>QEOT01003715.1:389777-426682 GCA_003123785.1 Pterocarya stenoptera | reverse complement strand
CTTAACATATCTTCATTCTCAAATTATAACTTAATGTCTTATAAAACAAATGATAACTTAGTGGAATAGTTTTATTTTATCTTAATCTATTAAAATAAGCAGCAGAACGCCGGTTCATAAAATAGAATTAGTCATGCTTAAATTGAATCCCTTGTAATTTATTACTATAATCTAATTATAAACCAATAATTAGTAATATATTTTAACTGACATAAAATATAAGTGTCATTCTCATAAAAACAGAGTCCAAACTAAAACAAATTCACGTGAAATCAAGCCCAAATCTTAGAAGCAAAATGGGTTGTAACGTAATTTAGCCATTAAGATTTAAGAAGTAAATATGACCTGCTTATGGTTTACAGAGAGAGACTACGGTATTGATGACAAAAGCAAATATGACTTGCTTTTATGCTTCACAGAGGGAGGCTACAAGGAAAATAACATGATTTGATTTAACAATTAAAGGTACATATCTCACGTTAGAGAAGAAAAAAATTTACAAGCAAAAATGGTTTGGTGCCGAGAGAGAAAACAAATATTCACTTGAGGGAAAAGCCATGCGATAGACTCACCGAGAGGAAAGAGAGATTGTGACAAAACTGGTGGTTGCACTGGGGCTATGACGGCGAAGGTTTCTATGTAGCAGAAAATAATTTAGGCTTCATTAGGCTCAAGAACGGGAGAAAAGAGAGAGGAATCAGTATGGTCTTATGGAGAGAAGATCAGAGTGTGATGGTGATTGGGCCGGAACTTTCTAAGAGGCTTGAATGGTTTTCCGACCCTCCCAATGATGGTCAATGGTAGAATAGGAACAAATCCCACAAATTAAATCACTGTCGTAGATGAAAAATTGACAAAGGAGAGAGATAAGGCCAATGCCCGTTGTGGAGGAAGGGAAAACTCACCTTTGGCACCTTCTGGGTGTCTCCCAACGGTGGCGAGGTAAGTGTTTCGGTTTGAAGAGAGATTGCTACAGTGGCCTTGTTGGGTTTCTTTATTTTTCTGTGTAAGGATCTATTGGGTGCTTTATCTAATTTCTGGAAACNCAGTGGCCTTGTTGGGTTTCTTTATTTTTCTGTGTAAGGATCTATTGGGTGCTTTATCTAATTTCTGGAAATCGGGACTATATTTTGAGGAGTTGGCAGACAGGAAGATATATAGATAGGAGGAACCGTTTGGACTTGTGAAATTTGAAATCCATCACTGATGAAGACCTGATATGAGAGCCGAAACTTTTTTATGTTAGTTTCTTGATAGTTCTCCATCCATTATCTTGCAAAATCTATGAAAATCTACCTCGAGTTTTTGTTGTCTTTCATGGGATTCACCAACTCCAACAAAGAACTTCTCATCAAAGTTTATGTTCTTTGTTTCATGACATATATGATGCTACCATTTGGATAGAACGCAAGTTTTGGCGGCTTGTTTGAATGGCAGAAAGAAATGATGATCAAGAGAATTCCGTCAGCATGGCTTTCAGATAGTTTTGCCGCAGGCTGTTTTAAAAGCCAAAAATTTGGTCCATTTTGTATCAGTGAAGCATGAAACGTTGCAAGGAAGAAAACGTTGCGATGCTTCCAGTTTTGGCCGAAACGTTGCAAGGAAGTAAACACAATTTTTCACAGGAACAATATACGGTTGAAAATAAACATTTTTTTGTTCTTGCCCATTTTTCAATTTGAATGCTTATCTCGAAGTGCAAATAAACTGTATTAAGCCGATATATACAGGACAAATGTCAAGTAAGCAAATTTTAACTTGCTTTTATATAATTAAATAGATATGTCACTTTTCTAACTGTGGCCCAAACCACATTCGCAGAGTCCGCCGGCTGGATTATAAAATTGCTTCTATAATGGTCCTCTTCTTAACTCAACTATGGAATATGGGCTCAAGTCCTCCAATTCTTTGCATTCACTGCCCATTTATTTTTTTCTTCTCACATTGCATCGTATGTATGTGTTGATGTTGTAATAATCGCTCAACAGGCCGAAAGGGGAGAAAGAGTCATTCTCAACCCACTGGAGCAACTTGGGCCTCGTTTAGTGTTATTTGGAGCCCCCAGCAGTGTTTCGGTACGGCTATACAATGACGATTCGTACATCCATTGCGGTGAATGGAAAATAAGTATAAAGAAAGTAAAGAAATGAACACATAGATTTACGTGGTTCAGCATAATGTCTATGTCCACGGGCATTTGGGGAGGAGAAATCCACTATAATATTCTTGTTTATAGTCTCTCGTAGTCCCTCATATCTCACTGTACAATAGTGATGCTAAATATAAATTTACTGGAGAAAAGGTCTTCACTTGAACTCTCTGTCCCAAGGTTGAAGGAGAAGTCGAAGAGAAGAGAAGAAGAACCGAAGAAGAAGATCAAGACCCCTCGGCAATCATCCGGACCCTCCTATTTATTTGATTGTTTTTCCCGCATGCGTCCCTACAATGATAAGGCCAAGCCCGTTTTGCATGTCTGACCACGCCCCCTGACAGCCCCCTGCACCCACATTACCTCCTGACCCCCTAGCACCCACGTTACCTTCTGACAGCCCCACACCACATGACTCCTAACTCTTCTTGTCCCCTAGCTTTTAATCCAGGTGGGCTAGGCCTAGTAGCTTAGCTTATATTGGACTTTATTATTTTTACCCCCTCATAGTACGTAATGGAGTTTTTGTCTCCACACCTTCCTCTAATATTCTTCTGATTAATTTCAACGAACTCCTGTTTAGAGGAAAAAAATGTGAAATTGAATTCCATTCTCTAATCTCTCCCTCTCTTTCCCTAATTATTTAAACTTTATCTTAGCCTCTATCTCCAAGTTAATATTATATATATATATATATATGTATATATGCGCTTATGCATATGTAGAGAAACCTTTTGACGATAAATATGGTATGACTCTGATTATTGAAGTCGTGGAATTTCTTGGTTTTTCACCTACTTAGACAATGAACCCGAGGGCTCAGACAATGCAATCCCTTTTCACCTTTTTCTATTCATTATCACATGGAGCACTCTCATGACACATCTTAAAAGAAAAATCCCTATAGTCCACTTTAAAGTTATTAAGCCCTGTAGATGAAGCAAATGAAGCCCCTTCATTAGAGTGGTGGGTGGGTCAATTGGCTTGCCCTCCCAAACGCCTAAGCCCACTGGGCAATGGGCAGGCAACCTGCCCGTCCCAATGTAAGTGGACGAAGTGTTTAGGTTTTTAAGAAGCGGGTGGGTAAAAGTTTAGGTTGTCAGTTAGTATTCACGCACACATAAGAAAAAACCCTAGGTTTCATCTTCTCTCTCTCCTTCCTTGTTCTCTTCACAGCCATAAAGAGAGGCATGTCGACCTCTTCAGGAAGAGGAAGAGGACATCATATTAGACTTGATTTATTTCTTGGTTCAATGTGTAAACATAGATCTCAAAGTTATTCTTTGTCGTGTTCTAGATGTATCGTCAATGCATGAGGTTCTTCTTTAGCCCTTTGTTTGGTTGGGTGGGGTGGAGGTTGGGGAGGTAGCTACTGAACTGTCTAGGGCGGGTAACAGCCCTAAAGGAACTATTTGTCTTTAACAAAGTATAAATCAAGAAAACTTCCATATTTCTCAATACAAAACCTCTCTACATAAAGGACTTTTACACTTCAACAATCTTTACATGTCATTTTACTCTTTTCCTTCTCGAACTCTTAAAAATACAACCTTCATTCACTCGAGAGTACAGCACATTTTCAATCAATGGCAGCACCCATCTCAACCTATCCCTTGCCATCCTCTCTCCAAAAAAATTTCAACTCCTTGGGCACCTTCTTCAAATGGTTTTTTAGGGGTTGTGAGGAGAAAAACAACATGAAACTTTATCCTCAAAATCTTAATCATCCGTCTTAAATCAACCTTTAAGACTGTGACATTGGACATCCCAATCCATCCTCCCCCTCCACTTTTTTGAATTACAATGTCTATGGAATCTAAAATCTCATAAAAGGCTCAAGCCGTTTCCTTTAGAAAATTGTTTGGAATGACCTTCCAACAAAGGATAGGTTGTCCTCCATTCCCAATCACTCTAGTACTATAGATCCAAATGTGTTCTCTACTCACAAGAAATTAAAACCCTTAAGTACCACTTTCTCAATCGCAAAATGCTATTTGTACTTACAAATTTACTTACATAACAATCTATATTGACGTGCCAGTTATTGATATGCTGAAAATTATAAAATTTAAAAATCTAAATTTGAATCTAAAAAGAAAACTGATAAGATAGGTCTTATACATAAAATTGTAAGTATATATAACATTACTCCGATGGCTTGTCAGTTCACCATAATCATATAGAGCAAAGGCATCTGGCCTTCTAAGTTTCCAACCCCTCAACTTTTAGATCTTGCTATGGTCGATTAGATTCTCATCATTTGAACCCACAGGAGTAACTATACATAAGTCTAAATAATCTCAGACTTCCACCGTCTTTGAAGCCCTATGCCTTTTTTATGATTACAGTTGATGATATCATGGCGAATAGTTTTCATAACACAAATGTATGCCTATGGGGCTTACGCAGTGGTTGGAGCAAAGACAAACTCAGTTTCAAATTCAAACAAATGGACTAATCAATAGTTCAACTCAATCTCTAATAATCCATTTTCTTTTAGGAGAATTCAATCATCCATTGGTATCAGTATTGCTATAAATGTTGTGTACTGGAAGAATTAGATGTGCGTATAGACTTGTATTGACTAATAAACTTATATGAAGATGCCCATGGAGATGTAGAGATGCAACAAATCTCTATTCTGTACAAATCATGTATGCACCTTCTTTTTACTTCGACGTTGAGCAAAATATTAGCCAACCCCAGATCTACTTATAGGAGGTAGTCAAAGAGATATTAGGTCCCTTGAAGGTCAAAGTTTAAAAAAAAATAAGAAATTAGAGATTTGCTTTAATTTGCATTTATACAAGATTGTCTAGGACTTCATAGAATAAATAGATAGAATTCTTTTTAGAACAATGTTACATTTAGAACCCTATTACAATTATTTTATAATTCATTTTATTACAAACCAATGTAACTATGCCACTTCATAAAAAATGATGATCTACAACAGGACTATAACTCAAAACTTATCCCTGTCAGATTTCAACTATTATCACCATAATGAAAACTTGGTTTAGCACATCTTTGCAAAGGTCGTGAACGCAAAATAAGGAGAAAAAAAAGTTATCTTTGCCCCAGTTGCCACATTGGGAAAGCTTCCTGATAAAGGAAATCATATTCCTAACTCGTATTCAACCTCGATAATTTTTCAGGAAAGTTGTGTGAAGAAGAGAGAGATAAGAGACAAAAACATTCATATCTCATATGCAGCACCCATAAACATTTTGAATAACTGGGTCGATCAAAACGTTCCATATTAAGAACGTCATAAGTAGAAAATTGATATCAAACTTCAACATAATCATGCAACCTTAAAGCCCTTTTTTTCTTTTTCTTTTTTTCCTTAAGTCCGTTGTAGTTTTATTAAGATGACAATCAGATGATGACCTTCTTCACAATATTCATCTTTCCTTTATCCTGAAGATGGCTTCTTTGAAGTTTTCTACTATCATAGATCAATTCACAAGTCATATCCTTCATGTTATAGTTTTAACATACACTTCAGAAATTGGTCTTCCAAGCAAAATCAAGCTCCGGTTGCATATAAACGAGTCCATTCCTTCGCTGCAAGTTTCCAACCAACAGGGGCTAGTAATTAGTAATGACATGCATGACAAATGCTTGTAAAACCAACTGAAATCATTTCCACCACATCAGATTAATTATCTTCTTTTTTCTTTTTTCTTTTTTTCTTGACACCAAGTATCCAAGAACAACGTCCCGACTAATCCCGAGGGTGCACAGGCCTTCGGCAAGGAGTTTCCCACAACTGTACCTCAGATAATTCATAGAAAAAATCCCCCAATCAAATGGCCCCTAAAGATTGTTTGCACCCAATGGAATTTGAACCCCCAAGCCCAAGGCCTTTACCACTTAGAGCCAACCCCTAGAGGTTACATCAGATTAATTCTCTTACAGTGGAAAAAAAAAAGGAAAAAAAAAAAATCTTACCCTTAAAAACAGTATTGAAGATGGAGCTATTTTAGGTCTCATGCTAGCATATTGGTAGTAGCCAACTACAAATAATTAAATATTACCTGTCTCAACAGCTTCAGTTTCATTTGTCTTCCAATGCTTTGCAACATTCTCGGAAAGGGGATCATCAGGATTTGGAGCACTTAAAAGAGCTTGGATGCTGATCCAGTAAATCATGTAACGTTTTGTTAGTAAAGTCATCTCACTTTGCTTTAAATATCATTTCACGACCCAAGATCCCATCATTTAAATTATCCATGCTTTCCTATTTACCTTTCTATTTCCACATGGTTTATATTAAATCTATCCTATACTTTTTTTTTCCTTCTCCCTAGAAGATGATTTCCAAATCAAGAAATTATTGGGGATGCACGAAATCACCTCAGCAATACTGTTCGGATTTGGAGAGCTGGACTCCATTTGTCTTTAAGAATATCAAGGCATATCCGTCCAAGCTGATATAAACATTTTTTTATATCCAGAAAGAAGAAACCTCAAATTTCAAGCAAGGGAAAGGAGCAAAAGAAGCAGATACTACTTACCTTATCAATATTAGGATGATATATTTTGGTCAGGAACCGAACCTGTCAGGAAAAAGTGCAGTTTACAGAAACAAAAATAAGTGCAAAGGCAACAAGATTGAGAACAAAAAACTCATCTAAATATTGTAAGGAAAAAACAAAAGAAACTAAACTTCTTTGAAAAGGTTCTTCATATATAACAGAACACGCTTGAGGAGCAGGGGAAGGAAAAAAAGATCACTTATTCAACCATGCATTCGGCTCTACGTGGGCCAAAAAAGGATAAACAAACAGAATGCAATATTAGTAGCTATGCTATTTTCTTATAATTTTGTGTACAGAAAATAATAAAAACATTATAACACAAATATCTTGAAATTTAAATGGATACATTGTTATGTAAGTGATGTGGGCTGCTTTAATTTAGGTAGCGCATTTTGTCATTCAAGGCAAGCCTGCGTAATTGAGTGAGAGAGAAAACCCTACGGCTAACCGCGCCGTCACCCTTCACCGAAGGCATTGACCGGCATCACCCTTCACCGAAGGCATTGACCGGCATCACCCTTCACCTAAGACACCCCACCACCGTGATGGAGAGATCCAAGATGGGCCATTCGTAATGCTACTAGGAGGGCTAGGCGTGCCGGGGCTAAGAGGGTGGCATTGGGGTGCATGCATGGCTCGGGTGATGGGTCCTTAGGCGCTCAAGAGAAGGTCAACTAGAGGAGAACCAAGTTGTTAGCCAATTCCTTGATTTTAGGGGTTGGTTGACAAATCCCTTCAATTTAGGGAAGGAGGCAAACCCCTTGATTTTAGGGGATTGGGCGGTTGCTAGAGGTTTGACCGAATATCTCCTTCAAATTAGGGAGATTATCTATTTGTTAATTTATTTGAGTTTGTTTCTTTTATTTTAAAAGTTGTTGGGATTGTTTCCGTAACTTTAGAAGTTTGACTTGTTTTGGGATTGTGATTTTAAATTTCAAAAGAAATTGTTAGAAGGAATAAGTGGGGGAAGGCATTGTAATGGAGGTATTATGTTATTTTCAATAAAAGTGAAGCTTATGCTTTGTCATCCTAATTTTCGAGAATTGAGTGTTAGCCTGAGTTAGTCTTGATTTTCACCATCCAACCATCCGGATCTTGGTGTTGCCTTGAGGTAACCCTAGATTTAACCACCCAACACGCCACAAACACTTGAGTGAGAGTGAGAGTGAGGCTTCCATCATTGGTGCTTTCATTAAGAGTGTCCAACCCAAGGAGAGGAAGCCATGGCCGAATGACAACCAACTCATAGGGAGCGGATTGAGAACCTTGAAACCACTTTGGAGGCACAACAAACCGCCAGCAATGAAAGGCTTGGAAGAATAGAGGATGTGCTCCACCAATTGGTGGATCAAAGGAGGAATGGAGATGGGAGGCGACATAGAAGAAGAGCCGAGAGACATCATAGTCTTGAGCGCTCCGGGGGGTCTAGGAGAAGCCAACACCGGGAGAGGGTAGAGGACTCGGATTCATCTACTCAAGATTCCTCAAGCACTAAAGAAGAATCAACCAGATAAAGTGATAGGGAAGAAGGGAACCGAGGTGAGAGGAGAGATGCACGTAGGGGGTAAGTTCTCAAACCAAAAATGGACTTTCCCAAGTTCAATGGTGATGACCCGAGCACTTGGGTTATAGAGCCGAGCAATACTTCGAGCACAATCACATGGAAAGCCATGCTAAAATGTCCTATGCCACCTACTTCCTTGAGGGGGAGGTCAACCAATGGTGGCAATGGATGAGGAAGACCTATAGGGCTCGAAGGAAGGAGGTAAAATGGAGGAAGTTTGTCAATGAGCTTTTGAGGAGATTCGGGCCAACCGAGTATATGAACTACCATGAGACTCTCTAAAAGATCAAGCAAACCGGATCTTTAAGAGATTATCAAAAGAAATTCGAATACTTGTCCACTAGAGCACATGGATGGTCGGAAAAAACCCTCATTGGGATCTTTGTGGGCGGCTTGAAAAGTAAGTTGGCAGCGGAGATAAAACTTAAGAAGCCAAAGACCTTGATGCAAGCCTTGGAGGTTGCACTGATTAAGGAAGATCAACTCTAAGATTTGAGGAAAAATAGACACTTGGAACTGAGGAAATCACCCCCAATGGTTTCCAAGTTTGATGCAAACCAAACTTTTAGTAAGGGCTTCTCACCGGGAGGTCCTAGTGGAGGTGCATCAAGTGGAACCAAACCATTACCCAAGGGAGTGAAGATGATACCTTGGGAAGAGATACAACGACGAAGAGAGAAGGGCCTTTGTTTCAATTGCAATGAGAGGTTCACAATGGGCCACAAATGTAAAGCCAAGGAAATTTTTGATATAGAGATAAAGTCAGAGGAAGAGGAAGACATAGGGGAGGAAGAGCAAGGGCGAGAAGAGCAAGAACAAGATGAAGCCGTGAGGGGAGATCCTCAAATTTCTATCCATGCATTGACGGGCGTTGTGGGGCTTAGAACGATGAAAACACAAGTTCATATTGGCAAGATAGAGGTAACGGTTCTTGTTGATAATAGCTCATCCCTAAACTTCATCAACTCTAAAGTGGCTGAGAGATTGGGGTTGCCTATGACTTCTATCACTCCATTCGAGGTCAAGGTAGCTAGCGGGAAGAAGATGAGGTGTAGAGAAATATTTAAAAAAGTATGTTTGAAAACACAAGACCTTGAAATTGTAGTGGATTTATATTCTTTGCCTATTGTGGGGTTGGACATTGTGTTGGGTGTGCAATAGCTAGAGGAGCTAGTGAAGATAGTCTCGGACTATGGAAAAATGACTATGGAGCTTATAATGGGAAGCAAATGGGTGACCATCAGGATGAATGGAAGAGGGGGATGTAAGGTCGTGGGGCCTAATGAGATGGAGAAGCTATTGAGACAAGGGGGCAATGTTTTGCTATCGCATTGACCTCCCAACCAAGGGGCTTGAGTGAGAGACATGAAGTGGAAGATAGGGGCATGGAGAGGGAGTTAGGGGCCAAGGTTCCTAATGACTTGAGGGAGCATGTGAGGAAGGGTGACTAAGTGGCAACCGAAGCCTTCGTTCAATGGAGGGGGCTCCCAACCGAAGATGCTACATGGGAGAGTGTTCGGGTTCTCAATGATCAATTCTCAAATTTGAACCTTGAGGACAAGGTCGGTCTTGAAGGGGGGAGGATTGATGGAGATCCAAGATGGGCCATTTGTAATGCCACTAGGAGGGCTAGGCGTGCCAAGGCTAGGAGGGTGGCATTGGGGTGCATGCATGGCTCGGGTGATGGTTGGAAAATCCCTTGAATTTGTTAGCCAATTCCTTGATTTTAGAGGTTGGTTCGCAAATCCCTTGAATTTAGGAGAAGAGGCAAACCCCTTGATTTTAGGAGATTGGGCGGTTGCTAGAGGGTTGACCGAATATCTCCTTCAAATTAGGGAGATTATCTATTTGTTAATTTGTTGGAGTTTGTTTCCTTTATTTTAGGAGTTGTTGGGATTATTTCCTTAACTTTAGAAGTTTGACTTGTTTTGGGATTGTGATTTCAAATTTCAAAAGAAATTGTTAAAGGGAATAAGTGGGGGAAGGCATTGTAATGGAGGTATTATGTTATTTTCAATAAAAGAGAAACTTATGCTTTGTCACCCTAATTTTCGAGAATTGAGTGCTAACCCGAGTTAGTCTTGATTTTCACCATCCAACCATTCGGATCTTGGTGTTGCCTTGACGTAACCCTAGATTTAATCACCCAACACGCCACAAACACTTGAATGAGAATGAGGCTTCCATCACAGACAAGGCCGACAGACTCCAGCATCTCTGCTGAGGGCACTTCTTGCGTTAGTCCTCCATCCGACAACCTGGATTTCTCAAGTTTCTCAAAAGTTGAGGAGATTTCTTGAAGGCGTCGTCGACCTTCATACCTGTGCCTCCCGACACAATCAAGAACAACGAACTCAAGTGACTCCTCTAAGGGCACTCCAACATCGGTCCTCCTTCCAGCGACGAGATCCAGAATCGTCAAGGAGATCTCTCAAACCGTCATCCGTCGGATCTATGCCTCCACCACCACAGACAATACCATCGAGCTCAAGCGACTCCTCTAAAGGCACTCCAGTATCAATCCTCCCTCCGACGATAGGATTTTCTCAAGAAACCACTCCTTTGATTTTGCCAGCGCAAACCTACATCAGATCTGCATGTTTTGGGAGATGCCGGAGATGATGAAGTGAGAGGAAGTTGATGTTTTGGGAAATGATGTTGTGATTTGGGACCATAGGATGATGACGCGCGACGCGGATGCATTTTTTATGAAAGGTAAGAGGTGGTTGAAGGTGGAATCAAAAACTTTCGTTTTTACGAAAGAGGGAGGAAATAGCTTTCACATCTCTGAATGTAGTAAAAAGATAGCTAAGTTCATGTGCCTATGTGGGATGGCAGCTTCATGGGTTGGTAAGGGGATATAGGATTGTTTAGAACTCATCTATCATGATGGATTCTTTAGGGGGTTAAGAATGGGTGATGGAGTTCTCATCATTCAACATCATATTACCGCAAGGGGCAGTTTTTTGCAACTTTCAGAATTCCGAAATGGGAGGAAAGGTTTGCCAGTGATTCCTAAAGGAGCAAATGGCATCGGATGGAAAGGTTTTCTGAATTCCATTCGAAGCATCATTGGGTCTAAAGCCGTTGTTCTAAAACATGCAAACAGAGGGGAGTTCGTTGATGAAAAGACATTGGGAAGGCCTTCCTCGGTCAAAGGTGCCTTGCACGCCTCGATGTTGAGGTCACCGGTGGGTAGTCCGGTCGAGAATGGCTCCGAGGCAGAAGGAAAGGGTAAGACACTTGTAGGAGACAAAGGCTGTCAAGTGAAATTGGGAGAAGTGGAGGGTAGGCACCATTTGGTGCAAGGTGGAATGGCTGCTTCGGTCGAGTGTTTGAGTGTGGAAGAAGTGGAGGGGGTCTTGTGGGCTGTTAAAGCTCAATTGATGGGAGGTATGGAGTATGTGAGAGATCTTATGATTAATGTGGATAAAGGGTTGGACCTGTTCTTGGGTTTGGGTGGTGGGTTGAAAACGGACAATGGGGGGCGGGGGGTAGATCCTATGGGTTTAAAGGCCTCAAGTGTGCCAGCAAAGGGCACTACAAAGCCATCACAGATAGGGTCATCGAACGCCGACATCACTGTTCACGCTGGTTTGCCGTCTAACTGCCCTCAGTCACCAGTTGCAATTGGGTTCGTACCTTTTTCCAGGGTTCACTTTCAGTTGAAGATGGGGGGTTCCCTCCAGGGTTTCAAGTACTTCGGAAGAAGCAGACAAGCTTCTTTCAGAAATAAAAATGGGGTAAGAGAAGGTAGTGCTCCCCTTACCTAGCCTAAGCCTCCTTTTTTTTTTTTTGATAAGTTACCTAGCCTAAGCCTCCTAAGGGAGTAGTAGGGTCTGACAAAGTGGCACAGAAAGGGTTGTGGGGGGTGGAGCACCTACAAGCAATGTTCTCATCGATGGAACAACGACACCTATGCCGGAGGTGAAAAAACCTCTAATGGTGGCAACAACAATGGACAACATCAATATATGTTGAGGAGGCTAGGGATTTTAATGCAAGATACTGCAGGAAGGAAATTATGGGTTTATCGTTGGTGCCTTGTGAGGAGGAACGTCTAGGTTCAATAGAGCAATTGGGAACTGTGTCTGGGGATAATGCTGTTCCCCTAGTTTCTCTTCCTCCGACAAACAACATAGCGGGTTCACCATCAGATTGGATTCTGCATAACGTTAACGAGATTCAACATATTATGGGGCTTTCATACGGAGGATGTGAAAACCAATTTAAAGCACTACTAGCTGTGATAGAGGCAGGCCATGAGCTTGAAACCAAATCAAGTTTTAAGAAAAGTAATGAGTTAAAGCGTCTTTCTTGAGCAATCAACTACATGTCTTTCATGGGCTTTTTGGGTCATCTGGGGCTAGTTTGTATTGGCTAAGTGTTTTCTTGTATACGTTCAGTGTACTTAGTTACTCCTATTGATATATATATATAAAGAAAACCTTCCTACAGGTGTCTCCTGCAACCTACATTTATCGGAAGCCAATAGCCGCTCGCCACGTGTGGTAGAAGAAGTTGAGATAGAGATGCACAACCAAGGAATAACCCCTCCATCCCGAACTGAAGCAAAAAATAAACTGAACGAAAACACTCCCTCTCTCTTTCCTCTCTCGCACTCTCGCACTCTCGAACACAAACACCCTCCCTTGCTGTCTTCTTACCTCGGAATGCTCCAATTCAACACCGTGGAGAAGGAAAAAAATGTGAAAATGTTTTCTCATTGATCTTGATCTCCTCCACAAACCACCCCACCGTTGTCCTTTAGCCTAATGGAAGGTATGACCAAACCCACAAACAAAACGACGACGACAACAAAAACAACCATCAAAGTCACTAAGACGACCATTTTGATCAGCAGCAACGCCAATCCACAAAGCGTAAAGCTTTCTTTCTAGTTTTCCCCCACTGATTTGTTCATTTGATCTGTCTAGTATTTTTTCTTTTTCTTTTTTTTTTGTCTGTTCGATTCTTGGCTTGCATATCAGAATAAATCATTGAACTTAAAAAGTTAAAGAAGTTGAGGGAGAAAAGGATCGAAAAGAAGAAATCATTCAGATTAGCTTGGTAAACTAAGGTAGCTTTCTAGTAATTTTCGTATCGCGAGGGAGAGAATGGCATTAACTGAAACTGAGCCTCTGGGAATTATTATACCTTTATTTCTCCTTTCCTAATTTCATTTCATAGAAAGAGAAATCACTTTTTTGCAGCAACTAAATGTAGGGGCCGGTGAGAGATGCGTTGTCAAAAAACTGTGAGGCCTGGCTGAAGATGGGTTTGGAGTTTTCGTGAGGGAGAGAGAAGGAGAGAGAGAGAGAGAGAAAATGGGTTATGGTGTTAGGAGAGGGAAGAACAGAGATCGAGTAAGGTGAGAGAGAGATCGGTTATGGTGTTCGACTCAGGAGTTCATTCTTCGGTCTAGAGCTCGAGCGAGAAGGGGAGAGAGCAAAGTGATTCGCTGCTATGCGTGTTACACGATGCAGTGAGCAAACACCTACGTGGCAGCTCACAATTGGTCTCCGATAAATGCCGTTTATAGGTGCCACCTGCCCGAAGAGGAACTGATATATATATAATATTTTTACTTATAAAAAAATGTAAGTGATGTACAAAGAATTGAAACAGTTGAAACTAAGTGCCTAAATTGAGAATAAGTACATCGTAAACTAGAATAATCCTCACATGCTAAAATTAGTAGTCAGAGATCATCAATTACCGTGTCAATGAAAATGTCAGAAGAATATTTTGGCACAAATTTCATATATATTTTTTTTTAAGTACAAATTTTATATATTTTTAATTCACCCAAGTCCCAAATCACTAAAAAACTAGGGTTGAACAAGACTCCGACTCCGAATCCAACTCCTTTCCGGCTCTGCTTTGACTTCGACATAATGGAGTCGAAGTTGGATTTTTTTTAATTTTTCAGTCGGAATCGAAGTCGGAGGTATCATTGGACCGACTCCAACTTTGCCCTCTGAATCCAACTCCGATATTGGACATATGCTATAAAAATATGTATTTATTTATATATTTATCATATATACTAGTATATTTATATAGTTATATAACTAGAACTTAGATAGTTAAATTCAATAACATACTAGTATGAGCTAATTATAATAAAATAATATACTTATACTATAATTTAAATAGACTAATAATAGTTTATTATATGTAAACATCATAGAATTATTACTATACATAATCAAGTATAGAAATAAGTTAAACATCATTATTGAAATAAGCCTAGTATAATAAGTTAACAACACAAAATAATAATTTACTAAAATATAATAACATGTAATTAGACACTAGAAAGTCTAGTATATGATTAGATTAGAAATATGTTAGATATTAGTATAATAACATGTAATACTAACGTATAATAACATAAAATTAGATACTATAGTATAAGTCTTATATAGAAATAAATTAGACACTAGTATAGAAATAACTAATAAGTCTAGTATAATAAGTTAATGGCACATAATACTAATTTACTAAAGTATAATAACATGTAATTAGACACTATTAATAAGTCTAGTGTAGAAATAAGTTATAAATAAGTTAGACACTAGTATAATATAATAACATGTAATACTATAGTCTAATAACATGTAATTAGACACTACAATATGTCTAGTATAGAAATAAGTTAGATACTAGTATAGAAATAAGTCTAATATAATAAGTACATAATACTATAGTATAATAACATGTAATTAGACACTAGAAATAATATGTAATACTATAGTATGACAAAATGTAATTAGACACTATAGTATAAATCTAGTATAAAAATAAGTTAGATAATTAGTAAAGAAGTAAATTAATGGTAAAATGATTTAGTTTTAGTTTTTAATTTTTAGAAAAACTAAAATTTGAAAGCCCACAAAAAATTCCTTTTTAAAAATGGGCTAAATATGAAGCTAAAAAAAGCTCAAATCTGACCCCGACTATGTCAATGCTCACCCCTACTTAAAACCCTGCTGCTTATGTTTGATCCTCTACCGTGCTACGAATGTATTAAATCAATTGATATATCAGAAGGGAAAAGACAGCTCAATCCACCAATTAGTTTCGCACCAAGGAAGATTTTATGCATGGTATGCCTAACAAAACTCCATCTGTCACTCTGTACAATAACGCAGATAGTGTTCACAACTCTGAATGTTTGATGGGAAGCAGCTTCCAAGTAAATTTAATATGAAAACCTTATAACTAATGTAAATCCAGCCTCATTCAACATTGTGTTGAAAGCTCTCTGGATCTCATTATTAATTGAAACAATTAAGGCCTATATGAGAACGCAAGATGGTAACTTTATTTTATCTGACGTTTAATTCAGCAGGTATAATCGTTAAGTCTTTGTAATCATTTTGATAAGACCTCATTTTTGGATGAGTCTTTATATATAAAAATTAATAGTCTGAACTTTCACTCAACAGCAGGGAAAAACTCTGGATTTTTTTCTTCATTTCCAAACAAAGAGTACAAGGTGTGCCGCCTATGTGAAATAATTAAGTTCAGATCAACAGTTCCATATAAATCATATTTTCAACCTATCAGCATATGGTTACACATAAAGATTATATCTGCTGAATCAAATACATAGGCTGCATGAAGATTCAAACAACTAGTAATTGCATCACTTGCTAATAATTCATCAGAATGAATTTACAAGCCTCAATTATCTCTCCCTGTTTTTTATTTTTATTTTTATTTTAGCAAGCCTCAAAAATCTCAATTTTCACCGTTTTATGGTGCAAATGGACATTCAAACCCTATTAACTGTTTTGGTAACTGACAATCACTGAGCCAACATTTCTTGACCTTGTATGTAGCATGCTAACGAATAAGCATGCAGTACTGTTCCTGTGAAAAGTGAATGTACTGTTCCCGTTACCCCCGTGTGCCAAGCACTTTGCTTATTTAAGATGACCAAAGAATTTTAAAACCCTACATTAAATCCTTGGCGTGAGGGCTAAAAATCAATTTAAGAAATAAGCCCTCTCTTCAAACAGGCAACCACCTGAAATGCAGATATAACAGTATCTGAACTCTTAAGCAAGATAAGGCAAATGAATGCCTTCATAAAAACAAGACAAGCAACTGTAGAAGTTAAAAAAGATAGCATTACACAGCATGAAAAGAAACCTAAATATCATATTACCTTGGGAGCTGCCATTGGGTACTCTTCAGATAGAAATAATTCTAACTTGAAAACTCCACCTATGTATATATAAAAAAATGATATTACACCATGTACCAGTAAGTGAAACAGAAACTAATACAAGAAACCAAGTGACAACAAATCCGTTTATGTAGTTTGCTAAATTCTGTACGATCCAAACATTTCAGGAGGATACTATCAGATGTTGTTATGTTATTTGTGTCATAAGAATTCACAGAACAAGAGATACAATCATAGCTATTCTGACCCCTAAATCACATAAGTAAAAAAAAGATTTACTTTTTCAAACATTAAATAGCGTACAAGAAAAAAGAAAATCTCAACAGGAGCTGGACATTAAATATTTAGCTTACTCAATAGCTTACATTATATAGTAACAGGAGCTGGACATTAAAAATAAAAAAAGGNTAAGTAAAAATATTATATATATCAAAAGGAGTGTCCGAGTACACTGAATGTATACAAGAAAACACCTTGCCCATATTAGAAGCCCCTAATGCCCCAAAAAGCCCACGAAAAACAACCCAAAATACACCAAGCCCAAGCCCAACTTGTTTCTTGTAGATCTAGAACTGTACCCGAACACCCAACCCCAACTCCTTGTTTCCCATGTTCACAATGCCCTCCCTTGAGACTTCCCTCTAGATCTAAATGGAATTATGTTAACAAGAATAACTCAAGAATGCTTAATTGGGCCATGAGAACATTAAAGCTCCAACATTAAAATGTCTGGGAACTGCATACAAATTTCACAAAGCATGCTAAAGTACATGTAAGCCCTTGATTAGAATTACTTTAATGAGAACAACTAAAGAAGGCTTACTTGAGCTGTTAGAGCATTGAAGTTCCAGCATTTAAATATACCACTACCCAAACTGAACTCATTTGAATAAACTGCTAAGGTACATAGATTGCTTACAAACGGGTCAAATGATGTTACCTATATACATATGATCTTCTGGATAGAAAGATATTGTGACCCCAACACAAGCTTAAATAAAATTGCATTAGTGCAGGCATCCTAATCTCTGTAATTAGTGCATGAAGTGGTTTGTTTTCCATTTGCTTTGCTATATATACGAACGAGTACACTGAACTTTGGGTATACTAAAAATTCTAAAGAGACTGTTTGAAAAAGTAGTAAAACAAAGTAAGCTTTTGGGCACACCTGGTCTGAGGTGGATTGGCTGATGGCATAGGGTTTGTTTGGTAAGGGGAATGTCCATTAATGTTCCCAAAAGAATAGAAATGCCATTCCTATGCCTTTGTTTGGTGGCAATATACAATGTCATTTTCTAAAATACTTTTTTTTTTATATAAGTAAATGATTGTATTAATAAGAATAGGCAAAGCCCAGGTACACAAGATGGCATATACCAGGTAACTTAATACCCAAATCCAAAAGTATTTTCCTAAAAATAACCCTTTTATTTTTCAACCATTTTTTTCAAAAATACAACATGGCGACCAGCCACCCTTGACTAGTTGACTATCATTGGGGGTGGCCTAGGCATTCCTGATGTCATCGGGGGTAAAAAGTGCATTTCCTCATATCTATTTCTGCCATTCCTGTGGGTGTATTTCAACAATTTGGGTTTTAATTTTAATTTAAGACTTTTTTTAAAATCCTATTCTAATACCCTAGGAATAGCTATTCCTCTAATTTTTTGAGAGGAATAGGTAATCCTCATTTTTTAGGGATATCTTTTCGTTGTCATCAAAAGCTACCCAAACTATAGAGGATTTAGGAATAGTTATTCCATTCCACGGATCTATTTTGCATACCAAATGTACCTTGAGTCTCATGTCAAATAATATTGTCAGCACAATGATGATTTTGGTGTCTGTTACTCTGTCCATAGTCTAACATTCAAGCATACTCTAGCATATTCTGTTGCTTATTTGAGAGTTATACTATCCCAAATCAGCACAGAAACATGTTTTGAACACATGGAAAATGTTACAATGTTTGGGTAGGGGCAAAATGAAAGAAATAAACCAATCCCCTGTGACCAGGTTTTCCCAAACGCTGTCCTTGATATGCCACTTACTATTCTCTGCCTCACTATAATCTACTATTCTTATGAGAAAAGAAAACAAACTGAAATGCGATGTCAAAAGAGAAATGATATTTATAATCTTTGGGTGTTCAACCTCGCGCACTCCTTTTGAAAAAAGTGAGTAAATTGCGACACATGAAAAAAAAAAATTTAATGATGGACTNGGGGGGGGGGGGGG
Organism: Pterocarya stenoptera; assembly: GCA_003123785.1. NCBI lineage: Eukaryota > Viridiplantae > Streptophyta > Magnoliopsida > Fagales > Juglandaceae > Pterocarya > Pterocarya stenoptera. The sequence continues at coordinate 407,984 of QEOT01003715.1, read as the reverse complement.
GCAGAGACCTGGTTCACTGAGGAGCCGCTGGGTTTCCTGTCCATTTCCAAAGTCAAGTAGAACCAAAATCAAAACCGCGTGTAAGAACATTTATGTATGTACAAACATACAGAGAGAGATAGAGAGAGACAGAACGGTAAAGATAGGAAAGTGAACCTTAATAATTCTTCGGGGTAGATTACTGTTAGCCATTGATCCCTTTGGAAGATTAGAGAAAGAGTGTGTGAGAGGGGGAGAGCTTGACGCAGAGAGCAGGGAAGATATAACGCAGCAGGCGCGTGTATGGAAATGGTATGATAAAGGCGTTTGACTTAAATTTTGATACTCTCCGCTACGAATCCTTCTTCCTACTGCTACAGCGCAGGCACTGCAATTATTTGTTTGTTTCCATACTTTATTGACTGTAAATCTCCGATTGACGTGGATTTATTTGAAAAATAGAAAACAATTAAAACACAGAAACCCGTGACCTGTAGCTCCGGCAATCTAGTCATACACCTCTTCCCTTCACAAACCAATCAAAACACATAAACCGTCTCTTTGAAAGATGATTGGAAGCTGATAAAATGAAGGAAATTAAAAAAAAAAAAAAAAAAAAATTGAACTTTGAAACTTATCTATCGCAAAGTTTGCCGACATGCTTCAAAAAAAATGACCAATTTGTGCAATGGTACAAATAAGAGAGACAAATACGAAGCAGTGCTTCTTGGACCTTTCGAACCAATAAAGAACACATAAAGCAGTCAGAATCATAAACACAAGAACAAAAGACAAAAATCCAAATAAGTAAATATATAAAAACATAACAAGCCTGATAAGATGCAAGAATAGCAATAATGGCATCCACTAGAGAAAGAAACACATCCAAACACACAAGACCCGTGGAAAGCAAGACATTTCTCTCAATTCAAACATGGGAATGAAAGGAGTGTCTGTTGGCAATTTTTTTCGATCTAGATGATAAAGTGTTCGGTCGGAAATCCAAGTTCTTACCAGGGTAACTTTCATGGTAGGCCAATTTGGCAGATTTTATATGCTTCTGATTCTAGGATTTTCCAAAAGTTCCAAAAATACCAAAATTACATAAGAAAATCTTGAAATTTGGATAAGTTTAGGGGTGTTTGTGGAAAGCAACAGAAAAATTCAGAGGTTAGAGGAGTAATTTAGGGGGAATATGATTGAAAAAAATATATATACAGAATATTGTCGCATTAATCTCGCATTAATAGGCTTAAGTTGCATTGTGCCAATCAGTGTTAAACCTTTAGCAAAAAACCTTTTGAACCAAAAAACAAAATGGCCAAAGCGGTGTAATGGTGCAAATCGGAGAGACAAACACGAAGTAGCGCTTCTATGACCTTTTGAACCAGCAAGCTGTTTTGATTCAATATAAATATTTATATTCAATATTTGTCCCCTATAACAACATATAAACACCATTTCCGTCTGTTTCTCATACCGGTTGACAGTTTTTATTTTCTTTTTCAAGCACTCTTTACCTTTCCCGCACAAAGTCGATTGTCTCTATCATATTTTTTCCCACGAAGGCAGACCACAACGTAAAAGTACAAGTAAGTGCCATTTTTCATTCATTTCATTGATTTTTGGACTCTACAAAAATCATTTTAGTGTCTTAATGGCATTTTCACTCATCCTTTCTTTTTTGGCTTTCTTTGTACACGCTAAAGAGCAAGTTTTAGTTCAATCGCTAATATATCTATGATCAATTTCCATAGTTTTGTTCTACTTGAATTTATTTTATTTTTATTAGGTAAATAGTTTGGATGATAGGTGATTTGACGGTGTGAGGCCATTTCCTAAGGTTGTTCCAATCTTTTTTTCCTTGCTTTCTTCACGAATTGACAATCATAACTAATAAAGATTCGTGTTTGCCGCATGAGTTTGAAACAATATTGTTAGATGGCATCTCATTTTGAAGTGGTATTCATATTTGAAATGGTGCCTTGAATTTGAAATTCAAATGGGCAGAGCCTATAAAGCCATCAAAATAAGTCGTTCTTTTTTCGAATTTCACCGATTCTTATGTTGTTTTAGTGTCAAAAGGCAGCATTGCTTTACGTTCGTTTTTGCCAAATCAAATAACTGTGAGGAAATCTCTGATTGAGTGCCACATTAAATAAGTACTATAACTTGATTTTGTATAATTTACCGATTACTGATCATTGAGTAGACTTTGCACATCGTTACATTAGAGGTCATATTGAGTATGGATTTGAAATCTTTTTGTGTTTTATTGCATTCAATATGCTTGTATATTACTATATGTTAAAAATGGGTTTCAATGAGTTTAGATACATATATGCATGTAGGTTTTAAACAGAGCAGTGAATCAATGTTTTGATGGATCAAGTCTTCATGCCTACAGCAGTGAGTCTATTATTGTTTGAGTTTTTTTTTTTTTTTAAATCTAATGATATGTGTAAGATTCTAATTTGCTCAAATATTTGGTAACGGTAATTTATCATATCGTTTTATTCATTACTTCCACTATAATTTTAGTTTGCACAAGTGTATGTTCTATGGTTTTAGACTTTATAGTCAACGACTGGTATTAACAATTTTTTTTATATAGCAAGTAAGGAATTAAAATTTAAATTATATAGGAGCCTTTATGTAATTTTTATGGACACTAAAGATAAAACCATACAAGTATGAATATTTATAGATCTTTAACCATCATATTTAATTTGATCACAAATAATAAATTAAAATTAAAAAAAATAAAAGCCCGCACATTGTGCGGGTTATAGGCCAGTATAGTTTAATAGAGATGAACTTTCTATTGATCCGAATCCCATCAAATACTAAATTTGATAACCAAGATGGAATTTTTTGCTCTTTCTCCCAAGTTTTTCAAGGAACCAAGAAACTACAGCAATTTTGTTTTATGATTTGTCAGAGAGCACGGTGGAATACCATCTTTATAGTTTCTCCTAAGTATGACCGGATTGAGAGGGGTTGCCATTTTCTTTTGTTTTGGTGGAGTTCTAGCAACCATTTTGTAGTACTGAAGAAAACTCGAAGTGGGACTTAAAGATCTCTCTCTCTCTCTAAATACCCATGACTGATCTCTCTCTCTCTAAATCAATTACTTTCAGTTACACACACACACTCTCTCTCCCTCTTTCTCTCCTTTCGCACTTCTCATAAACTCTTTTTCTTTTCCTCTCAGTTTGTTTCCGAAGTGAACTAGTCAAAAACTCCCCTATGAAGAGGGTAGGGGGCATTGAACATGAACTTTTGGTAATGGATCTATTTTGTTCCAACGGTCAACTATATCATGGGAAAATGTGATGACCCGAGCTTGCCTAAGTATGGCTCATAGATTTTAGTCTTAGTTGCCATGGCATTTTGAGAGCTCTAGTTATTTTAGAAAGCCTTAGAGTCCTTGAATTAGCAATTTGAGCCCAAGATGAGAGTAACCCTAGAATGCCTTGTAAAATTTCGGCCCTATATAGAACCCAAGCCCAATGGCTTTAGGTCCATGACCAAAATCTTAGTCACTAAGGCCATGTGTCATGCATGTATTGCACTTTGAATCTTGACTTGATAGTGGGTAAGGGAAAGAGAGAAGTGTAGGAAAATACCAAGAAGTGGCTTACATGCCTACCCTAGAGGATTTGCCACTTGTCAACATGCTAGAAACCTTCTAGAAGAATCAAGGAACAAAAGGAACCTAGAAAGACCACAGGATTTTCGACCAACCCATTTTCCCACACGCCTAGACCATCGTTTGGCCTAATTTTGAGTTCCAAGTTAGATTTCTTGAAAAGGGAAGCCTAGGGAAGAAGAATGAGGTTTTTCTGGAAAAGATGCATAGGAAACCGAAAGGGGCACATGGGATTTCGAATTTGTCAGACTTTGCCAAGTGTCGAACATGCACTAAGTTTCTAGAAGACTAGATGAAGGGACTCTGGTATCAAAGGATTAATATGCCCCTAGAATTTCGGCTACCACTTTCTCAATGCACCTCTTAACTTGCCACTTGTCACTTAAGCTACCTTTAGACCAATGGCACATGAGGAGTCACCTAGGGAAGGAATACTAGAAAATGAAAAATCAACTTGGGAAATGGAAGAGAGAGTGGACGGCTAGGGCAATGGCACACGGCTATGCCATGTGTCACTCATGCAAAGCTTATCTCTTGGGAAAAGGAAGAGACATGAAGTTGTTTTACCTCTTTGCCCTAATGTATAATACACTTAGTAAAGAATTGGAATGGACATAGATGGAAGAGGAGGATTTCGGCTATAGAGAAGACCCACAAGCCACCCAAGCCTTTTACATTCCCAATGCAATCCACCAAGGGTCATTTTCTGCTAAGAGAGGAATGAAGAGGGAAATGCTACTTGTCTTACATGCAATAGGCTTCAAGCAACCAATGAGGGATTGAGGAAAGTTCTATAAAAATGGGAGAAAGCCACACGCCCAAGACTTTTCTTCTTGGCAATTTTCGAGTTTTTCTTGTGTTCTCATCTTCTCCACACTCTTCTCACACATTCACTTGAAAATACTCATACTTTCTCCCACTTTCTTTCCGACTAAACAAGAGGATTCATTTTCAAGAAGGGATTTTGCCACCATCAAGACTACACAAGGTAAGGACCAGTTTTCTCTAGTCTCATACACACACAAGTCACCTTCTCAATTCAAAATGAGGTTCAAATCTCACAAGGATTTTGAGAATGGTAAACACACACACTTCTACACATTCTTGTGGAAATAAGTTTTAGGATTTCCAAGGAACCCTTGAAGCCGAATGGTGGGGGATATATATCCTCCATGTTTTCATTCATCACATGTGTATTCATCTTGTTTCAAGTTTTGCCTTACTATTTAAGTGCAACAAAGAGGTTTTTGACCTAAAAACCCTAAAGGCCGAATAGTTTAAGATCAATAAATGCCCTAGAAATCCTCACACACTCAAGAACATGAAATATGACTTTCCCAGACACTTTCTAATAAAGCACATTCAAATTTTCAGCTTGTTAATATTTCCTTATATGGATTTTTGTAAATATACACTCCACTTACTCTTAGTTAATACTTGTATATATTTGTGGAAATCCTTTCATGTTATGTTTACTTTGTTTGTTATTTCTTGATTGTTTGTTTGAATATGCTTATATAATCCTTGAAAATAAATATTACATGAATGGTATGATTCGGTTTTAAGATGAAAATGGCAAGAATATCCTTTGCATGTTTCGGAGAAAACATTGATATTGACTTGTGTTACTTGATGATTCGGCTATATCATGTCTTGGAATTTTTGGATCTTGGCCAAATACCATGATTCTATGTCTTGTTTCATTATGCTTTGATTCCTAAGTAATATGTTTGAAGTTAGAAGCATATTCAAGTGATGATTTTTCATGTTTGTACACCTACATGTTTCGGCCAAGGCCCTTTTTTCATAGTTCCATGTATGTGTTTTGATATCTCATGTGATTTATGTTATCATGCCATGAATTGAATATATCTTGCTTGTTATTTCATGCACGACATTTCATATGTCATATGTCAAGTGTAAAGTACGTATGTCTTAAATTTCATGTCACATGCATTTGGGGAAAAGTGTTTCCAAGAAGTGTTTTCAAATAAAAGAGTTTAAAAGTTTAATCACGACCCCAAGGGCTAGGATGGGGGATTGTCCTAGTGGAACTTCTTTGTCCACTCTGGAGTGCTTAAGAATAGAGTGGTAACCCCTAGGTCGACAAAGAACTGTCGACGAGCCTCAAATGGATTCTTTTTAAAAAATACCGGAGTGAGAAAGCACCTGATGCTAGTGGATGCATAAGGCATGTAACCCAAAAAAGTAAGGTCGAGTTAATATGAATCTCTATTTATGACATATTCATCACGGTGCATGGACCGTTGATGATGTGGTAACTAGCAGGAGCACGCAGTGCAAAGGAGGACCATGTTGTGTCCACCCTATGAACAATAATAATAACTCATAAGATAAGGGTCACTTGATGAAAATCTCATTATATGATAAGGATCACTTGATGCAAATCTTGTGATATGTTCTAATAAGACAAATTCTAATTAAGATCAAAATGAAAAAGAAAGTCAAAGAAGTTTTCTGAAAATGTTAAAGTCTCTATTACAAATCTTTTGAAAATGATCAAGTCATGTGTCAAGTACATGTTCATGCATGCATTTCATGATATATCTCTTGTATGTTTGTGTTAACTATTGTATGTTGTGTGATTACTTGCTGAGATTTCTCGAAACCTCATTGTAGTAGTTTCCACTACAATTCTCCAACCGGAATGGTAGAAGTTATTATAGGTACCTCAGATTCCCAAGAATCACGAATCTAGATGGTTCTGTAGCATAGGATGAGTACTCTGTATAGGATCGTTCTGACTTTTTGAAGTTCAATTGTTACATGGACCAGTTGTCCGCTTATCTTGATCGAACCTCAAAGCACTCGTTTGATGCAAGGGCAGCAGCAAAGGAATTAGAACTGTCACACCCGGACCTCAAAAATCCCACGTAGTCTTTTGGTGTCTAACTCCCGATGGGACATTAGTGATGAAGAGAACAAGAACCTAGTTATTTTGTGAAGAAAGAAAAGAGAGAGAGAGAGAGAGAGAGAGAGAGAGAGCTTATGGTTCAGATCTCAGCTTTTGAGGAACAAGGTTTTGAGGAGGTCCCGTGTTTTGGGAGATTAAGCTTTACTCTATGCTTTTGGGATGTATCTGTATGATACATGTTTATGGATTTGGACAATGTGAGGATATTTTATTAGTACGGTGCCATGTGCTTTGCAATTGCTTATCGCATTGCTTAGAATACTCGACTTTTACTTTTTTCTGCTGCTATGTTATTGTATATTGCTAGTGTACTTAGGTGCATAGCGTGTTATCTATCATGTATGAGGAGTGTAAAGCCTTGTATTACATGTCTCAGCGCTTCAGTCACCATTCAATTCCAAGGCTGAGGCCGCCATAGAAAATGTATGCCCAACAGCCTTGGGTAGAGCTGCTAGGGTTAGAAATTTGGGAGAAAATAAGAGAGACAGAGGCGAGTGGCTGCAATAATTTGGAAGAAAATGAGAGGGCTTGGTGTTCGAGAGGGACAGAGGCGAGTGCTAGGGTTTGAACTTTGAGAGAAAATGAGGGGGATGGGACAGGAGGGAAGGGGTTTGCCAGAAAGGAAGGGAATTTTTTTTTTTTTTTTTAAAGGCCACGTGGCTAGAGCCATGTCAGTCAAGATCCGCCCTCAAGATCGAATGTCTGTGGCTCTAGCATTTTCCTTACTTCTAATATAATATATGAGAGCAAATAATCTATATTAAGAATAGAATTGATAACTATTAACCTTCAAGAAAAGAAGGAATTTGGTAAAAAACGATTTTAGGTTCATAAATATCCTATGTATTTAACTAAAGCAGCATCTAGTACAGATTTTTTTTTTTTTTGTAGGGAGCTAATATAGAACTTGAAGATTATCTTAAAGGACTTCGCGTTTCATACAAGAGTTATCAAGATGATCCAACCCTTCTCTACTTTAGGATGAAAGAAAATGTAAGAAATCAATAAGACAATTTTAACAAAATAATAGCCCTAAGGAATGTGACATTCTATTGGGGTAATGTTAGAATGGTGAAGGAGGTCCACGATTGAGACTTCTTTCATGCTTGTTATACTGTCTAGATAAGCTTCCTTAAGTGCCCTGCCATCACACCATATGTCATGCCAGAATTTGATACAAGATCCATCACTTGCCTTAAAACGGGTAAAACTAGAAATTATATTTCATCCACGTCTTATGTGCTTCTAGAGCCCCACCCCAATAAGATCCACTTATCTCATTCGAGCACCAACCTCCTAATGCTTTACCATACTTTGAATCTAAAACTGGGCTCCACAAAGCTCCATGTTCTAGGGGATATCTCCATAGTCATTTATCCAATAAAGCTCCTTGATAAGTTTGGGAACAAACAGTGGCCCATTTTACTAAATGAAATTTGAACTCATCATTCATCTGTCCCCATAAGAAATCCCATTGTATTTTGTCCATGCGGTAAGCTACCTCTAATGGAAGCGAAAATAAAAAGAGGAAATAAGTAGGTTGGATGGGGTACTTTTAGGCTACTTTGGATAGTGAGGTGATCTCGGATAATTTGTAAATAATAGTGAAAAGTGGTAAAAAAGTAATAATAAATATTTAATAGTAGTGAATAGCAATAAAAAGTAGTAAAAAGTAGATAAAAAGTAATGATAAAATATTGAATAGTAGTGGTCACTACCCAAACATAGCCTTAATGAGTGTGACTCTGACACAATTGGATAAGTACATCCACTTCCAACTAGGGAGTTTTCACTCCATCTTTTCTAGGACATCATTCCAAATGGATATCAATTTATAATGAGCACCCAACGGGAGGCCAAGATATTTCATGAGCAAATGAGATATCTTACATCCCAAAGATAAAAGCCACACTGTTCACATTTTGCACTTGCCGCACTAGAATTGCATAAGATTTGCCTAAATTCACCTTCAATTCGGAAACGACTTCAAAGTATAGAAGGAGAGCCCTCAATGCAGGGATATGATCATGGCTAGCCTCACAAATACAAAGGTATCATCGCCAAATAAGAGATGATAAATATTGAGAGAGCCACTATTGGCTTCCCCCACTGAGAAGCCTAATATAAAGCCACCCTCCACCACTATGTCGATCATTTTGCAAAATGCTTCCATTATGAAAACAAAAAGTAATGGAGATAAGGGATCCTTTTGTCTCAATCCCCACAAGCTTTGGAAGAAACCGCTTGCTGTGCCATTGATCAAAATAGACAAGGGTGCAATAGAGATGCAATATTTTATCCATGAGCACCACTTCATCCCAAACCCACATTGCTCAAGCATAAAGTAAGAAGCTCCAATTGACTCGATCATAGGTCTTTTCTATATTTAACTTACAAAGAAGCTCAAGTCTCCCGACTTGAGTTTACTATCCAAACATTCGTTGGCAACAAGCACCGCATCAAGTATTTGTCTCCCCTTCACAAAGGCATTTTGATATTACTACACCCTAGTCTATTCAATCCATATGAGAAGGGAGATGAAGACAAACTTTTTTTTAGGCCCCGCGATGAAAGGGCAGGTCACAGTACATTCCTTCAATTAATCCATCTCTAAACATAATGCAAATCCATTTTCGTGGAAGAGCATCTGGAAGACAAAAGCCCCTGTTAAGGCATCATTTTTTGTATGGAAAACTTCTTTGGGGAATTTCTCATGATTGAAACCTAAGGAAAAGTCGTATCATAGTATTGGAATGGTGTTGTATGTGTAAAAAAAGTGGAGGGCCCGTCCATCATCTACAAATGCATTGCGAAATTGCCATGACTTTGTGGAATGACTTTTTTACTAGGGTGGGTGTTGCTTAGGTGATGCCAAGAAGGATGATTGAGCTAGCTTCATGGCACTTCTCAAATTGTTGCAATTTGGAAGATGGTTCTGATATGTCTATATTACGTCTTTGGAGGGAGAGGAACGAGCGAAACTTCAAAAATTGTGAGCGTTCATTGGATGAATTTAGAACTTTCTTTTTTAACACCTTGTTCCAATGGTCGATTGTAATTGATTTTAATGGCACGACTATTCATCAATTGCCTGTATCATTAGAACATCACTCTTGTAGATGACCCGTGTACTTATGCTCTTGTAGAAAATCATTGTTCTTATGATCAACAAAATTTTATTTACTAATAAAAAAAATAAGTTAAAAGAAAGAATAGAGAATATCAAGAGTCTTGTGTTGGTAAACCAAGAAAATCTATTGGTCAACCGATGATCAATGCTAGGAAGCTTTAGAGTGGCCCCGATGGTGTTCCCTCAAAATCATGTCTATCTATTCTCTTTATAATAGATATTTTCGTTATGAGAAAACCTGATAACCGGTCAAACCATTCTTCCTTTAAAAACAACCCTTCAATAGTTGGGCGCCACGTATACATTTTATTTTAACTTAGTTTGAGTTCACCTACACCCGAAACGGACCCTCACTTCTTTGTCTTCTCTATTTTCCATTCCACTCCATCCCATTCCCAACCTCGACCCCCACACCCGAAATCGGACTCGACACCCACACTCATTCCCGACCCCATGACGGAACGCGACTCCACACTCATCTCCGACCCCAACCCAACCCCCCAACAAAGCTCGACCCAGACGAGCATGGAGGAAAATAGACACCCAAACAAAACTGTGAGATTTTCTCCACTAAACCAAATTGATTTTCGAAATATTTCAATTTTTGGCCACTTGATTTTGTCATACTACTTTCTCAATAGAAGCCAATTTCTGGTACTCGATATTTGATAGTTTAAATAGAAAATTCTCGATACAAAATTCACTATAAATTCTCAATGGTTGGGCGATGTTGTGTTAGTTAGCTTCTTCATTGTAAGTGTTAATGTAAAGGGTAAACTGGTGAAGAAGAAATTGGAGAAACGGATTGGAAGCCTCAGAAAATGAAATGCACAAAAGGTGTTTGGTAAAAGTTCGAAGAAGAAAAATTATGCTCAAATTTTCGATTTTACATTGTATTAGCGTTGGAAATGGGTCTATTCGGATGATATACACATATACAAACATATAGTTGTGCATATTAGTTTGGTTGAATGAATGCTATTTGGGTCATTTAGGTTGAATGCAACTGCCAATAAGTAAGATTTGTAGGCAGTCAACATGAATTTCTCAAGTTTGTATTCATTTGCTAATTGAGGCTAATTGAAGGTTACCTAAACAACATTATTATAAGATAAGTGGAAACAACCATAAACTATAGTAGGGAATGGACCAGATTTGAAAAGTTACACCATATATGTATATATTCAACTGTTTTTTTTTGTATTTTTGGGTTCTTATTTGGGCTGTTTTTTTTTTTTTTTTTTTTTGCACCAACATGCTAGTTTCTTTTGTGAGCATTTTGGGTTGTATTTCTTTTGGCACCAACATGCTAGTTTTTTTCTTATTTATGACTTTTCAATATGATGACAGTCAAGGAGAAGTTCAGGCTCTCATTCTGATTATCATTCTGGTTCAAGTTCTTGGACTGCAAGAGGTGAAGATAAAGGTAGCTTGTAGAGACCACTTTGCTATTGTGACTACAAACAAAGTTACGTATTTCTGGAAAACCTAATAGTTTTGCTAGAAGATTTTACAATTGCCTAAACTATAAGATGAGTAAACAATGTGGATTTTTTAAGTGGATTGATCTTCAAAAAGAGCAAAACAACTGTTGTAAGGTGGCCTTGGAGTTAGCTAAACGGAGGAACGACAGGGTACTTAATGAGCGGCTACGCATTGAAGAATCCAAATTTAAAGGAATGGAGAACAAGTACAAGGGAGTCTTAAAAATGTTAATCTTGTCATGGTTACTTTTTATAATAGTTTATGGTGTAATTGTTATGTATTTAAAAAATTACAATGTATCTCAGTCAGTGCTACGACTCATGTAACCCATTGTACTTTAATGTAATGACTACTTTACTTTTTGTAGGATGACTACTTTTATTAATGTAATGACTACTTTTATCAATGTAATACACCAGTTAATTTTAACTTATCTCGGTGTGAAGTTGCTTTGGCATCAATTGTCGTAACAGTTGAATATTGCACATGACAATATTTTGCTCAAACTGGTATATTCAATTCCAAAGAAATACAAGATGGTTCCGATAGAAATAAAAGATGTTTGGAAAAAAAATACAATATAATTCAATGTAATAACAGGTTACAATTAACAATATGGATCCAAAAGCTTTCTTCAGCTACCTCGAATACGTAATTCAGCTTCTCCTCATCTGACTCAAAACCTTTAGCTTCTCCTTACTGTTCTCAAAAACCTTCCTGAACATTGATGCACGCACAAGGGATTCAAATTTTTCATATTTCTAAAGCAACCAAGATATAGCTAAAGAGGAGGGAATATATCACATACAAGATAAATTCAATCTTGCACTATGAATCCAAGTGTTCTGATATGTTATCAGTTGTTGGCCCAAAATCCCTACAAAAGTTCAACAAACTTTATTAGTTTTTTAATTAAAAACTAACAAAATACAAATAACTACGAAGTTACTAACCCTCACTGAAGGACAATTATTTTTAGCATGTCCCTCATTCTTGCAAATGCTACAACGTCTTTTCTTTATTGTTTGTGTTTCCTTTGGGTTCTTCGATCTCAAAGACTTTGGGCGCCCTTTTGTGGGCACCTGTGGAGGATCCTGCACCGTTTGTGAAAAGTTTGATATAACTTAACTTCTAAATATTTGATCATCATTGATGGACACCATTTGTGAACATTCTACATGATCTTCCATTGCAAGCAACTCTTTGTGAACCTTCTCCAAAACAAGTATGATGTGCTTGTGTTTTTTAGCTGATTATCATGCAAGTTCAACAATGTCATAAAGTTGTATCATTGACTTACTTTTTATCATCGTAGGCTCATCTTGTCCTTGCTACACTTGGTCATCAAAACATGGTATGTAGAGAATGAGTCGACTCTTAGCATTAATAGTCCATCTGTCTAGAACATAATATTGTGGCAAATCATTTAACTTTGTCCTCTTGCCAAAAGCACACAAGATGTGCCTACAAAGAATTCTCATAAACTCCCACATATGGCATGTACATGTAGCATGTCCTTCATCACCCGATAATGTCACATGGTAAAAAGGTGTTTCTTTACCATGAGCTGTCATTCAATATGTCTTGGCCTCACCACTCACATACAATTTTTTTTCTTGGTACTGTAAACCATTAAACAACTCATCTTGGAAGATCATGAAAGACTTTCTTGTATAAACATTTGCCGCCTCCTCTTCAATTTTAAAAGGTGTCTTCATTATCGCCCATGTAGATTTTGTCTACACATCCTTCTCTTTTTCTTTCAAGTAACGTGCATCTATAGCTTTCTCATACTGATGCACAAAGTCATTAACCATAGTGCTTGAACGAGCATAATGTTTGAAAATTTTTTTCATACTTTCACTCCTCTGAGTTGTTGACATATCGGCACAGAATGTCGAACTCAAATAGGCTGGTACCTATTTATCCAGTCGATTATAAAGATTTTGCAGCCAAGTATTTTCTCCTAAGTCATACTTCACCACAATCAAGGCTCATTCTTGCTCGAACTCATCAGTAGTAATTGTCTCATGTATGCAATGACAAAAATCTTTTTGAAAGTCCAGGAATTTGTTGTATACATGGGCAAAGTGGTTGGGAAACTTTTGTAAAATATGCCACAAGCACAACCTATGAGTTGTATTCGGGTGTACCTTTACAATTGCCTTAGCCATCACCTTGTCATCATCGGTAATTATAGTTGAAGGGGCACGCCCAAGCATTGCCTCTTGTCATGTTCTCAATAATCATGTATCTGATTCTGCCATTTCATTAATCAACAAAGCACAACCAAACATTACGGTCTGGTGATGATGATTAACTCCAGAAAATGACACAAATGGCATCTTATAAATATTGGTCAAGTAAGTGGCATCAAATGTAACAATATTCCCAAAATATTGGTATGCAACTCTTGATCTCGCATCAGCCCAAAAACAACTTCCCATACACCCATCTTTGTCAACTTGCATGGAGAACACAAACCCAGGTTCTTTGAGTTGTCGATCAAGAAAGTATGAATATAACCTTTGTGCATCCCCCTCTTCAAATATTTTTCTCATTTTGTTTCCCAATTAATTTTCTACATCTTTACCAATACAACCGACATTAAATTCGCCACATGAATCTTTACTCAACACCGACATTATCTTCCTTGTCGATACACCAGACTCGTTCAAAGTCATAATAAGTTTTTTTTGGACTTTAGTAACTCCCCTATGTCCACGAAGAAAACTAGTACTTCTTGGTGTAAGTAGAATATGATTATGTCCAACCACAAACTTGTTGACTATCCACTTTTCACCATCTTTCTTTATTCTCATTATTGCCTTACATCCAATTTTTGTTTAAGAGAATTCAGGGATTATTTGATCTGTTTCTTTTCAACTTGCTCACCGAAATCCTTCCCTTGTGCAAACATAGTCTACTGCACAAAGAGTTTTATCATCTTTCGACAATCGAGTATGATTTGTCTAGATTGCGAATCCTTGTCGCATTGCATATGCCTTATAAAATGCTTGGGCATCTTCGACCTCTTCAAAAACCATACCAATGAATGGCTCTAACAGACCACTACTTGAAGAGGGAATCACATTCACTCCATCTTCGACATTGACAGTATCTTCAACACTCAAATCACATTGAATGTCTTCACTTTTAGCCTCAAGTTCATCACTATCAATATTATAAATTGACTCCTTCAATACAAAACCACATGATTATAAATCCATTAATTATGGAAAATCACCAAATTACATATGCAAGATGCATAAGTTCCATATAAAAATAACATTAGAACTGAGAAGAGCATGTCTGGAGGGCATGCCATTAAAAACAAAACAAAAAATGGCCATAGGATTTATAAAAAGGTAATGTAAAGTAAGTAAAAAAATGGTCATTTGATTTTTGAGAATAACACTAGAACTAAGTTTTTTTTTTCTTCAAACAAATCACGATATATTCAGTATTCAGCAAAATTAATGTAAAGTGAACTCTTTTGTTTATACCAGAAATTAGTTTATTTTGTTTCTTCAAACCAACCAAACCATACTTATAATGTAAAAGAGGAAGTACCTCAGTAACACCAACAAGGTCACTGGAGTCAGCCATGAACAACTGGAAGTGGGCTTTGTAGTGGGCAACGAAATTTCAAATGGTGGGCTAATTGGTGTTTGCGAAATCTGCCAAGGAGGAAAACGATGGCCTTAAGGTGGTGGACTGGTGGCGGCGGATGCTGGCGGCAGATGCTGGTGATGGTGGCAACAGACGCTGGCTTAGGATGGCCCAAAATCAATTTGTGTGTATTGCATAGATGGACGCAGGCTTTTGCAGTATTTTGGGAAATAAATTCCATGCGCATGAGTGCAGTTACAATATAGTGAAATTAGTGAGGGTGGCGCCCTCCTATTGGAAGGCTGTTTTTCTTTAAACAGCAAACGGACCACTTAGCAGTGCTTCTGTTTCGTTATATTTGTTCTTACAAATTCCTTATTCATATCTGATTTAAATAGATCTTAATGTCCATTCAAATAGAGCTAGATTCTATTATTAAAGATGATTATAATATATTATGTGGTTCTCCCAACCCTCACTTGTGCTTTGGCGGAGAATAGTGGTGCGGGGATGTGCTCCACACGGGTCACACCTCTTGCCTTTGTGATACTAGTGTGTGCTCGCGTGCCCGACATACGCATGTGAAACAATTCTAACTTGAAAGATAGTAGATTAGACATGATTGAAGTTTAAAAACTTAGTACTAGAGACATTAATACAGTCACCAAATTTAAAATCATGAATATCCATAAGTCGTAAGCACACAATGAAATAGGTGGAGAGTCACATTTCTTACTAATTCCCAAAAGCTAACTGGCCAAAGCACCAAGATGTTTTAATAGATTTCATCAGCGTCAAAGCACCTACTATTGCCGTGGACGTGGCCAAGAAGTAGCCAGCTGACTGCCCTCTTCCACTCGGCCTTTCTTTGCTGTATGAATAAGGTCTTAGTATGTATAGGCTTACGACTAAGGGTAATTGAATGTCGACCACAGGGTGAGATGATATTCTAATACAAGGGCGCGTGACTGGTCAAGTCATGAAACTTAGTCATTTTTATCAACATGACTGCAAGTGGACTTGGTTTATGTGTTTAAACTAATTACAACCAAAGTCGTGGCTACTTCAACCAAACCAAGGGCAACCCCCTATTCAAACTAATTTAGCTACAAACTCAATTAAGGTTATTATTCAAGAAGAATCGCAGCAATTCCCCAATCCTAATGAAGTAGTTCCTCCAAAATCTAATGAACAACAATGATTTCTTAGGATCAGTTTGCGAATTGTGGCACTATAGTAGAATCATTACCAATGGCACGTTGTGTGCCTAAGTGCGAAAAGACAGTGCTAGCTTTGTTATGCCGAAACCTAAATGTTAAGTCAACAACACTTCCAAATGCCACTTCTTCCCATCGCATCAGTCTTCAGGACGATCTAGTCACAAGTTTTCACTTCTCAGTGAGTGAAAGATTTGTCCTCGGGTGTACGTTGAAAGCTTCTATAGTAGAACTCATTCAAGAGGCCTTGGTGGTCTTAAGAATGGTTCGATTGGGGAGGGGTTATCTTAAGAATAAAGAAGACGAATAGAATCTAATTCATGTTCATGCTAACAAAAGAGCGGATCCAATACCAAGACAACTTCTTTCTCAGGAAGTGCAGCAAGTAGTTTAGGAATTTTGGGTTATCATGCCCCACGAGTGTAGACAATTCACTTTAAGTACAGGAAAGTCTGCTGATAGGAATTCCTCAGGTCGTATTACGATTTTTCACCGATTACAACAAAGAATTGATCTGAAATGAAGCACTTCATCTATGGGCATTGTAGAAAGGATAAAATATGATCCTAATTGTTCTGCCCTTACTTTATGTGGGATCGGACGTAAAACCACCTGACCGAGTGATTCAGTTTCTGTTGGAAGCTTGGAGGGCCAAGAAGTAAGAGATAGGAGCTCTTTTGGGCTTCTTTAGCAACAAGTCCACTCTTTTCTCTTTTTTTGTTCTTTTTTTTGGGTATGCCGCTCCGTGAGCAGAGCAAATGAACATAAATCCAACCTAATATCATGAATATTCTTCTCTCATCACTGGCACAGTTTGACTTTGTGTTAGAGTAAATCCAACCTTACACTACTCATTTTCAAGTCTGCCTAGGTCACTGGCGGACCAAGAAAGATCACCATCGTAGGTGCTTCACTTCAAAGTACGGTTCCGCTTGAGGATGTCAACAACGACATCGGGCCAAACAACTACACCTTTAAACTTAAAGAGTGCGCTGACGGGTGAAGCGAGATTGAGCAAGGGAGGGGCGAAGGGTCATAAACAATAAGATGAAGCTGTTGAGGCATTAGTTGTTTCAATTGCAAACATTATCATATTAATATTCATTCTAAATAAGCTAGTGAGGATACATCATTTGATCCTGGTTCAAGTGAGGCCTTTCCCACCAAATAAAGAGGAGTGCTCGCTTTTGATTTAGCTGAGCCTGTAACTGCTCTACTTGGAACACCCAATTGTGGAAGCGGCCAAAGAAGAAATTTGAATCAACCCAAAAAGAGGAACTTTTTAGCCCTTCGAGAGAGACCACACGGGTGTTCTCGTTGGGTGGGAGTTTTTAAGAACTCGTTCCCTAGTCACGCTCCGGTCTCAACATACTGGGCCAAGGAAGTGTCTGATTTCCAACATCCCCTACCATCACTACAATTAATGCTATTAATACTATCTGGCTTTGTGAGGAACATCTGGATCATCATGACCCCTGCATTCCGACTTCCAAAGGTGATCCTAAGCTAAGGTAAGAATAATTTGAAAAAGGGATAAGGCTACAAGAAGAACCTAGAGAGGAAGTTGCATTGAAATAAGAAGAGGAAATGACGCTTAAAGGAGAAATGCTACCGGAAGAAGTTAGGAGCTCGACTTGGAAATGTTTCAAGAAGGAGTTCCATGGGAAGAGGAAAAAAAAAAAAAAAAAGAGAAAAAAAAAAGAAGAAGATTGAATGGATTATCCCAAACCTATCTCTGCCGCTTTTGCATGAACCATTTATGATGGCGCATCTGGGTGGATTGTGGTGCTACCATTTGCTACTATCCCCCGAGCAAGGGTTCATCAGTAGAGATGTTCCCACAAGTGCCCCTTCTTCCAATGGTACTATAATTCCTATTCCTATCCCTTCATTCCCTCTTTTGGTTTGTCTCTACATTCCAGGAAATTCATATGCTCCATGGACGGAGTGAGTTCTTTATTATACGGGAATTGAACCTATGTCTTCGACATGAAAAGATGATGACCTAACCACTTGACGAAAGGGACCCAAAAGCCATTCTTCATATACCTCCGCTTTGAGAATAGAAGTGGTTCATTTTGTTTCTATACGCAATTCAATATTTTGTTTGTGTTCATGTTGGCAATTTCTTATGTGAATTTGGTGGGTCGTCCCCCCTTCCTATGGGTTCCCCCACCGACCCAGTGACACACCAACC
>QEOT01003715.1:291598-388248 GCA_003123785.1 Pterocarya stenoptera | reverse complement strand
AAAAAAAAAAAAAAAAAAGAGTTGGGGTCACATGTCCAAGAGTGACCCATTCTCAAATTCATTAAGAAAAACCCTCACTTACGGTAGAGGAATACCTTAGTTACACAACAAGCATAAAAAGATTAAAACAACAAGCAACATGGCAAAAAAGAACATCCTCACCAAAACAAATCCAAAAACGAAAAACCAAAAGAAAAACATCAACTCAATGACCACTCAGATAAGGCAAGGACAATTTATCCGTGCGAATCAATCCTTTAAGGTGTTTTGGAACATGCAAAAGAGATCTCCAAACATAGGTCGAACCTTGAGCTCCCATTTTAACTAAATAATCAGCCAGCACATTTCCTTCCTGATAAATATGATTAATAACAAAATCCCCACCTTCGAATAATCTCAAAGCCTCCTCCCAGAAATCTTCTAAATACCACAATCCACAATGCTTCTTCTGAACCCAAGATACACAAACCAAGGAATCAGACTCAATGTCCACCTGATGAAGACCCAAAGCATGACAATATTTCAATCCTATTAACAAGGTCTTCATCTCAGCAAGATTATTAGAACCCACCTCTAGATAGCACGAAAAAGAAAGCACCATATCACCACACAAGTCCAGAATTACTCCCCTTGCACCTAAACTCCCCGGATTACCAAGGCTACAACCATCAATTTTTAATTTAAATCTTTCATGCCTAGGCTTCACCCAACAAACCAATTTAATATGCACAGATTTAATCAGAATAATCTGAATGTTCAAATCTCTCAACCTCTCCTCATCGGCAAAGGCAATCTTTGTAAATTTAGGCAAGTTACTTTGCAATTTCCTTAGCCACACACAAATAGACCTCCAAAGCTCTTCCGTCGAGATGCATTTACCTTCCATCCTTGCCTTACACCTGCATTGCCATAACTTCCAAATAATAATAGACGAAAGAAGACCCAAAATACAACCCACCTAGGACTTGGTAGACGCACATCTAAACCAAAGTAACACCAACTCAAACCAGCGTTTATTTGGGTCATAAGGTATGCCCAAGATAACAAAAAACCTCTTCCAAATCCCGAAAGCCAAGTCACCTACAGCAAGAACGTGATTTAAATCTTCATATCTTCCTGGCTCACAACAATTAAACTTGGAAGTAATAGGAATACCAACTCTCCGCAATCTATCATCAACACTTAAATTGTTATGAAAAGCCTTCCACATTAATATGGAAATTTTTTTGGTAAAGTTTCGTACCACACCCATCTAGCCCAAGGTGCAGCTGATGCAGTAACCCGAATACATTGCCATGCACTTTTGGTGGAGAAGCCACCATCTTTATTACGAAGCCAAACAAGCAAATCTTGGCTAGATTTGTGAGCACCCAAGAAACTACAAATCTCCTCCGGTTTTTTGTATTCCCACTAGCCTCTCTAAGACTTCAATGTCCCAACCATTTTCAATTCTTAATTCAGCCAACATCAACTTTGGCACATCCACCACAAGATAAGAATTAGCAAGAGGACCTTCATTCAACCAAAGATCCCACCAAAAATAAAGATTCCCATCTCGGACTCTCCATTTCGAATTTTCTAACACCGCCAGAATGCACTTCACCACCATCTTCCAAAATTGCGAGCCTTTTTTAGGGTCTAATAAAGAAACATGTTTATCTCCAATATATTTAGCATAAAAAAATTGTGACCAAAGATCATTCCCAGTCATAACCTTCTATGAAAATTTCGTATGAAGAGAAGTCTAAACCTCATCAAAATCACGAAGGCCATTACACCCCTCATTAGTCGGCTTGCACATCGACTTCCATGCAACCCATTTCTTTTTTTTCCTTTCCATCTTTTTCACCCCAAAAAAATGAGCTAAGATGTTTAAATTTTTCAAAATCTCTTTTGGCAATTGAAGGATAGACATAATATGTATAGGCATACTAGCTAACATATGCTTCAACAAAATCAACTTGCCACTAGCCGAGAGACATTTTAATTTCCACCCCCAAGTTTATTCCTCACCCGATTGAAAATAGGTTCTAAATGTAAATTAGTTAGCCTCTCATTGACAATAGGTGCACCAAGATAAGTAAATGAAAAAGTACCTTCTATAAAACTAGTGATATTGATTAGCTCCCTCTTCCACCCTGTTGAAAAATGCTTAGCAAAATACATGGTCATTTTCTCCTTACTCACTCGCTGCCCAGACCAAGATTTGTAAGTCTCAATAACCTTCATCAATTCTCTCATCGAATTATTCCCTCCATTAGAGAAAATAACTACATCATCTGCATAAAGAAGGATAGAAACAAGAGGCGCACCTCTTGGGTGAGAGAAATTTTTAATATTGCCACACAAAAAATTCTTCTTTAATAAGCGAGATAACACTTCTTCCATAATGATAAAAAGATATGGCGATAACGGATCACCCTGACGCAAACCCCAACCTCCTTGAAAAAAACCCTGAGACATGTCATTCATCATGATTGAATACCAAGGCGAAGCAATACAATTCCTGATCAATGCACTAACAGAAGGAGAGAAACCAAAAGATGCCAACACATGCAAAAGAAACTCCCACTCCACCCTATCATATGCTTTAGCCATATCAAGTTTCAAAATAACATTAGCACCCATAGCCTTCTTATTAAGAGAATGCACAATTTCTTGTGTAAGGCTAATATTATCAAAGATACTCCTACCTAGAATAAATGCACACTGCTCGGAGGAGATCAAAGAAGACACTAAAGGTGCAAGCCTCGCCACCAAGACCTTAGTGCAGATTTTGTAAAACACGGAACATAAGCTGATAGATTAAAACATGTCAAATCCCATCAGCTGAGCCACTTTTGGAATAATCACTACAAAAGAAGCAATATAGAATCTGGGAAGAGGAACCCACCGAAAAAATTCCCTTACCGCCTCCACCACCTCCAAACGTACAATATCCTAACATGCACGGTAGAATCCTGACCCCAAACCATCAGGCCCCGGATTTCTCTCTATGGGAATACTGAAGACTGCTTGTTTCACCGCTGCTTTTGTGGGCAACAAACAAAGTCTCAAATTATCTTCATCTGAAATCACATTAGACACTAAATTGCCCAAGTGTGGTAACACCACACGTGTAGATTGCCCCAAGAATTCCATGAAATATTGCACGGCACCAGCATGAATTTCTTGAGGTGACTTTAACGTGGTCCCATTCGGAAGACTCATCTCCATGATCCTTGCTTGCTTCCGTTTATTAAGAATAGCATGAAAATAACGAGAATTTTTATCACCATGTCTCCACCATCTAACTTTAGCACACTAAGCTAACCGAACTTCTTCACGATGAATCTAGGTATCCAACTCCATTTTTGACGTGAACAGGTCAAGCTCCACCTCTTCATCATACCACATCTGCAACTTATCTTCCAGCCGCTCAATACGATTCTCCAACTCCTGAATGTGCCCACTCGTCCATCCAAAAATTGACTTATTCGATCCTTTTAGAGCTACTTTCACCATTTTAATTTAGCCTCAAGTTTCATGAGTCCACTACCGACATCAGATTATTCCCAAGCCTCTCACACGCATCTAGTAAAATCAACATGATCCACCCACATTTGCTGAAAACGGAATGGTGACGGCCCCTTCACTTCAACATTCTTCACCACAGAAATGACATAGGGGCATGGTCTGATGAGGTACGAGGCAAATATCTCATAACTGAATCCGGATTTGCATAAAAAAAATTATGATTTTCCAAAGAACGATCCAACTGAGCCCAACTACGAGAACGACCAGCATGCCCATTGCACCATGAGAAACTATTACCCAAGAATTTTAATTCCAGTAATCCGCAAGTGTGGATCCAAGAATTAAACTCCTCCAAAGCCACCACAAGCCGTGGCCGACCACCACGTCGCTCCCTATCAAAAGCAATAATGTTAAAATCCCCTATTACTAACCATGGATCAATTGCGTTACTCTCCTTGGCAAGGTCTGCCCACAGTTCACCCCGTTGCTCATAAGAGCATTTAGCATAAAGAAATGAGATTTTGCAGTTCATACCATCAGTCACAAGAATAGAAATTTGTTGAGTTCCACAGCTTCCCATACTCACATTAACTTCATTCATCCACAGGATCCACAATTTACCATCCCAAGCACCATTCGAAAACCCATAATCAACTTAACGTCATCCAATTGTTCATCCCGTAAAAAAGCTCCGCTATCGCAATAACTTTCGGTTTATACACTTGCACAAGCTTTTTCAACCTGCTCCGAGAAGATCTTACCCCTCTAACATTCTAATACAAAATTAGACTGATCATAAATTTAATTTAGATGACCGGGTAATAACCCGTTTACTACTACGAACTCTCATGGCTATATCCTTACCCTTTTTCTTCACTTGATCAAGCATTTCAGAGTCAGAGAATACATCCTTAGGGTAGGTTTGAGGGGTGGAATGAGACACAAAATTCTCATCTCATCTCATCATTACACCTTTTTCAAATCCCCACACAAAATATAATAAACAACTCAACTTTTTCAAATCTAAAAAATAATAATAATATTAAAACATAATATTTTAAACTTTAAGATGAAAGAATTTTCATCTCACCCCCCAAACCTACCCTTAGTTAGTACCATTTTTCCTTCCACTATCTCCATATTAGATAAACTGGCCAACTGATCAGCCATATCACTGCCATCCCCATTCAACACTCGCTCAGAGGCTTGCCCAACAAATAGTCCACCTTGTATATCTTCTGAATGGTTCACCACGATGGAAACAAAAGCCTCCTGAGCCACTTCCACAAGATTCGATCTCAGCACTTCTTCTAAACCCTGTACGCTAACCTTCGTAGGGACAGAGGAACCCACCTCGTCAAGCGCTATAAAGGGTACCACCTCTGTAGGAACCATTGGAGCCTCTTCAGAAACCACACTAGAATCCACTACTTTCAGAGCCACTTCCACAGAACCAGAGCTCAGCACTACCACCACCTCAGAAACCACTGGGACCATCTCCTCAAGAACAGAGGATACCACTTTCGTATGGACGTGCAACTCCACATCCTTTGCCATGTCCCTAGAACCGATTCCATGCAAATCCACTGACTGTAAAGTAGCCACTTCCTCACCTTCCTTATCAACTATAGGCTGATCAACACTAACCAGAACCAACACATCCGAAATCTTGCTTTCTGTGCCCATATCCGCCACGTCCTTTAACTCTGGTTTAGAACTCGAAGGATCCGAAGCTTTCAACTGTTTCAGCACTTCCTTATACTCAAGTCGAACAGGTTGTTTCTCTTTCTCCTTCTTTAAACTACCTTTCTTGCAAGTCTTCAAATTATGCCTTTGGATTTTATATTTGGTGCAAAACGCAGGCATCGTTTTATACCCCACCTCTTGCATACGACTAGCAAGACAAGATGGCACACCAATCCAGAACGATAATAGAGGTGATTTAGCAGCATCAAGTTCTAAACATACCCTTGCCCCGTTTGTTCTCGTAGCACACCGCGTAGAGTTATCACTCCGTATATACTTCCCAATTGGTGCTGTGAGGCTTTTCAGGATTGAAGGATGGTAGAAATTTGGAGCCAACCATGGAAGGAAAATCCAGACTAGAAACACCGATGGCTCCTCTTCAGAAAACTCGAGGGTCTAATGAAACGATCGGATACACCACTCCATCAATGTTGCAAACTTCCCTAGAAAAAGCCTTATTGAAATCCTCCTCCGACGTTAATCGGAAAAAAACATTATACGGCTTTCTCATGGCTAAAACCACTACAATACCAGATAAACTCCATCTGTTTTTAAAAAATAATTTGATCGCGTCTAGGAATGGTCTCTATCAAAATAACTTCAACACCAACGAGAACCGAAACGGCTCCAAAGACTTCAAGATTTCCTCTTTCAAAAACAAGAAATACAATTCACCATCCATAGTTTTAGGAGCCCTTGATGGCAGAAGCACATCAGGGAT
Organism: Pterocarya stenoptera; assembly: GCA_003123785.1. NCBI lineage: Eukaryota > Viridiplantae > Streptophyta > Magnoliopsida > Fagales > Juglandaceae > Pterocarya > Pterocarya stenoptera. Next base: position 382,265 of record QEOT01003715.1, on the reverse strand, counting down.
CGGATGAGGGGCTGCAGATAGGAGATCTGCGAATGATCGAGAGTTGGCCGCCGTCATGGAGCCACTAGTGCCCCCTGCGGCAGCCATGAAAAACGCACATAAAACCCTAGCAGAGCAAAATTGCCTACCACATCACCATGATTCGAATTGAGAGATTCAGTCTTCTATAATCAAACATATCATATATTCATAGACAAAACATCTATAAACCATTATTCTCAAATGCAACTAAATTCAGAAAGAAGCATATGCAAATCTCCATGTATGATCTGAAGGCATGCTATTAACTTTGGAGAAAATAAACCTCAATCATTTTCCTTTTGGAACAGGGAAACAATCTTAATCATGATCCTAGAAAAAGCAACCCAAGCATGCTCCTCGCAGACTGTTTGTGAGTGGAATGTCATTCTGTTCTTTTGGATGTTTCATATTCTTCCTAACTTTCTCAATCACCCTGAACTAATTATTCCTTGGATGGGGATCTGGCAAATGATCGACAAGGTTTTCTTTGAGATATACGTGTAGCTGGTTTTGTTTGGACATTTTGGCCAGCAACTATATGCTCATGTAAAAATAAATAAAAATGATTGTTGGATATTGTAGAGATTATCAAAACGAAAATATACAAATATTTAAAAAAAATAAAAATTGCATTAAAATAAAAATAAAAAATAATATTTTTTTATTATAAAGAATGCAATGACTAATCCAATATGAAGTATAAGTTTTGAACAATTAGCTAAAAACCAAAAAGTGATATATTAGCCAAATTTTAACTTTTGAGATTGCTAAATGCTAATACTATGAGATGAAAGGCTGTTACAATGACCCTACAGTCTAATATAGTTTGACCGAAAAATAAAGGGGTTATTTTCTTAGTTTTTTGTTTAAATTTATAAAAGTACGATTACCGTTTCAGAAATGTTTTGGAAACGAAAAACTTCTTAACTGCTCAAAAATCTAAAATAATAATGGTTTTTATAGGAAAAAGAATTAAGGAAACGTACATTTAGGTTTCTATTAAAAGATTGTTATCATTGTCCAAATCTTAAAAAAACATGAGGACTCATTGTCCAAATCCAAATTCCCAAGAGCTGAACGTTGGAAGGAAATGAAATAAATTATAATGAAGTACGATTTACGAAGCCGAAAACTGAGTATTGTTCTTAAAGAATATCCTATTGTTCTTATAGAATATAACCAAGAAATTGAGAGAACCTTTATTTTCTTCCCACCGAGCGAGGACCTCATTTTCATTTGTTCTGCATTATTTTCAACCAAAACAATTTGTTCTTCAAAGAATACAACGGTTATGATAAAGCCAGCCGCCAAGTATTTTGAAGATAGGTTGTTCAACAGGCAATCATTCTCGAATGAGGAGAAGATTACACGATGTTAGCAATATCAGTGCAAACGCAAGCAGAACAAATTCTCAAAAGCAATATAACACCACCACACAACAATAAATAATATAATACATGGAAAAAAAAATACTTATAAACTAAAAAGGTATATAATAGATGATATACAAACAATAGAAATCCTCCATCTGGGCTGTGGCATTTTTCATCAAAACAAGAAAATCACCTTAAGCAATAAGGTCAATCCTCCAATTCATCTACCATCACTACTAGGAAGGTAGATGCACATTGGACCGACCATGTCCAGACATCACACTCGATAAACCACACCAGCATTCAGTAACCCAAACAACAGAATGACAAGAGAATAAGAAACAGATAAACAATAAGCCCTATTTTTAACAAATCATCAAGGTTAAAGACATCAAGGCATTATGATTCATCCCCAGATGCATATAGTTGTAAGGCATCACACTTGCATCACTGCAGTCAATAAAGAAAAAACAAATACAATGAGCATCGTGGTAAGACATCATAATATGCTAACAACAAAAGGAAAAAAAAATGACAAATCTGTTAGAACCCACCTCGGCATTTTCCTCCGCACCAACCTTGGTGGTGCCATTAATCCTCTGGGCGTCTTCTGTAGCTGCAAGAGAAGGAAAGCAAACTAAATTAAAAAATTGATGATGCTTGGGAGAGGAAAAAGAAAAAAGAATAGAAAAGAAAATAACACCAAGGATGATACATAAGATATGTTGTCAAAATTCCAAAGAAGAATATTCATTACCGTGCAAATGCCAATAATACATTACACACATCATTAACTCAATTCTGCTAGCATATGAGTAACGAAAGATTGCTCAGCATGTTCCCTATTCTATATCAGTCTTACTTTGCATGCGCATTTTGTGCTGTGGTTCTCATTTTTTATATGAACGATTTTAGGAGTAAGAGAAGGCCCTAAATACTGCTGTTTAAGCTCATAAAATATTGTGGTAAATATTTGCAAGTTCACTTCCATATTTCATTCTCCAAATCTAAACATGGATGTGAAATGCTTGTTGACTTAACCGTTCGTCATTCCTCTATCACATATAGTGTAGCTTGTATTCTATTTTGGCTGTTCCAGAACATTGTCATGTTTTAGAAGTCAGAATGACAATAATTTACTAACTCTCCTAATATGACCTAGTTTTATTAAAACTAAGAAAGCAATTACAATATCTGAAACAATTTAGGGCGAATAGTATTGAAACCATGTATTTTATTTGAAAGACAACGATTTAAAATGATGTCCCCCTAAAAGTTAGCCAACCATCTTAGTTCACAAGCAAGCTCAAACTAAGGAATGGAAGTTAAGCGAAGGGGACCGGTAATCACAGGTGGAGCAAATGCCGGTGATAAGCCGGAGAAAGGTGAGGATGATGTCAAGTCACCATGCCCCATATGCCCTTGGTGACACACGGCTGATTACTACACGTAATAATCCTCCTACATTGATGGGCTACAATCGATGCTACTAAGTCAGGAACAAGACCTTCATCGCCTCCATGGAGCTACTCACGACCAATCCCAAAGCAAAGCAGCTTTTGTGGGACTACTGCTCAGTTGAAAGCTATGAAACAAGTCGGCCGTAAAACTTGAATTTTCTAAACAAGACAAACAATACAAGATGGAGGGGTCCTTCCTAACAAGCTCTTCAAAAAATAAACAACAAAATATAAAGTGGAAAGCTGTTTTCCTAAAAAAAATTCTGTTCAATTGATTCACAGATATCCTAACTGTTAATCAAGATGAAAGTTACACTCAGGATAGGCCTCTGAATATATTTTTGATGTAGGAGCAATACCCCATCCAAATTGGAAAAGAGGGTTACGAAGGAAGGCAAGTCAAATGGGACTTTTGCAGTTCGGACAGATTGCATCAATCAAAGTTCTGTCCGTGTCCCAACCAACGGCAGTAAGACATATTGTAGCAGTCAAAGTCCGGTTGATGTTCCGATCTACTGCAAGGCCTGACAAAAAGGAGCGGAAGATGTCTGTTCAACCCCCACTGCAACCATTGTAAAGCTTTATGATTATTGAGTTTTCAAAATTTTAACTTATTTTTGTTTGAAATTGATAGTAGTTTTTTGTACTAGTATGTTATTAGAGCTAGGTTTTACGATACAGCCTACATAAAGGCATGTTTGACTTATTATTCATCCATGGATCTTTTAGCCATCACTTAACTTGTAAGTTATTCAGAGAGGTTTTCTCTTTTTTCTTTGTGGAGTCTAGTTCACTTTGGGTTTAACATTAAGTAACCCTTATCCCCACACCTTCCATTTTGTCAATTGGTATCAAATCAAAGATTTTGCCCAACTAGATGACAAATAACAAAGCTGAAGGAATAATTCTCAACAATGTTGCTCATGGGAGATAAGTGGTGAGGGCAGTGCTTTCAATGTACACAAAAACCAAACAGTAAACATGCACTGGAAATTTGTGCACCCAACTTATTGACAGACACCATCATCAACCCAACAATAGGATGAGCACCAAAGATGTTGCTGTTGGCCAGCCTGTTGATACATGCTCAAGTTCGATGATTCTCACACACTATGGAGTGACCAAGTCAGAGTAGTCCTCATCCATCTTCTGAATATGAGAATAGATCCGATGACAAAGAAGGAAACGGGCACATTGGTTCAAGCTAAATGCAGTCATTGTGGTCCCTCCGGAGGGTTCTCAGGGGTCGAGGCAGGGGGATGTTCTATCCCCTTTTCTATTTGTCATTGTCATGGATGCTCTCAATTGTATGCTGGATGCTGCTGTTAATGGAAGTTTTCTTTCAGGATTCTCAGTGGGAGGTCCTAATCTTGGTCAGGTCGATATTTCTCATCTTTTTTGTGAGCCATATTCAATATTTGAGGGCACTTTTGCTTTGTTTCAAAGCTGTCTCAAAATTGAAGGTGAATCTCTAGAAGCCCGAGATGGTACCTGTGGATCTCATGAGTAATATTCGGAGTCTGGCAAGCATTATGAGATGTACGGTTGCTTTGCTTCCTAAGATATCTTGGGCTCCCTTCGGAGGCTCCTTTTAAGGAGAAAGCTATCTGGGATGGTGTGCTATAGAAGTTTGAAAGAAGTTTGGCAGGATGGAAGCAATTGTACTTGTCTAAAGCAGGCATAATCACTTTAATCAAAAGCACTTTCTAACCTCCTTACATATTCTCTCTATCTTTCCTTTACTTGCAGGTGTAGCATTCCACATTGAAAAAGTCTTTCGTGCTTTTCTTTTGGGTGATATTGGGATGAAGCCATATTCCATTTGGTTAGTTGGGATAAAGTTTGTTCCCCGATCCTGGTGGCAACTTGAGAAATTTTAATAAGGCCCTCTCAGGGAAGTGGTTCTAAAGATATCAACAAGATGAGGAGGCGTGGCAGAGGGCTGTGATTGAGAGAGAGAGAAGGGGGGGGGGGGGTCAAGGTTTTTCAGTTATGAGGTAGGCACGGGCTCCAAAGTTCTTTGGCATATTGTTTGGTGTGGAACTAGGGCCCTAAAGAGTGTTTTCCCCACTCTCTTCCGGATAGCAAGTGATAAAGCGGCATTGGTGGTTCATTTGTTGGATCGTTTAAATGGCTCAATTCAATGGAACATTGTTTCCTCAGAGCAGCCCAGGACTGTGAACATAGACTCATTGCAGATTTTTTCAGCTATTTGTAGGCTATGAATGTTGATATTGTTGAGGAAGGATGATCTGGTCTCAGGCCAGGAGTAGGAGATTTATTCATTATTACATTGCAAGGTGGCCAGGTTTTCGTGGGATGACATCTTCAAGAGGATGGGTGTTGCTTGGGTTACGCCTAAAAGGTTGGTCGGTAGTTTTGAGTGCTGGAGAGGACTTAAGGGTAACACCTATATAGCTGCTGTGTGGAAAGATGATTCCTCTTTTTATCATGTGGTGTCTTTGGATGGAAAGAAATGGTTGGCATTTTGAAGAACGGGACGGTCCTTGTATGAGCTTAAGAGATTATTTTATAACATGCATCTAGGGCTGCTGTTATTGATTGTAATGGGACTAGTTTCCATGATTTGCTTGTATCAATGTCTAGTTCCTAGTTGTTAGGTGTTTTCTTTGTATTCTCCGTGTACTTGAGCTAAACCTACTTTGCGATCAAGAAAATTTTATTTTACCTATCAATTATTATGTCGCATTACTCAAAAGTTATGTTAATCAATTGTGGCTAATGACAGTTACAAAAATCTGGTCGCAAAGAGACTTGTGAAGTATTCAGAATTCCATATAGAAACTGCCCTAAGGGAAAGCTCATAGAAACTTGCTATCTCCCTATTTCTATTGCTAAACATTATCAACATTATCAGCACACCCAGAGACCAAAAGTGGATGGTTCATCTTTTTCAGTATTAGATCAACAGTGCGCAGGGTGGCTCGAGAGGCCCTTTGCATAAGATGAAGTGTGCAAAGTAATCCATGGCATGGCTAGTGACAAGGCTCTAGGCCCTAACAGCTTTACCTGGACTTTTTCCAAGCTTGTTGGGAAGTGATCAAGGGTGACCTTATGCGAGTTTTCCAAGATTTTCATACTAATGCCCGGTTTGAAAAAGGTCTTAATGTTACTTTTCTAGCACTCATTCCCATAAAGGTGGGGTCTCTAGACCTTAGAGACTATCACTCCATTAGCCTTATGAATGGGGAGTACAAGATTCTTTCTAGAGTGTTAACGAATAAATTGAGTACGGTGATGGAAAAGTTAATTTCGAAGCCGCATTTGCCAAAGGAAGAAAAATCCTAGATTCGGTCTTAATTGCAAATGAAGTTTTGGACGAACGACTAAAATCTAGAAAACCTAGGCTATGTTGCAAATTAGACATGGAGAAAGCCTATGATCACGTCAACTGGAAGTTCTTCCTCTATTTAATTGCAAGATGTGGCTTTGGGGAGAAATGGCAGAATTGGGTACAGTTTTGCATATCTACAGTCCCCTTCTCTATCTTGGTGAATGGTTCACCAGTGGGTTTCTTCGACTCCTCCCGTGGTTTGAGACAGGGGGACCTGCTCTCTCCTTTACTTTTTTTCATTTGTCATGGAAGCTTTCAGTAAAATGATTGTGGGCTGTGGAATGTGGTTTTCTCTATGGTTTCTCAGTAGGGAATGGTGATTATGGCTCCATTGATATTTCTCACCTGCTTTTTATTGACAATACTCTCATCTTCTGTGGAGCAAATCTCAGGCATGTTCAATCCTTGAGGCCTCTACTTTTTTTGTTTTGAAGCTACTTCAGGTTAGAGAGTTAATTTCTCAAAGTCTGAATTGGTGCAGGTGAGGTTGTCTTCTTTACTACTGACATATCTTGACTTGCCACTAGATGCTTCCTATAAATCAGAGAGGATATGGAATGTCTGGTTGAAAAGGTAGGGCACAGATTGACTTCTTGGAAGAGGTTGTATTTGTCTAAAGGTGGTAGGCTCACTTTAATTAAAAGTACTCTTTTTAACATATCTACCTATTTTCTATCCTTGCTCCCTCTTCCCACAAAGGTTGCCAACCGTATAGAGAAGTTATGACAAGACTTCTTGTGAAGTGGATTGGGGTAAGAGTAGCAATTTCATTTGGTAAATTAGTCAGTGGTTTGTACTCCAATTTCTGGGGTGAATTGGGGATTCGTAACTTGAGGAAGTTCAACCAAGCCGTGTTGGGTAAATGGTTGTGGTGGTACCAACACAAAGCCTCCAAGACACCTTCCCTGCCATTGTTTACCTCGCACGAGAAAAGGATGCAGTGATAGCTGATCTCTTGGTCTTTTCTAGCGGCTCCTCCCCTCAATGGAATGTAGATTTCATTAGGGCAACCCAAGATTGGGAGTTGGAGGCTATCACAGAGTTCTATACGGCAATGTCCATAAGCATGACCGAGGGTACCATAGATAAGATGAACTAGAGCCCCTTGAAGAAAGGTAGATTCACTGTCAGATCGTTTTACCAAGCTTCAACGAGCCCTGGAATGACCACATTCCCTTGGAAGAGCATATGGCAGACGAAAGCTCCTTCAAAAGCAACTTTTTTCATTTGGACAGCATCATTGGACAAAGTTCTCACCACAAATAATTTAAAGAAACGTCGGGTAATGGTATTGGACTAATGTTGCATGTGAAAGAAGAATGGTGAATCAGTAGATCATCTACTTTTACATTGTAGGTGACTAGGACCATGTGGGATGATTTTTAACAGAAGTAAAATCCCTCCCTTTTAATCTGTCCCTCCCCAAAGTTCCTCCTTATTGTCATAATTGATAGAGCATTGCAATCATTTCAACTCTCTCCCCTTTCTAACAGCTAACTTCATGGCCGTGGAACGACCAGCTTCAATGGCTACTAGAAGGGTCATAAATTGTTCTTCATAACCATCACAAGATAGTCCCACCCAATCTTGAATCTCCTCCACTTTTTTTAACACCCAGTCTGAAATTTCTTTAGACGCAATCTGAGGGGGAAGCATCTGTAAAGGTGACGGACTACCCATCTCCTCCTCATCACTATCTCCTGCAACTACATCCATCTGTGGGTCAGAGTCTAACCTCTCCTTCTCTTCCATGTCAAACAACTCATTCTCAGATTCTACATGAAGATCTGCATCCACCTCCCACTGTCTACTTCCCTCAAAATTCAAAAATGCTTCAACAAACTAGTGCCCTCATCCACCAGACTTGTCTCATTACCCACAGAAACCAGAAAATCTTTTTTACCTTTAGAAATCTCCATGATTTCCCCTTCCTCGTTTTCCAGCGCCTGAGAAACTACCTCTAACCCTCCAAAAGCTTCTACAGCAACTGTCGGAACTTTTTGTGCCATACATTAAGAGGAAAGTATTGCATGCAAAGCATTTTGCTCTTTTGGATTTCTCTCATTGTTACCTAGCAAAATTCCACTATTGCTTAATTACAGCATCTTAAATCCTTGTAAACAATCAATCTTTGAGGAGGCGGAAAGGTAGCACCAAACTGCTCTTGTAAGATTCTCAGTTGTAATCATAAACACTCAATCCATCAATTTTCTACCAGGGCGTTAAACTCACGAAAAATCATGCAAACTGGAGATGATGAGAATATTACAATGTACACATACTGTGTGGTTTATTTATTCATATAAAAGGATTTTTAAAAAGAGAAAAGAAGTCAAATCAAGAAGTGCATTCTGCCATAGTGGATGTAATGCCCCAAAGGGAGGTCCAAACCACATTTGGGCTCTACTTCAAAAAGACTAGTCAATGGTACAATTCGAGCTCCATTGGAATCATTATAAAGAGCAAGAACTTCTCCCTTCCAAGCAATGCAGCATCCCATACACTACACTCATTGGTCAATATGGGGTATCACAGTGGAACACCATGAGATTGTTAATTATTTTGTCTTTCTACAAGAAAAGGAAAAAGGAAAAAGAGGAAAATGATAGTCTCAAATGACACATGCTGTAATGAAAACAGATATAGCAGTGCCGTTCATCCAATGGAGCAGCATCCCTTGAGGAAAATTAACTTCTACATTGGGGCTTTATGCATAAAAGATAAACGTTTGAATGACAATCGGTCTCCAGATGGTTTTCCTAAAATTTACAATTTATCGTATGATTACCATTTTGTTTGGTTCCCCGTATAAGATTGTCAGCATGAAAATTCACCCTTATATTTGCCTTTTGTGTTCAAATCAACTTAACCTTGTCTACGTCTACAGTAAATTCGTTCTTCTTGGTATTGATAAACTTACATCTAAATGCTACAAAATCATAAAATCTTGAACTATTTTGTGGATGTCTTCAATCCAAGTTTTATATTGTTATTGTTCCCAAGCCACATACATAAATGAAAAGATAGTTTGCTCCTTTCACTTAGGGAGTTTAAAAGATATGCCGTTTTAGCAGAGCTCTAAGTAGAGAGTGGTGATTGTGTTTATCTGTTTCTCCATCCTCCTAAAATGCCCAAGAATGAGGGGTGAGGGATCCGTACCACATAAAACTTTTAAGGGAAATAGATAACCGGAGAAGTCAGTTTTCATGGTTCTCTTTTATTTTGCATTTAAGGTTTCTAAAAGATAATGTCTGACACAAAAAGCAGCCACCAAAGTTTATCTTCTGGTTTAACTTTTAGCTCTCAAAAGTAGAAGTGCAACCAAGTGTATTATAAAGTTTCAGGCAGCTTGGCATAAACTGCTAAGAAGCCATGGTATCTTGATGTAACTGGCCCTTCTATTTATTCAGAGTCAGATAACCAAGAAAAAAGAAAGTTCATCCCAACAAGAGGATGGCCAAATTTTTAATCATACAATTATGATATTATGATGCATTAACCAAAATTTATCAGACACCAACCAAGATATTGAAAAAACCCTATGACAAAGTTTATGCTATTTAAGAAGGCAAGTTAAAAGCAATAAGGACCTATACTAAAATCATGTCTTCCAGGAATAGATATGATCATGAGATATCTCTTACTCTTAAAATTTCTCCATATCAACAAAATAATTCACAACACAGGCTCTAATTTAGAAAATATTAGATTCACACACTCGAATGAAAGCAACAACTAACAAGTTTTTCTTTTTTTTTTTGCTAATTAATAGATAAATTTTATAAATAAGAATGGAATGCGCATAGCCCGTGTTCGTGTACCACAACTAACAAGGTTTTATGCAACTGACTTTTTCACTTTTCTTCGATCAAAGCTAGTCAGGTGACAATAAGCAGTAAGACAATAAAATATATATCTTTATCTTCTTTTTTTTATAAGTGAACAAGAACTAGTTAAAAACATATATATTTATCTATCTATAAACACATATATTCGTATACTTATAGAAAAATCTACATGTATATATTTCAGTTTATGTCCATACCTCATTCCTTTTAACTTTACTTTTTTGAAAAAAAAGAAGACTTTTTTTTAAGAACAGATTATTCAGGCCCTTAAACTTCCTGCCACACTTAATAGTATCTTACATAAGTCCTCTAATAAGTTATATTTGTACAGCTAAATACGCATGGAAAATATAAGAACTACCTCAAAATTCCATATAACTCCATTATTAATGGTATATAAAAATCCAGTATTTCAGGCAACTATAAAAACACTCAGATAGGTGAAGACATCTCAACACAACAGTACATTAAAAATCCATGAAAAACAATGATTGCATAGAACGAAAGGCCTCAACCAAAAATATAACTAAAATGGTATCATAATTCTTTATGGCCATGAAATCAATTGATTTGAAAAAAATAAAAAGGAGCTAATCCAAAGAAAATACTTTGCACTAAGAACGAAATTGCATAATTATGTCCTGTAATAACCACTATAATCACCTCCATCCTCCGGGAGGTCTGAAGTCCACAAGGTGAGGTTGTCCCTAAGCAGCTGCATAATTAAGGTGCTATCTTTGTATGACTCCTCACTGAGGGTGTCAAGCTCTGAGATAGCTTCATCAAAAGCTAGTTTTGCAAGGTGGCAGGCCCTGGAAAACAAAACCGAAGGCAACTTCCATGTAAAATGGAAAATCATAATATATTTCCATAGTTCAGGCAGAAAATAGTAATTTACAACCTCTCAGGGGAATTCATGATCTCATAATAGAAGACTGAGAAATTCAAAGCCAGACCCAATCGGATGGGATGTGTAGGGGGCAAATCTCCCTCAGCTGCAGTGGTAGCAGTCTGCAGAGAGATCATATTAAAATTCAATTTGAAATAAGTCAGAGAAATGCATAGAACATTCCCATCCAAAAGAGAATCAGAAAAATAAAAGCATATCCAAACAGCAAGTCAGGATATGCTTTTCTGAGTGGGAGAGCACAATAAGGAAATGGAAAACACTGAAAGTACATAATATTAAAAGCAAGAAAAGTAAAAATGTTTGTAGCTGTGGGAAGGAGATAAAAATCCTTCCCACAAATGATAAAAAGATAGTTATGTATTACCTACCTCCCAACCAATCTATTTAAATAACCAATTATATAAGAACAAAGAATTAATAAAATTACCATTTTTGGCATTTCAGAAGGATCTTTTTTTTTTTTTTTTTATAAGTAAAAATATTATATATATCAAAAATGAATAACCAAGTACACTGATGTATACAAGAAAACACCTTGCCCATTGACCCCAATGACCCAAAAAACCCGTGAAAAACAACATAAAATACACCATGCCCGACCCCAAACCCTTGTTTCCCGTAGAACTAAAACGCTACCCGAAAACCCAAACCCAACTAAAACTTCACGATGCCCTCCCTTATAACTAGCCTAAACCTAAAACAAGAGATCAATAAGATAAATGAATGATAATCAAAAGCAAATCATCTTTTTTGTGCCTATAATTGCATCGCAATAACAGAAGCTGTAATACGGACAAAACAAAAATCATCAATTATAACATACTGGAAAAAAATTTCCTCCAATTATAACATGTGGTATGCTGTAGAATGGCATGGCTCACATTGATTCCATCTTTCTTAGGGATAGTCCTCTGATTTGTTTCAGGAAAACAACCCCAAACCACCAATATGTGAACCATGAGGCCAAACAATTTATCCATGCCAAACAACCAGACCAAGCAACAGAGAACAGCAAGCAATGGAAAAATAGATAGCCGTTCTTTCTGATGGAAACATACAGATACAGGAAAATTTAAAGGAATGAACCAAAACATTGACCTTCAGGAACACTCTGACACCTCAAATAACGTTAGAGAAAAAATAAGTGGTTTACTGATCATAAACCTGGGATAGAAAATAATGCAAAGTAGCAGCCTGTTGTCTCAAGATACCAACCAGCATTTTGAGTCCTGGCCCGAGTCCTTTTTATATCAGCCATTAAAATTTGAACCAGGAATGAAAACGGCTCAGTTTATTATTTAATTGTTATAAGTTCCCAAAAAGATTGCGAATAAGANCATTTCAATAACCTGAAAATGCCCGCCTCTAAGAGCAAGAATTATAAGCTTATGTTCATAAAAAAATATAGCCCCACATCTTATGGTAAAACACAGTTGATTCGCCAGCAGTAGCTGAAGGAATAATATGCTCATCAACCACTGTCATTATGTCATTGCAAATATCAGTTAGCTCTGATTCGACCTTTTGTCTGTACTCTTTGATTCGCCTCACGTTTACTTCATTTCCTCTTGCCTCTTCTTTCTGCTCTATTGATGATAGGATCCTCCATGATGCCCTACGAGCACCTATAACATTCTTGTATCCAACAGAGAGCAAGTTCCTCTCTTCAACTGTCAACTCAACATCAAGGTTTGCAACCTTCTTCATTGCGTCCACCATCTCTGTTGAGAATTATAAACGAAAAGCATGGAAAATAATGAAGCTTTTCATTTTCGATGAGTAAACAACTGCTAAACTGATTCTAGTCACAGAAAGGCCAATAAAACTTTAAAATTATGCATAAAGCAAATTTTCCCCACCGATTATAAATCTTGATGAATTCAACAGTAGAAAAGTCAAAAAGATAAATAAACAATACGTGTACACACTTAACAAGTAGATCCAGCCATTACGAAACCCAGAAAATATTGAGATCCCCATTCAAATTACTTCACTTTGGCCCTGCTTTGTTTCAATGAGAACTTTTTGTGGAAAATAGAACACATAAGGATTATAACTGCCACTGATTAAGTTCCATGAGTTTTTTATTTTTTATTTTTTTTAGCCGGGAAAAATTACAAAAGAATAGCTGCTCCTATTATTATAAGAAAAGTATAACTGCCACGATTTCTTCGCCTTCATCTTAAAAAAAATGTTCCCAAAACAAACTCAACCTTATTTTCTAATAGACAAACGGAGGCTTTGCGAAATTAAATTAAAGAAAAAGTACACTGAGATCTCCAACTGAATACACAGAGAGAGAGAGAGAGAGAGAGATGCGGTGACCAATCTCAAACTTCACGGATTACTTACGTAAATAAACAGGGGCACAGACATACTCAGAGTAGAGAGAGAGGGAGAGAGAGAGAAACCCTGACCATCGTAGCGCTCGGCCTGCTCGGCGAGCTTAGCGATGTAGACGAAGTTGTCGCGGGAAGCCATGGCCGATCGCTCGGAGATCACAGGGATTTGCAGTGAAGAATTTAATTTGTGTCCCACTCGCCACTCCGACCTAAGACCCAAATCCCGGGGTTGTTGCAGTCGAATTGAAGTATATTTGACTTCTTTTATATTTGCTTAGCTTTGTGGTTTTTTTTTTTTTTTTCCTCACTTCTGGTAGCATGGTTTGATATTAATCAATTATGACTCATCTCATGGCATATCTTCGTTAAAAAATTTTAAAATTTTAAATAAAATATAATAAGTAATTTAAATTTTTTAAATTTTAAAATAAGATTAATATTAAAAATTAATATTATAATAATATGTTACTCAACTTTTATCTCATATCATCTCATCTTTAATTACTATCCAAACAAAACTTTGGATTGAATTTTCGTTCTTTAATTTATTTCATTTTGGTAATAGCTCAAACAACTTGGCAATATGTGATACAATTCATAAACGACCGAACACTATACAAAATTAGCAATTTAAGTTTAATATAAATAAATTCAAGTCAAAATGAGTTAAACTCATTTTATAATTTATCAATAAATTAGCAGTTGAACACTATACAAAGCGAGTTGACTCTTTAAGACAAGACTAATAAACAGGTTAACTCGCTTAACCCAAAATATCTCGTAATACCCCACTTAAATTTTACTTTAAAATTATAATTTATTATTGTTTGACTATAATATTAATATTTCTCAATAAAAAATGATAGTTTGCCCCCGATTTTGCCCTAGATTTGATAGCTAATGTTTTTTAATTTTTTTCATATTTAAACAATTTATTATTAGTATATTATATATATATTTAAAATATTTAAATATGTTTTTTAAATGTTGAAAAAAAAAAGTTCAATTGCACTAAGGGTATGCCCAATTGTACATGTTGGGCGGCAGAGTAGCAGGATTCATTCACAATATACTCATATTTTTATTATTGAGATTGTAATTTTAGACCTATGTTCATATTTTTATTGTTGGATTTGTAATATTAATAGGTAGTCTTATTGTTTTTTTTAGATATTATAGCTTCTAATAAATATAAATTTTAACTTTTATGTGAAATTATATTAATCAAGTAAAATGAGTTATGCAGGTTAGTTCATCTCATTTACATAAAACGGGTTGAAATGGATCTTGTCGTATTAATCTATTTTTAATTAATTATTAAACGGATCAAAACTTGTATCAACTATTATTTAAATGGATCATGTTAGGTTTGAAAGTTTGACCCGTTTAGTTTAACGGATCGTGTTCAGATTGACTTATATAGTTGAATGTTTATGACTTAATAAGACACGAACACGACATGCGAATACAAACTACCTGTCAGAACCTTGAAGATAGTGGCCCATGGCCAAGCTGCCCATGTCCTGGCCATGTCAATGATACGCCAGGACAGACCCTTGACATGGCCATTGACATACCTAGACAGCCCCACAACCAGCCCACATGCATGTCATGGCCCATGCCCTAACACACATGGGGCACCAAATAAGGCTGTTGGCCGCACGCAGGCCAATGCCCGGGCCACCAGCCTGGGCCATGCCATGCCAGCAAGGCTAGTAGCATGCCTCAGCAAGCATGCTATCCAGCTCACGGCTCCAACTCGTGCCTTGTTGGCAAGGCTAGTGGCATGCCATCCAACGCATGATACCAGCCCATGCTTTGTAGCACCAACGCCCAGCACCCAGGGCTTTGCATGGGTCATGCCAGCCATGCACAGTGGGCAGCACCAACAGGCAACCATGCCAACCACACACATAGCACAATGCCCATGGCCCATGCCATGGGCTAGCCTAGGCCAACCAAGGGCCAATGCATGTGATAAGTGTACGAAAGTGTACTCTAAATACTCTATTATTGGACTATAATGCTAAAATATGAATAGAAATTATAGAAATTAATGTGTATTCTTGAATTGAGTTTCTATTTACTTTAAGATACTCATAAACAGATTTTTATGTTTAATTTCAGGGATTATAAAAGAGTAAGTCAAAACCCAGTTAAATTCAAAGGACTTTCAAATGGGTAAAAGTTGGAACAACCTAAGAACTTTCAATGAGTGTAAGACTCTTCAAATAAGGATAATGATGGGGTTTAAGAGTAATTCGGATCAAGAGAAATAGTCAGAGTCCAACATGCTTTAGGAGACAATCTGGATATACTTTAGTATTTTGAACGTAACTTTCTACTCACATATCGGATTGATACGATTCTAGATGCGTTGAAAAGATAACTTAAAGGGCTATGACTTTACCTTTAATAAGAATTTCCAAATTCAAATTTCTAAAGTACGTACGTGGCTACCAAGATAAGTCCTAACATTTAGGCGATTTTTCTAGGCAAGAATCATGAAAATATTAGAGTTTCTTTTCTATCCTATATAAGTAAATCATTAGGAGGTTGAAGAGAGGATGAGGGAAAATTAATTGCTATGGCCGTCGTTTGCTTTACTTTTCTCTTGAGATTTTTGTTGTCTATTATATTTATGGATAACTAAATTCTCAAGTAGGGTTAGGGATGAACTTACACATTAAATGGTATTTTAAATTTATTTTTTATTTATGTATTTGATTTTTAATTACTAAAACTCTTTTGTTTTATCATTCTCAATTCATCATTGATGTTTTCTTCTCCGAATAATCATAGAAGTTATTGTTTATGGATTCAGTCATGCTTTTTCTATTGAATGGATTAGCTCTTTGATTATGTTTGGATCAATTATTTATCTATATTGATTTAATTCTTTACTGCAATATCGTTTCTTGAGTATATTGTCGTCTTTGGATTTTCTCAATAGTGATAATAATTTACATATTTAAAAGTGGTGAATGATTCTTCATAGGGTTACATTTGGTTTAATGTTGGTTTATAAATTTATATCTTCCGATTGAGAATTTTGGAAATTGAGTTCTCAGTTAAGTTATTCAATGAATTAAGAATAATTAAAATACCAGATTTGTGCAAGGGATTCTCGACGCTCTACTGTTTGTCAAATTTGAGTACTTTTTCCGTTAGTCACTTTGCTTCACTTTAATTTACATTTAAAATTAATTTTTGTTCTCCATTAATCATTTGATATTTTTCCTTAGTTTATTTGTTCTTTCTACTATTCTTTTAATTTGTCTCTCTGTGGAATTGACACCCCAAAACTATGCTACAATTACCGCGTTATTCTTTAGGCATAATCACATGCCACGGGCCATCATGGGCCCATGCAAGTCTTATTTTGTTTATTTATTTATTTTACTTATTAATTATATAAATACGACCCTTAGACATTTAATTTACATCTTTTGGCAAATTTCCTAAGTGGACGGATTATCGTTCTTGAGATCATTTTTAGGTGCTTGGCACTTGGGCTACTTGGGTGAAATTCATGAATCCCTAATAAAGAATCATCACCTCGAAATTCGTGAATACGTGTGATTCAATCTATCTTATTTCTTTTCAACTTTTTGAAATTCATGAATCAAAGTTGTTTTGTTATCTTTGTGTTCATTCATAGTTCTTGAGTGTTCATACTTTTCCATCTTGTTCATCAATATTTCTTGCATTCATTCCATCTCCCCAAACACACCATACGGCCACCAAAGTGCATTCCACACTACCCTATTCGGCTACAACCCTAGATCACCATTTTTCCATTCCCCAATTGCCCTAGCCGAAACTCCCTAAGCCTCCATCTTGCCAATCCCCTAATTCCCATATTTGCCACTTACCAAAATTATCCTTCTTCCACCTTCCATAAACCTTAGTCGTCTTTCAAGAGTCCCACTTGAAAACTTCTTTAATTTTAGAAAAGTTGACTCATCCCAATCAAATTCCTTGATTTAGGAACTTCCCTAGAATCACTACATCCTTAAAATCTCTCAATCCATCTAGTCAACCAAGATCTTCTTCCTATTGCCAAAACTGAATCACCCTTTCCATATTTGATCTTACAAGTTAGGGATAACAATAACCAAATCCCAAAGTCAGCCAACCCTAGCCACCAAACTCTAGCCTCATTCATCCACATCCTTTCAAACTCTAGCAACTCATCCTACACTTCAACCTTAGTCCAACTCTTCCAAATTCGTAATTCCCCTTAGCCACCATCCAAACCCTAGCATATCTTCACCATACCAACCTTAAGCATCAACCATGTGATCCCAACATCAAGGGCAACCTTCAAGCCGTTCTACATTGCATCAAACACTCATATTCATCACTTAAATCACCCGAACTCATCATGATCATCATTTCTATCACTAAACAACATACCATCATCACCCTAGGAATCCATCATTGCCATTATTGATCAAAGACCAAGCAAGAGGGCTAAGGCAATCGGTCATCACAAGGAAAACTAAGGCGAGGACAACATAGTGTTTAGGGACTAGACCGAGGTCCCTAACATTACCACCCCTAACGGCATGACCCAAACCCAACCTCAATTTGAATTTGTAGTATGGAATTAAAAAATTTCAAGTACTAAGTTTCATTTCATTTTTTTTAATGAGGTAGTATTGCTTATTACACTTTAATTTCTATAAAAAAAAATTCAAAGATGATAAATGTGAGGTTTGGATAGTGAGTTGAGATGAGATGAATTGAGATAAAAGTTAAAAGTTGAATAAAATATTATTAAAATATTATTTTTTAATATTATTATTGTTTTGAAATTTGAAAAAGTTGAATTGTTTATTATATTTTGTGTAAAAATTTTAAAAAGTTGTGATGATTAGATAAGATGAGATGAATTGAGATCAATTCTGAATCCAAACGAGAATTGTCACATTTTATGTAATGAGATAAAAATACGATGAAAGTGTCATTGTAACATTAATTGAGTACAATTTATCTAAGCTAGCCAGTATTCCAATAAAAAAAAACTAGTTAGCACAAAAAATTACAACGACAAATGGTGGAACACTAATTATAGCAGCAACCTGTAAAACAAACTACAAAAATAATAAAAGAGAAGTCCCCAACTCTTACTCACTTCAATCTCATTTCTAAGCACATATGATATAGCATTGCTTAAATAGCCTTCTCATTGCAAGGTCCAGCACATATGAAGCCCAAATAAATTAGCTAGTTTTCACTTTTAAGTATAGATGTCAACTCTCTACATTTGGCAAAATCACGTAAGTGTAGCTAAGTTGGTTTTAATTTGATGAGAGAATAAAATTATATAAACACTTCAATAGCCTAGGTTTTCAGCTTACCATAAGCATGCCTTTTGTGCCTGTGAATGGAAGTTTGAATAAGAGTTACTTTAAGATCATATAGTTTTTATAAAAAAAGAAAAAGATATTTAAATTGAATTCTCATGGTATCAAGAATTACTCACATTCTCGTATTCTTATTTTCTTATAATGCACTAGTAATTTAGACTGGTTCGATACCATCATCCCCTTTAGGATCGCCAACATCCCCCCTAGGAGAGCCACCGACTCCAACTATAGTCTATGTACAATCCATACTAGATATGATCGGTCTTTGAATCATTCATTTGAACAAATAGAAATCGGAAAAAAAATAGTAATGGAAATCTATTGTCTTATTGTAGCACTAGTCTTTCTATCTTCTTCTTTTTCTTTTACCATTTTAAAATGGTAAGTTAGAGGAAGAACCACCACTTGTGATTTATAAAATTACATTAGCTAATAATTGAAAATATACCACTTACATGAACAAGAGGTTTTCATATTTACATCACGGGTCTCTGGTTCACAACTAGAGAAATGATGTTATGGGTCTCTGGTTTGTGACCCACAATGCCACGAACCATAGAAGAAGAAGAAGATGATGATCAGAGAAGAAGGAAGGCTCCAAGGAGCTTGGAGGAGAAAAGAAGGAAGAAGAGGGTGAGATGCACCACAAGGGTGAGATTAGGATTTTTGCTTTTTATATAGGTGGGACAGGTGGGCGGGTAGGTATCTAGACTAGTGGATATCCTACCTGCATCCTGCCCTGCTTTGTCAAAAAAATTTCTTACCCAACCCCCCGTCCCCCGGTGATAAACCAGGTGGATTGTTCGCTTGGTACCATACGGGCTAGGAAGGATGCATGGGAGGGGCGAGGGATGAACCTTGAAGACCTCATCAATCACCTATTNAAAATAAAACAATTAAAATAAACTAACAGAATAAAATAAATAAGCAAACAAAGTAGTATACAATAAAATAAATAAAACCAATAAGAACAACATACTTTAAATTAAATCATTTCAAATCCCAACTTTCAAACTTTCTGGTACAGCACCTATGGGATATGTGGCTTTACCCAGAACCGAATAGCTCTAATACCACCTGTGGCACCCCCAACTTCTATGTACGGACACATACGGAAATCGAGACACCCGGCATGATGACAACACGGTCACGCACCCCATCGACATGTGCTGACTGTGTGCAATGCAACACGTGTACAATAAAATACACAGCGGAACGATTAAGTCAAATAACTAAGTACCAGAGTTTAATACAATATCAAAGTACTGAAAATCCACATGTCAACATAATACAATTTTGTTTACAAAACAACATCAAATCAAATCAAATACAATAAGCAAAAGCAGCAATAATCTTTAAATACACAAATATAGCCAATGTCCCAACTTATCAGGCGGAGCCGCATCCTCGGGCTCAGCCTCCTCAAAAGCTGCAACAAAAAAAAACTACAGTCCTACAAAATAGAACCGCAGGTAAGTAAAATTCAAAAAGCTCAAAGACCATAAATATATTTAAACAACCAACGCTATGCATGCACATGATGACCCAAGCGTAAAACCCGAGAAAACAACATTTCTCTAAAAACACAATTTTTCCACTCACGCCAAAAACACCATTTGGCATAAAACTAAAACCAGGAATAATTCCATTAATTTCAATTTTAACCGTATGCACCATGGCCTTCCCTAGGGACCATCCACATACTCTGGCTTCCCATCTTCACCCCACAGGTAACGACCATGCAAGTGATACATGAGTGATGCCCAGTTCCGCGCCCACCGCGTACATAGGCAGGCATCCTCTGACCCCCACCAGCCCGAGGAGTCACGGAGTCGGATCGAGAGCGCTACCATCCCGTCCAAGTCCCGGGGGATGACACTCAGTATATTCCGCTCCCAAGTGTCCAGAGGAGCTCCATCGAGATAATATCCCATCTCGGCTTGGGGGTGATACACACGCACCCGTAAAACCTTAAACACAGTTTCTCAAGTCACACACACACACCCATGCATGCNGGCGGCGCGGCGTGGGCTGAGATTTGGAGGGGTAGCTCGCCGGCAGGTGGGGAAGCCGGTGGTGCCGGCGGTGAGGGCCACGGCCGGCCGGAGGCGGTGCTGGCGGCTGAAGGCCGAAAACACGTGGGAGAGGAGAGAGAGAGAGTGTGTCGCGCGGCTGGGTGGTCCGAACGGGAGGAGAGAGAAAAAGAAGAAAAAGAAAAGAAAAGGAAGAGAAAAAGGAAAGAAGAAAAGAAAAGATGGAGAAAAGAAATGAGGTCTAATCCTCACCACTTTTGAGTCACAACTGATCCTCAAAACATTATTTTTAAACCAGAAAATTAAATAAAACAAAATAAACTCAAAACTAATTAAAATAAAATATTAAACTCCAACAATAACATACTTTAAAATAAAAGGCAATTAAATTGCATAACACTAATTAAAATTAATCAAACGCAGCGAAATGTTTTAAATAAAACAACAATAATTTTAAAACCCATAAATGAACCAATTTAAATCAAAGATCAATTTAAATCTGAAATAATAATTAATAAGAATAAAACCCAATAAAATATTTTCACAACTTAAAATATTATAAAATAATATTTTAAAACTCCCAAAATTCTAAAACTAGAGAATCAATTATTAAATTAATTAAAATAATCCTTCATTAAAATACACTAAAATACGGGGTGTTACACAAAGGGAGGGAGGAACTTCGTGCAAGCAGGCAAACGAAATCAAGAAGAAGACAAGAGGGCAATACTTAAGTGTAAAGCGAGTGGAGTACCAAGCGGGCAAATGCGAAACAAGGAACGACCGAGTCATAATACTAAGCGAGCAATCAGATGGCAAGCAAGACATAATTGTGAGCAAAGGCATAAGAGAGGAAACGCAAGTGAGCAAATCAAGCATCACCTTAGGTGAGCAACAAACGAGGCAACCAAAGAAATACACATTCTACATCGAGCGAGTAAAAGGCATGCGAACGATACAGAAGGCAAGCAAATCCATAAGGAAACAAAGACACACAGGTGAGCAATAGATAATATAGTACGGGAACTAGAGTACCTAGAAATAGCACATAAGTGCTCAAAATGTACCAGGTAGTTTATCATTGATGTATTTCGATTATGACATCTGAACTAGAGCACACATGGAAAAAGAGGAATATGGATTCAAAGATCACACGTCTAACCCCGCAATCTAGTTTAAGATGGGCACCAATATGGACCTAGTCTTAAAGATCATTGCAAGTTCCAAATATGCCAATTACAAGATCAAGAGCTAAGAAAATCAATGAAGCAATGTAAGGATTGTCGCAACCACTTTGGATGAAGCTAGCAAGAGCCCAATACACAAGATGGGCTTTTAAGAAGAAGAAACAGTTTTGATCCATTTGATACAAGTTATGGAAGACATGACCTAGAGTTATTGTTTGGGCTTATTGTTATTGAAGGCTTTCAATTTGTTTAAATCATTTAAAGGATTTATTTTATTAGTTTAGAATAATTGGGTTTGAGGATGCTTGGCCCACATATGTTTTATTTTGTTGAATTAGCGTTCAAGAAGTTACTGTTGTCGTGTTACTGTAACTGAGTTACTGTAGTAGTGGTACTATTCATTCAGGAGTATTTTTGGGAGAAATGATTTTATTTTGGCTAGGGTTTTAATTAGATTTTGGTTTAAATACTTTTTGTAACCTCATTTTAAGAAGTTTATGAAATTTAATGAATTTATTCATTGTGAGTTAAGTTTATCTTCTCTCATTCTTAAATGAATTTTTGAACTTATCAAAAGCAAATCATAACATTTGTGACGTTCTTCCTTATAACTTAGGTTCTTGAGACAGGTTCTTCAACGGGTCTAGATTTTCATATAATTTAGGTTCTTGAAATGAGTTCATCAACGGGTCTAAAATTTCTATTGGTTTGATTTTGACTTTCTTAAGTAAGTTTTCAAATTGATTATGGGTTCAAGGGATTCCATTCCCAAGATTCATATCACGCCACGTGGGTGATTTTCATAGGCAGCAGGGTGTGCTTCTGTAACAACCTAATCCAATATGATCAAGGGTTAAATATAGATAAATTTAAGATCGGTCATTAAAATTTTTCCCAATTTAATATCATCACTGATAAAAGTCCCTACACACTCTCATATGCTAAACTATTAGAAACAATTTTGTCAAATAACTTATAAGATCAATTTCTTTCACTATGTATTTTTTTTAAGTCTTGAGTCCTTAATATCAGGACTTTTAATATCCATTCTTTTATTCATAAAATGATTAAAATGTCATCTTGAAAATAATCTTTAAAACTCATATATTTTTAATCTAAGACAGACTTTGTGTATAAGAGAAAATAACAATACCTTTAGGAAAAAGGTTGCTACCAATTGTCCCTAGTCCATAATTTATTTCTTGTTTCTTTATTTTTCTTGTTAAATAAGGTTAATTCGAATTACCTCAAGTGGAGCTGAATTCCCACAAACTCGGAGCTTTGATTGTCTTACAGACCACATCACTTTGTTGTGATTGCACCTCTACGTCAGTTAGAATGCTACTAGTGTCTCCTAAAATAATTATATGCTTTAAGATCAAGAGCTATAGATGGTTGCTCTAGTAAATTGTAGACAAAGAGGAGTCTTTATTTATACGTTCACTTTTTCACCCTCTTATAATTAATGTATGTAAAACTCTCATTTATAGAATTTTCTATTTGGGTAGTTAATTAACTTATCTGAAGTTAAGTTCTAGTGATAGGAAGTTAATTAACTCTTAGTGGTGGGGAGTTAATTAACTGTTTGTAACTTCCCCACCCATGCGGACACAACATAGGTCATATGGTACCCACTACTAGCATCTCACACTTATCCATAATGGGTATCATGCCCATTAATAATCTCCTCCTGATCTCTCAATCAATTATCTCTCATACAGAAAATAAAGCATGCGACTTGATGAGAAGGCAAAGTGTAGGAGTATTATATTAAGTCACCATCTTACTAATATAGTACATCACTCATGATATCTCGTCTATGTCCCAAACTATTAATCTCACTAGGTCAAGGGTCCTTAATCCCTCACAAGTTTATAACTCAAAGTAATTCTTGGCCTCACATTATATAATATGTTCATGATTATATTGATTCAAACTGATATAATCTTCTGAGCTATGAGACATAAAATAACAAGTAAGAATCCAAACAATCTTCCCTAGATACTCATGTTAGTTCAATTAGACTTAATTGTTTTCCTAGACATGCTCCACGAGACTATATCATTTGTGGCCCTAAGAAAATATGCTAAAATAGCTAAATCAAGTTTTCATCTCATGTCATAGTTATAGGTTCAAGGGCATAGGAATAGATCATTTATTGATCCATTAAGACTCACATAGTGATGGAGCAGGAACCCATCCAATCACTCCCTCATATGGTCGTGCATAGATGTATGTTACGGTGGAACTCCCACTTAACTGGGCTTGTCACATTTAAATGCCATAGGAATTTTAGTCTAGTCGCCATAAAAGGCACCCTAATATGAGTTTCTTAGCACAGTCACTCATCTAGCGCATGCCAAAGATCTCACATTCCACTTGAATCAAGCTTCATGAAGTTGTGCAAATACTTCATATATGACTCTTGAAAGTCTCATCATGGCCAAGCTAAGATGACATTCTTTAAATCTATCTTGAGTGCTCCAAAAGTATTAAGATATGTTGTAAATATATGTTGTAGGATTACCTCACCTTGTGAAACATCTCAAATATAGTAAAAACGAATATCTATGTATTTGGTTTTGTTATGGTATTTGGGATTCTTGGCATATGCCAAAGCTGCCATACTATCACTGTATAATTTAACGGTTTTATCTGCAAGAGCCGTAATCTCTAGGCGCTAGAAAATCTCCTCAACCAAACAGTCTCTTGTACTGAGCAATGAATGTACTCTGACTCCATTGTGGACAAACAATCATGCATTGTTTTTTACTACACCAAGAATAACTCCCCCAGTAAGCATAAATAAAGAACTAGTCATGGACTTACGCTTATCTTTGTCACTAGCTCAACTAGCATTGCTATAACCCTTCAGTCTCATGTCTCCACCCTGATAGCAAAGAATGAGGTATGCTATCCTACGAAAGTATCAGAAAATCCTCTTAACTGCTTGCTAATGAACAAATCCTGGGTTACTCTGATAACAATTAATCAATTCAATTGCAAAGCAAATGTCAAGTTGTGTACACAATATAGAGTACATCAGACTTCCAATTTCACTTTCATAAAAACCTTTGATCATCTATTTCTTTTCCTTGTCATTCTTAAGGCAATGTTCTAGACTCAATGTATAACCATTCTCATCAATTGGAGAGTCTATTGGGTTTGGAATTTTGCAGATAGAATTGTTTTAGAATTTTCTTAATGTAAGTCTCTTGAGACAAATCGAGAAGTTTTCTAAATTGATCCCTTGAAATTTTAACTCTCAACACATAATAGGTGGTGTATAGATGAGAAATCCATGTAGATATGTAAGTTTTTTGTGACTACGACCAGTATTGCCCCAGTAACTTAGACACTTAATTATAAAGTTTCTCAAAAATATTCATACAAACTTCCATGCACAACTCTTTTACTTTTCTTTCTATAAAGTCTTTTACGAAATTAGCTATGAAGTCTTTATGAATGTCTTGAATGCAAATTTCTTTATTTCTTTAGTATACAAGCGTTCTCTATATCATTTATATAATTTTACAGATAAAATAATTTCAAGTATTTCCTCTAACTTCATATGAAGTCGTAATATTTCATATCTATTGATATTCACAATATCTTTCCATATATGATGTGATGTAATTTTATAAAAAATAAAATATGTTAAGCGAAGTAAAAATTAGAAATAAAATCAAAAGATTAATAAAATGGTATTTAGTTATGAGAATATTCATACGAAGTTGTTAGGAATATTATGAGAATATTTAGTTTTTAGAATATATATTCATTTTCGTGAATTTTGATAGATTATTCTCTAGATATTCTTAAGCTAGTATAATATGAAAATATATACCTTTGGTTGGAATAGTTAAACCTTGAATTGTAAACAAGTCCACTCACTACAACAAATAGTACTTTTTCCTGCGAGAGATTTCGTTACAATTAGTATCTATTCTTGCCAACATTGACCTTTTCCTACCACATCTTCCCGTAGCTGACTCCTCGGAATAACCTGGCAACAGATAGTACTTTTAGCCGCAAGCTTACTTCTCATGAGTATTACCATTATTTCTGGCAGTAGATGATCGTGAGAAATACATATATTTTCCGTAAGAAAAAGTACTAATTCAAGGCACATTCGGCCTACAGAAAAAGTATTTTCTAACTAAACTATTAGTTGAAAATAATTATTTTTGACGCGTAATGTTGGTAGGAAATTATCTTCCCTTACGTATCGGAAAAGTTTTTCTAGGAAACTATTTCTGTGGGTAAAAGCTTTTTCCCGCATGAAAATCACATGAATTAATTACTTGCTGTATATATATTCCGATGGAAATACTTTATTGGGAGAAACACAATTGTTAGAAAAAAATCATTTCTTACCTCATTATGGTGGGAAATTCTTTTTTGTCATTTACATACATGGTTAGTAAAAGTACTTTTTCCTACATGCTAAAGAAGCCAGAAAAAAGTTTTTCTTACGCTCATTATGGTGGAAAATTTTATTTTACCATGTACATATATAGTTAGTAAAAATATTTTTTCCTACATGGTAAAGAAGCCAGAAAAAAGTATTTCCTAGAACACCTAATTTTGCTAAGATTAGTTATTAGGCATGTACAAATAGTTTTGGGAAGAAAATATTTGTTGCGAATCAGTAACATTCATTTGTTGCGAATCAGTAATGTACAAATAGCTTTATTGCAGTAGTCATTATTAGTGGGTAAAATGCTTGGCTGAGCATAAACCAATTTGACCTACTAATTATGAAGTCTTCATGGTCTGCCACAAACTAATTTCCAAGTATTATTTTGATCAAATGCACAAATAATCATAATTCATTATTCATCTTTGTTAGACATGTATGCCAATTACTATGCCATGTAACAACTTCTATATATATAGAAATTCTCATCTCTTATAGCCTGCAATCACCTCATATTCCAAAGTCCAGACCAAGTTTACTTCAACCAACATATATATTGATATTGATGTTGTTTTAAATTCACCAACATGTATATTCATACATAAAGTTCATAGTCCAGGTTGGTAAGCATTTACATGGGTAACAAGAGTTCCCAGAAGTTAATTAAATTCTTGATAAGCAAATACATATAATTTAGTAATTCTAAAACACATTCCCGGATGGAGCACTCTTGCAATAAAAGCTGCATGCATGCATGGAGACTTGGTCCATTACTGAAGCTGTAAGTTAGATATATGTCTTCACCAATTGTAACTTTAGATGAAAACTATTCTATTTAATTGAGCTGCAAAATTGGAAACACCAATGTCAAATATTAGTGTATGGTCAATCTCAATCAACCTAACTTGTATAGTACTGTACAAACTTATTCATACAAATATAATCATCTACTTATTGTAAAGTCTCACCAACAATTCATACAAACTTCTTCGTATAATTGTTCCATTTTTTCATTCATCCATACCATTTTTATAAATCATATTTATGAGATTCTCATGGAGGTTTCAAATGCATGCAACGTTATTTTTTAGTATTCAATCTTTCTCTATATCATTTACATATATAATTTTTTATTAGTTTAAAATATTTTTTCTAATTTGAATGAATTTGCAATATCGTCACAGTTTTTTATATTTATAAGATCTCCTTATAAACGCTGTGATGTAATTTTGTCCTTTACCAACAAAATAAAAATTTTAAGCCAAATAAAAATTAGAAATAAAATCAGAAAGTGAAAAAAATGAGATTATATCATGAGAATATTTATTTGCAAGAATTTTATAAGAATAATCTCAAGATATTCAGCCTAGATATATAATGAGAATATTACAAAAATAGTTACAACTTAATCATCATAAATAAGTCCACTTATTGTAAAGTTTCACTAACAAACTATACAACACTCTATGAACAATTATTCTACTTCTTCTTTCCATGCGATATTATATATGGATCCTAATTTTGAAATCTTCATTGAGGTTCCGAATGCATCAATATTCTCATTTTTCTTTATATTCACCATTTCTCTATATGATCATTCAAATAATTTTATATGAACTTCAAATATTTCCTCTAAATTTGAATGAGTTTCTAATATCCATATATACTTACAATATCTCCTTACTCTAAAAGTATTCCCAAGTATCTGATGAGATATATATATTTGAATATTGAAATAGTCAAAACTTTTAAGACCATTTATTGTAACGTTTCACCAACAATTCGTATAAGTTCCTCTCCACAATTCTTCAACTTCTTATTTCCTCCTTGCAATATTCTTTAATGATCTGGTAACTCCTCCTTCCCTTAGGTTAATTAGGAATACCCATTCATACGTAATTTTAAAGCGAGATTTTCATAATTTAATAAAATAAGCATTTAATTCATAAAAAGATTTATAAATAAAACAAGTCTTAGAAAAATATAATCGAAGTTTCAAATAAAAACTTTAAAAAGCTTAGGACTAAATAGGACTAAATGTTATCAGTCTGCTCTATCTAAGTCTGGCCTAGCTACTCATACTTATCATCATCCTCACTTGGGTGGTTAAAAATATAAAATAAAAGTAAATTAAGTTGAAGACTACTCAGTAAGAAACTCATCATAACACAAATATACTAAACATAAATTTTTTCGTAAAACATTTCCTACTTAGAATTAAAAATTATGATTGTTCATACATATACTTATGATATGCATGACTTGTCTTGCATTATCTAAATTATCTAAGCGATTTGAATCAACTGACTAACCAACACATTTAATCCTGTATTTAGGTTTGTGCACCGGTCCCACATCGTGTGGCCACAAGGGGAACCATTGATATGATCTGATAGTAATATACTATGGTGGGCTATGTTTGAATAGTCATATTATTAATATGATCTTTATCTTACACTTAATCTTATAAAAATTTACGTATCTTATGCAACAAGAGATGCATGACATACATAATACATAAATAACTATAAAATACGGAATTAAACATGATCGTGAATTATAATGAATGACATGTGTAGTACATAAACATTAACTTCCAAAGAATTGACTTCAATAATAATATATCTAACTGGCTAACGTATGCTAATCTTAATTTTACGATCAAGCTATTTACCTTATAGTGTTGCTTCTGAATTTTTACTTCGTATCTTGTCACATACACCAAGTACTAAACGTCACTAAATTTTTAAAGAGACGTGCTATAATACTCTATTTAATTAAATAGATACTATGGAAATAACTTTAATGATTATTTAATTTTTACATAAAATCTAATAAATACTAATATCATTTAAATAATCTTAACATATTTCATTATTTTCTATTTATAACTTTAATAAAATAATTATGCTTTATTAAACTATGAGATTTAGAACAAAGTCCAGAATAAAATAAGCCCATCATAAAATTAAGCTCACCGCAAAACAAGTCCAATTTAATATCAGCCGGACGTGGACCCAATTCAAAACATTTGTCCAACGTAGACTCAATCCCAGCCCAATATAAGGAAAACAAGTACAAATGCATTCTGACATGGGTTACAAATAAGGGCATAAAAATAATCACACTTGATAGTCTTTAATGCCTTACGGATAGGCTAAACGGCAATGAGCTTAAATGACTTTTTTTTTTTTTTGTAAATATCATTTGAAGTTTGAATATGCTTCGTGAAGATTACAATAATATTCCATTAAAAATCTATTTTTAGTGAGTGTAGACCTATTTGTCTTTGTAACGTATTGTATAAGATTGTTTCTAAAGTGCTTGCTAACAGACTAAAGAAGATGCTTTCTGTTATAATATCCCCTACTCAAATGCCTTCATATTAGAAAGGTTGATTACAGATAGGAGGGAGCCTGTTTTGGGCTCCCGTTGGATTTTCTCAATTACTTTTTTTATTTTTATTTATTTTTACTTAGTAATTAAGAAAATATTGTTTAATAATATTGTAAATTTTTTAATTTTTTTAAATATTTAAAAGTGTTAAAAAAATGATGTGAAAAAAAAATTTAAAGATTAAAAATAGAAAATAAAAATAAAAATAAAAACCAATCGGGCAAATCAAATGGGAGCACAAAACGGGCTCCCTAGCATTTTTCTTACAGACAACATAATGATGGCAGACGAGGCTCTTCACTCCATGAAATCAAGACAAAAATGAAACAATGGGAGGATGGCTATCAAATTGGACATGTCTAAGGCTTATGATAGAATAGAGTAGGTTTTTCTTAGGATATGATGAAGAAGCTAGGCTTTTGTGAAAAATGGATAAAGCTCATTATGTGCTATGTCACCATTGTCTCATATTCAGTACTCATAAATGGCAAGTCAGGAAGGAGAATTATACCAACAAGAGGTTTAAGGCAGGAAGACTCCTTATCTCCCTACTTATTCATAATCTGTGCAGAGGGACTGAGCTCCCTTTTGAACAATTATGATGCTAGAGGTCTCACTAAAAGGGTGACTATGGCAAAATGAGG
This sequence comes from Pterocarya stenoptera, assembly GCA_003123785.1. NCBI lineage: Eukaryota > Viridiplantae > Streptophyta > Magnoliopsida > Fagales > Juglandaceae > Pterocarya > Pterocarya stenoptera. The sequence continues at coordinate 351,901 of QEOT01003715.1, read as the reverse complement.
CACTAGAATTAATTATTTGATGATTGCAGATGATTGTGTTCTCTTTGGTAGAGCAAAGTTGGAGAAATGGAACAAGTTGATAGGGATACTACAGCAATATGAGAGAGAGAGCCTTGAGTCTGTTTCTGAACAAAGAAAAAACTTCCATTTTCTTTAGTTCAAACACAAAGGAAGAAGTTAGGAAGCAAATCTTTATGGCTGGTGGATCAGTAGTCTATGGATGCTATGAAAGATATCTTGGCTTACCAACTGTTGTAGGAAGATCAAGATACAACACTTTTAGAGGCATTATGGATAGAGTCTGGCAGAAAATCATTAACTGGAAGAACAAATTCCTATCCACAATTGAAAAGGAGATCCTGATCAAAGCTGTTCTGCAAGTAGTACCTACCTACACGATGAGTGTTTTCAAACTCCCAAAACATCTATACAAAGACTTGAATGGAATGTTGTCTAAGTTCTGGTGGGGTAGTCAAGCAAGAGAAAAGTGCAGTGGCAAAGTTGGAAAAAGTTGGGAAACCAGAAGATAAGAGGTGGCATGAGATTCAGTGACTTAGAATATCTTAATATTGCCCTTTTAGCTAAAAAGGGGTGGAGAGTTTTGTAGGACCTCATTGGTGGCTAAGATTTTCAAAGAAAAGTATTTTAAAACCAAGCACCTGCTGGAAGCAAAGCTGTGGTATAAACCATCTCTGATCTGGAGGAGTGTTTGGGGCTCTCTAGATTTGTTGAAAGAAGGTTTGAGATGGAGGGTTGGAAATGGTAAAAGTACCAGTGTGTGGGGTCATAAGTGGTTGAACACTCCTTCCTCCTAATGTGTTCAACCACCTGTTAAAATCCTTGATAAAAATGTAAGAGTAAGTGAGTTGCTAGATCAGAGGGGACAAGGATGGAATGAAGAGTTGGTGAATGCTATTTTTGAGAAAGAAGAAGCTGAGCAAATACTAAGCATTTCTCTTAGTAAGCTGGGCTTAGAAGAAAAAATGCCATGGGGAGCCTCAAACAGATGCACTTTCTCTGTGAGGGGTGCTTAATTTGTGGAGATAGAAAGAAGGAGAGCTATAAGGGGAGAAACATCTATGCAGCAGGCTAAAGATTGGAGGTGGAAGAACATGTGGAGTTTCAAGGTGTTGGGGTTAGTCAGTTTATTCTTGTGGAAAGTTGATAATGACCTACTAGCAACAAGGAAAAATCTGTGTAGTAAGAAAATAATTGATAATCCATACTGCCCTATATGTTATGAAGAGGTGGAGACAACAATGCATGTCATTTGGCAATGTCTAGCAGCAAGGGATGTTTGGGAAGAATCCTTAAGGCCTTTACAGAAGTGGTCTAGCTCTGAAGACAATTTTCTCATCTTATGGGAAAAACTGATGAATAGTTTGAGAGAAAAAGAATTGGAGCTAGTTGCAGTTACAATGAGAATGGTCTGGCTTAGAAGGAATGAATTCATTTTTGAAGAGAAGTTCAAAAGCCCAAGCAAAGTGGTCAGTGCAGCAAAAATAGCTTTTGAAGAATTCCAGATTGCACAAGTGGATGAAAAGATCATAGGACCAGTGGTAGAGGAGACTCCAGATGGGGTTCATAACAGAAGAGGGAGGTTGCAGTCATGGAAGCAACCAATGCAAGGCTTTGCTAAGGAAAACTAGGATACATCTCTGGGAACCAAGGTGGGCCTAGTCTTAAAGATCATTTGCAAGATCAAGAGCCAATTACAAGATCAAGAGCCAATTACAAGATCAAGAGTCAAGAAGACCAGGGAAATAATGTAAGAATTGGTGAAATCCAATTGGGATGAAGCTAGCAAGATCCCAACACTCAAGATGGGCTTGAAAGAAGGAGAACGATTCCATTTCTGCGGGTTCATATCAATCTCTAAACAAAGTGGAGAGAGGGATAGGCATTGTCATACGAAATGAAGAGGGTGAGGTTTTTGCAAGTACTTGTTACAAGACGCAACATGTTAAGGAACCAACTGTGCTAGAAAGTTTGGCACTTTGGCAGACTCTTGAACTTTGCAAAGATCTCGGTTTGGACAAGGTGATAATCAATGGTGATGCTCAAGTCGTGGTTAATGCAGTCAACATGGATGAAGAAGATCTGTCATTCTATGGACACATAATTGAAGACATCAAAGTAGTGCTTAGGGGAAGACCTGAGTGGAAAGTGCAATTTATCAACAGAAAGGGAAATGCAGTGGCTCATTTACTAGCAAAGATAGCATTGCACTTGGAACCAGAGGTGGTATGGATAGAGGAAAGTCTAGAATTTATTTCCCTTCAATTTTATAAAGAGTGACTTTGTACTGATTGTTTTGAGATTGAATGAAATATATGAAGTTCTACTTATAAAAAAAAAAAAATTGACATGCTTTATGCTCTGTACTAAGGGAGGCTACACGACAATTCCATTAGGAAAGAAACAACATGATGGTTGATTAACCATTTGTAAATCTAAGGGGTGTGATCACACGAAATGGTGTACTCCTTAGAGTGCACCCTCTCCATGGTGATGGTTCCCATCTAGGTGTTGGTTGAGGAAGTATCAAGGGACAAAACCATTTGAATCATCCCTTACCAATGGTTGTGCCTCTTACCAACTAGTGCCTTATGGTCTATAAATAGAAACCATTTGTGCATAATTGAGTTACTTGCAATTCCTTTGTTCATCACTAACTTATGGGACAATACCCTCATGGGAGTGTCACTATTTTGCCCATTTTCATTTGATATTTACCAACAGATGTAACACTACTCGTCCTCTAATGTAAGTCTCTGGTATTAAAAGAAATGAACTAACACAGAAAGCAACCAACTGAGGCATGTATTAGGCAAATGAAGATAGTAAGTGTTGAGAGCTCAAAGTAAGGACAAAGAGCTTACCTAGAAAATAGAACCATGCAATAGAGAGAGGAAGAGAGCCTACGGTGGATCTAAAGGCTGAGTTGGGGTGGGGCCCACTCGGTCTCCTTTGTGCGTGGTGATGGAATACAGAGAGGAAAATTAGTTGTGGTCTTAAACCGAGTACAATACTCATTCTTCAATAAAAATATCCATAAGTCAATTCCTTCATCCCAAAGACAGTTACATACTAACATTAGTTCATTGCCCACATTGTAATATAAAACACCATAAATTGTTCATTGCCTAAGTATAATAAACATTTTCAATTTTAAAAATATATTAAACTTAAATGGGTACAAACCCCTGTGGCTCTTCTTCAGGTTGGACTGGTCCTTCTTCCTCAAGGTAACCATCCTAAGCTAAATCTGCATCAAATTCTACGATTCTAGGAGTGAAACCATAGTGGGATGACTACGGTGAGATTTCCATGAAACCTCAGTAACTTAAAACCCATAACAACACTAATAATGAGAGACAATGATAATGAATATGAATGCACAACTTTCATATAAATAAGGCTAAAACCACCTACCATAAGGCAATGAATCACCTGCTGAATGAAAACATAGATATTAAGTATAGCGAGAAACCACCCTCTAAGTAAAACAACATAATCATGACTCATCATACACATCACCAAGTACGGGGTGTGGTGAGTAGCTCTTTCTTTTATGATATGATAATTGCTTTCTAATGCACATGAAAACAGGCTAAAGAATAGTTCTCAATACACAATTGCTTTTTTTTTTTTTTTGGTACTAGTCGGACTTCCTTCTCATTATATTGGAAAGTTGCACTCGTCTCTGATGTATAGGAAGTAGTTGGATGTTCGCTCATGCAATAATCAATCCACCCATTCGACATTAGGAATCTCTATACCCGGTCAACGCATGAAATACATCCACCAAAACAAAATAAGAAGTACTCCACCTGATTAACATGAGGACTCTCATGCGTCGCGTTATCATGTGGAATAGTATGAAAACACCCCAACTCAATCAGCACGGAGAATCCCTCTACCAGAGTGAAACACATGGCAACAGCGCCGCTAGGAATGATTTGGGGACTCCTCAACTTGATTCCATGAGTACAAAGCTCTTTGAAATCAGATTATTTGAACTCACATAATTAAAGTAGTCATTAATTATAATGAGAAAACATGCACTTTCATGATAGAGAGGAGGAGAGAAGTAGAATATAAGATCCTAGACATACCCATAGATATTTGTCCCACATTACTAGCGTAGTTGCAATAGTGAACCTACCTAGATGGTGACTAAACACTAAGGGTTGATTTGGAGTGTTGGAAAAGACGCTAAGCTCTTAGCCTCCTTGAAGTCTTGAAAAATAAAGTGTATTCAAGTACCTTAATAATCTCGAAAGTGAGATGAAGACTATCGTCCAAATGCCTTTTATATGGCAGGACTGCCTATCATGGATCTGATAGTTTTGACTTATGATTGACTAAAAGGGTGATCTTGAATCTCGATTGTCCACATATACGTTGAATTGAAGAATGGTAGAAATCAAGTGGATCGATGGGACAAGATGCACACATCCTATAGCTTACCTTGAAAATAGGTGCACAGTTTGGGCCTTACTTCTGACATATGGCTTGCAGGTCCATATTTCTCTTTCCCATGCGGGCTCCTGTTGAGACGTAATCATTGGAATGCGAGCCTTGGTACGTCACCTGCTACCATTTGAGCTCCTCCATGTTATTTCAAAGTGTTCCTAGCTCTATATATTGTTGTCCATTGCTCGATGCTCGATCAGCACATCCTTATTACCCTTGTTTGGAGTAGAGTGAACCTCTTTAGTCGCCTTGTTCTCTTCATGCTGCTTGTGTTGGCCTTGCTTGCTACTACGTGTTGCTCACCTTACTTCATTCCCAACTACACGTTGCTTGCCTAATTACCCTATTCCCACTAACGTTTCGCTCACGTGAGGAGATTCTTTTACTCGATTCGGAGTGGTCCTCACATTTACCATACAATTATGTAAATGTATGACTATGCTACTTTCCTCAAAGCGCTAATCCAATATTCTTGATGTATAATCGATCACCTATAAAACGTCTCTAATTAAGTACGTACTTCATAATTAAAACCCAAAACACTTAAATAACCTATATTTCCATAAAGCCTAAACTCCTCATAATCCTAAAATATCACCACTCACCAAATAATTGATATCCACTTACCATAAAATTATTTTTGAATCCAAGATCTAGAAGATTGTTCTTCCACTCTCTCATTAAGCTATTGTGCTTGAAAAATGAGTTATTTGCTTTAAAGTTCATAAACTTTACCTAAAACATGACACTAAATGGAAATGCAATAAATGCACAAAAAAAATTCCAAGATATTGTTAATAATCAAAGCTAAACAACTACATATACTCATTTTGGCCACTCTGGTTGTCGATAAAATGAAGGAAATCAACAATTTTGTAAGAGAAACAACCACTACGAAGGGACAAACAAATCCCAATCTGAAGCTGCCAAACCCAAATAGAAATCCCTAAAAATATATGCATCCCAAAAATTTGTACGATAATAGATTCATCCAAAAACACCCAACACAAATGGAAAATATCAGATTTTATCAACTAAAAGAACTGAGTAACATATGGGTGGCTAACAGAGAGACTGAAAGGGAAGAGCTAGAAGGCTTGCCTAAGCCACCCGGAATCTAGATCATTGAAGGTCTTGGTCGAAGGCATATATTTGGTCGAATAGGAATTGAAGGCTTCAAATGGAGTTGCAATTGTGTATTTGGGAAGAGATTTCATGCTCTATGTCAGCAGGAACCTAAGCTTGAAGCCGATAAGTAGGGCGCGGTCAATGGCGCCAAATAGAACTGCAAACGAACAGAGTCACTTGTAAACATTTTGAGCTCAACTCGTATATATTCGGTTCAAATTTGATTCATTTAATAAATGAGATATTCGTAACAATAATATTGTCTTGAATATTAAATGAACAAAATTGTATAAACTCAACTCGAGTCAGTTTAAGCTCGTGAACAAAACTTGTATAAGCTCGACTTGACTCATTTGAGCTCATTTTGAAGCTCGTAATATGTGTTATATTTATTACACACACACACACACACATATATATATATACTTGATTATATATTATTAATTTATTTACAGTTTACCTTATCTAATATATTTATTATATTGCCAAAGTGTGTATAGGATAATTTGTATAATTCTTTTTTATAGAATATATATTATGTAATTAGTTTTGAATATTTAACTGTGTATTTTATTAATAGTTCTATGATTTGTCAAGCTATTTTATGTTTTTAATACAATTTCTTTTATAAATTTAGTTAATTATGTAATATAACATTAATGTTGTATATTAATTTTCTAATTGTTACATAGATCATAGCCTATTTATATTGTAGTAAATAAATGAGTGAATACACATTTACTTGAAATAATTATCAAATTAACTTTAATTGATTAACTATAATTTGTATATATATAATGCACATCATAACATAAGTTGATGATATTTCTTTTTAATTTAAGGAATGATATCATTAACTTATGCACATTATGGTTTTCATCATACTAGATGAATGATCACACATATTGTAAGATATAAATATCATTTATTATTTATAATTGCATATTATTATAGTGTAATATATGTACATAACTTATATATTATAGCTATACACTTATATCATATGCCTGTAATAAACTGATAAACATAATATTTAGTAATGTATGCTGTAATATATCTATAACTTATATTTAATAATAATATATTATACAAATAGGACTTTTGATTTATTAAATATATCTTATAATTATTATTTTTTAATTGTATAAAGTTAATTTAATCTATAAAAAGTTATATCACAAGAATGTTTTAATCAAAACTATTTGGCTGAATATCTAAATGGTTAGAATTTTTTGTAAAATTAAAATTTTTTATATTAATCAAAAGATAATAATCAAAATTAGAAAATAAAATCAAGTTCGAGCTCGAGTCGTTTGCTTATTTTTAGCAAAGCTTGAGCCGAATTTGAATGACATTAATGATTAACGAGCCGAGTTTGAATAAGGATATTTGAGTTTTATTCGAGTTCGAGCTAAGTTCGAACGAGTAAACATGTTAATCAGCTTAGGTACGCTTGTTCGAATTCGGCTCAACTTGGTTTGTTTGTAGACTAGCGCCAAAGAAAAGGACTGAAAGTAAAAATTGGGAGAAAATTAATTGAAGAGCGATGAGGGAAGAGAAAACTCAGAAAAGAACAAAATATGTTTTATGAGTCCGGCTAGGGATATAAAGGGATCCAACAAACTAATGTGGCACGTTGCGATGCCAGTAATTGTTTTTTCAAATCTCATTTTTAGCCCCAATTGATCATTTCCCCCGTTTCCTCAATCCCACAAACCCAACGTTGTTGTTCCTTTCCACTTCGTTGTTTGGACTAATTATCTTGGGTAACAAGCTCTAAACAGAGACGTAGCTCTCGCTGAAACATCTGGATCTTGTGGAGCTCGTCATCTAAAACCTTGACATATTTCTAGATGCTCAAACCATCGTGATGCTACATTTTCTCTAGGTAATAATCCATTCAAAAATAGAGAAAGAGGCAGAGAAAATAGCTTTAGCTATTTGTAAGATTATGAGTTTTCTAATTTTTTTTCTTCAGTGCAGAAGATACAATCACCCAAGCAATGAAAAGTATTTTGTCCAAAGCACATGAAATAATGTAGTTCTCAAACACGAATTTGGTATCTAAACAAAATCCCAAAAGGAATAAACTTTGAAACTCAAAAAAATAAAAAAAAAGTAGCAATTGCCTCATATAGAAAGATCAAAATGGCATAAGGATATTCAAGGAAAGAGAGATGGCAGACTGAGGAGAGATTTTGAAGTCATGGTGTGGTGTAAAATATGAATCTTTTTTATTGGTACTCTTATATTAATAGAGACTAATATATATATATATACATTTAGAGAGAGAGAGAGAGAAGAAAGATAGGTTGAAATAAATTTTAGGGCTACAACCCGTCTCATGAATGGGCCCGACCCGACCCGCCTCAAACACGGCAGAACAAATATGGGCCGACCCGACCCGAGATTGGAAGCAGGTAATGGGAACCCAAATCGTATACAAACAGATAAAAAAAAAAAAAACCCTTACAAATTCCACTATCCTTATACAATCTGATCAAAACCCATCATTAGCCAATACAAACAGAGCCCATTTTCTCGAGAATTCATGGATAAATGCACAATCAGGCAAAAATTACAAATCTCACTATCCTTATACAATCCAATCAAAACCTTACTCTGTACGATAACATAACAATCATAATGTGAATTCAAAACAAAAAAAAAAAAGGGAGAGGAAGAGTAGCAGTGAACCAGATCAATTGGTTTTGGGATCTGGCTTGGGGAAGAGGTCGGATCTGGGGCTGCGTGGTGGTGAAAACCCTAAGAAGAGTGAGTTAAGAAGACCGAAGACGACGAAGAGGACAAAGGCGACTACGGCGCTGGACTTGAACTTGAAGAGGGAGAGGTTGCAGCTCGACTCCTTGAGACTAGTCTGAACGCGGTCCATCTTTTTGGTCTTAGATTTCTTGGCGATCTTGGCAGAGGATTTGGTTTTCATCATCTCCAGCTTCTTGGCAACCTTGTCAATTGAGGACCTCGATTGTAGGAGTTGATGCAGGAGATAGCCTCGCAAACTATGGTAGTGCAGAACGAAATGGCCATGACAGTGAGGTTGTCGGAGTACTGGAAAGAGGAGAAGATCTGAGGTGAAGCCATGGGAATAGGTGGTTGTTTGGCATATAGGAAAGTCCGAAAGGGTGAGAAAGTGCTTTCTCGAGAGTTCTACGGGGCTCAAATCATTCGATGACTTGAAGTTTCTTATAATATCGGTTTCAACGGGTTCGACCCGTAAGTTATTTCAACCCCTTTTTTTGGTCGAGCGGGCAGGGTCGTAAGGACGGACCGGGTTCTAACGTTTTCTGCACAGCCCTAGGTTGAATATTCGGGAGATGCATTCATTTTTCAGCCATGGCTGGCATCGCTTCAGGGGCTCTGGGAAAGGAAAGGGGGGAGGGGGACAAGGGCGCCTGACGAAGTGAAAAACAAAAGTTGACGTGAAATAGTGCCACATTAGTTTGTAAGATTCGTTTTTGTTCGTGCCTGACGAAGTGAAAATAAAATTTGAATTGAAATAGTGCCGGGGAGGGGGACAAGGGCGCCTAACGAAGTGAAAAACAAAAGTTGACGCGAAATAGTGCCACATTAGTTTGTAAGATTCGTTTGTGTTCGTGCCTGACGAAGTGAAAATAAAATTTGAAGTGAAATAGTGCCACGTAAGTTTGTGAGATCCGTTTGCGTTCCTAATGTTTTCCATATAAATGATGAACAAATTAAACTAGATGTAACAAGTTCACTGTAGCTTAATGAAAAATAGATAAAACACATTATCTTCCTTTTTGGGCAGTTAGTTATCTATCTTGGATATAGATGAGTTAGTTATTGTTTTGAGATTTAAGAAAATTGAATTGTCTTTTTATATTTTATGTGAAAATTTGAAAAAATTGTAATGATGAGATGAAATGAAATGAAGTCATTTCTGTATCCAAACAAGACGTAAGGTTTTTAAACATAGTAGCACAAAGCCAATTTTATTTGGATTTGCCTAATCTAATGCTAGTGTTTTTTATGCTTACTATGCAAATTTTTTACTTTGATAGAGGATGCCTAGTCCAATGAGGATGCTCGAAGAAGGACAATAGCCAAAAACAAAGGTGGTGGCCTTGCATGCAACTTCTTTTTCTTTGGTTGCATTAGATTATGTATCTGCATATATATCTACATATTTGCATGATATGTCCTTAAATTGGATTGTATTGGTTATGCATATCCAAAAATTTGCATAACTATGAACAACGTTTCTACAAATTTGAAGATGCACTGTTCATTCCCCAAATCTTATTTTATTATTTTTCTTCTCTCCTACCCCCCTCTCTCTCTCTCTCTCTCCCCACCAATGGATAGGATTTTAGATAAAAAATTCTAGTGGGTGCTAAGTGATAGAATTTGCAGTGGTGCTAATTGCAAAATATTAAAAAAAAAAAATTTAGAAAAAAAAAAAATAATAATAAAATTTTACTATTATTTGACTCAAAGATACATAGTCCAATGTGGGAGTTTTTCGTGACATGTAAAACCAATCTCCAAAAGATATGATTTTGCCTATGTATATAGAGAAATTAATACTAGTGCTCTTACTCCTTCAAACTTCTTCTATTTATGCTTTTTGGCCTTTTAGGGCTGGTTTGGGGAGTGAGATGAGATAAGAATTTTGTGAATAGTAGTAAGATAGTTTGTGAAAAGTAGTGAAATAGTTTAAGTTGAGTATTTTTTTAATTTTGAGAAAGGAGAGAAAAAGTTAAATAAAAAATATTATAAAGTTAAAATATTGTAAGAATATATTTTTATAATATTATTTTTGTTTGGAGATTTGAAAAAGTTTGATTTTTTTTTTTTACTTGAAAGTTTAAAAAATCTGTAATGATTAGTTTCAAAATTTTGTATTTAAATTATGTTTAGGAATAAGATAGGATTGGATGAAATGAGATTAGATGAGTATTTTGTGTCTCATCTAAGGCCCCAAGCAAGCCCTTAGTCAAGTAAATGCAGATTATGGTAATATGGAGCATGCGTAGATTTGTTGGTTAAGACATAAGACTATCTATCCTAGTTCATTATCTGCTTTTCTTCTGTTTATGATTCTTCTATTTGCTGGAATGAATAGTTCTTTACCCGATCTATCTGTAGTTTCTTTCATTTGTGCTGTTTTTTGTATATTTATTTCATTTTTAGTGCTTGTTTTATTTTTTTACTGGCATCGGGTGTCCCGAATTGTGTCCTGACTAATCCCGGGAGTGCACATGCTCTCAACAAGAAGTTTCCCACAAGTGTACCTCAAGTAATTCAATGAAAAAATCTCTCAGTCCGATGACCACTAAAGATTGTTTGCACTCAAAGGGATTTAAACCTTAGACCTAGGGAAGCATACCTCTAAATCCAAGGCCTTTACCACTTGAGCCAACCGGAGTTATTTTTAATGCTTATGGAAGAGCTAAATGAGCCAATGAGCTCATTTAGCAAATGACAAGGGTGGAGGGAACATAGGACCTCTCTGCTTGAGCAAGGGCGGCGGGAGGGCAGCTACCCACCTGCCACCTACATAGGGTTGACATGATGATAATTCCAGACATCTAAACCGTGGAGATATATTCTAATGTGAAATAGGAAATTTTGTTATCCTCAAATTTTATAAATTACCGTGCAATTGTTTTGAAATTCCTCCACTATGCAAATGTGCTTTATTTATTAATTGTCATACTAGAAAATTAAGCTAGTTAGCCTCCATTTTTCATGAATCTACGACCTATGAAACTTCCAACTGAATATGTATAGAAAATATATACAGGAAAGCCTAACCAAAAGCAACCAAGTTTGTACCATCACCCCTGGCTGCCTAAAAGCCAGAAGTAAACAATTTCCATTCTTTAGACCGAATGGAATTAATGGATGATGCGATGTTTATGGGACAAGCCAAATTCCTATTTTAATTAAGGGTTATTGTGGGATGATTTATTACATGCTTGTTCAAAGCTCTGAAAAACAAGTTGCATTGCATACAATATTTATATATAAGAAGTGAGTTGACCAACAACACAAAGAAAGGCAACATTGCAAAACCATGCGCTAACCGGTGTTCTGCATCCCAGCAGCAATACCTTTCATTGTTAAAATAAGGGTGTCTTCCAAACCTGGTGCATAATCGCTCATTGGGTTAAGTTTCACAAGCTCTGCAGCTGGCTTGCTTGATTCTGTGTATTCCTTTGACAAGTGGGGCCTCACCTTCACATGGTAGTCAGGGTCACGGATGCGTTTCAGCGTGTAGGCTTGGCAGACATTCAGCGTTGTGATGTAGGCATCACGAAGACGGAGTCTCTGCCTCAAGTATGGGTCTCCTTCCAGTAGATCCTTATGCCCGGCAATCTAAAAAAATTACAGGAAAGAAATTGGTTTCCACTGCATGCAGCTGTATCATCATTATATCAATCAACTTTTTTAGAAGAAAAGAGAACTGTAAGAAAAAGGAGGGGGTGCTATAATGAATTTGTATTTACGTAGCCAAAAAAGAATTTTATTTCTCTTGGAGGAAACATGGATGAGGTATCCCAATTAAGGGGTCCCCATCAGCTGTCATTCTTAGAATATTCTTCTATTGAACTAACTTCTCATACACAAACATGGATGAGGTATCCCAAGGAATTAATAGCAGAGTGCCGGATACTGAAATCAGCTTCTCTTTCCACAAACTCGACTTCTCCCTACCATCAACATGGAATCAAACAAGGATTTGATCATTTGCCTCTGTTAGCTTAAACTTCTTCATTTTCTTTTTCCTTTTCTATATTTTCTAGTTTCCCTCATTTCCCATTTTCAGACCTAGATGCCCAATTGCACTGGTTCTGAAATTGTATTCCTGGTTCTGAAGTTGTTGTCAAAAGAATTGGAAGACATCATAATTGGGGTTCTTAGTGATTTGGGCTCAACAGTTTTGATTTGGGATCAGCCCAAGTCATTTTTGGATTTTGATCAGCCTGCCGTTTTTGGATAAGCACATAAAATGTTCGGATAAGAGATTCAGCCTGGTCTTATCAGCCAAAGTCAACAGTTTCCAACCTAGTTTCAACTCAAATAAACCTGATAAGCATAATGTTGACGATGACATATCTTGAACATTTTAGCTGGTTCAGGTATCCAGTGACCAATACAGATCGAGTTTCTGATGGTTCATTGATTTTTGGTTGTACAGTGCCTCATGCTTTCTAGCATAGAACCCAGCATTGGGTCCACTCTATAGCATCTTAGATATGCAAAGGTCATTTGGGATCATTTGCAACGTCTATTCAGGAGCCAAGAATGTCACTTGATGTATCAATTTTAGAAACAAATACTTTGGTCTTGAGGATGGCAATCAGAGTTTGGTGGCATATATTCTTAGGTCACGAGTGTTCTCAAGGAGAGAGTGAGAAACCTCTAACCCATTACTTTTCACTTACATACTGATGCTATGTATATCGTACTGGCTGGTTACGTAAGTGACATCAGGTTGAAACAGTTTTTGCAGCAATGCCTCCACACTATAGACTCAGGAAACTTTTGGTACTTCTTGGGAATTGAGGTTGCAAGATCTTAAGCATTATGTTATGCAAGAGGAAGTAAGTACTTGACATCCTCGAGGTGATGGATTTCTAGGTATTGGACCCATTGATACTCCTACGGTATAGCCCAGTCAGCTCACTAACAACTCCAATTCCACCTTCCTGTGGTAACCAAGCTGCTCTACACATTGTCTCCAACCCCACATCCCATGAGAACTGAGCAGATTGAGCTAGATTGTTAGCATCTTGATCTCCAAAGTTTTGATTGATAATCTTTATTTTTTATCCCCTTATTCTCCGCCTCAACATTTTCATAATTATCTTAATTTTTGTACTACTTTATTGGTTCCTTAATTTTCTTACTCTCTAAATTACAACACAACCTTTCCACTTTACCTATTGTGATCATTTACTTGAGACCATTTATTACACTTCTACTATTTAACTAATCATTTGTTGCATAAAAATCCCTTAGATTCTCAATTACCAAAAGAAGTTAAAGAACCATCGATTTCCATTTTCCACTTTCCAAAAGACCCTTCAGGTTCCACTTCAATTGTAATTACTACAAGAAATCAGGACTTTTTTCTTTTTTACTTTGGGTTAATTTAAGTAGTCCCTAGGTTTTCGCCCATTTGCAAATCACTCACTCAGTTTCATTTTTTATTATTTACTCCTTGTGTATGAATTTTTTTTTGTAATTAGATCCCTCCATCCATCTTCCGCCAATTCATCTAATAGCAAGGTTGCCAACTGGCATTATTGCCCCATGCCACCAATTAGAGCATGATGCGTGGTATACAAATGCGACATCAGCACCATAATTTAAAAAAAAAAAATAATCTAAAAATCAGAAAAAAAATCTAAAAAAGTTATAGAAATAGATAAAAAATAAAAAATAAAAATAAAGATAACTATTTCAAAAGGTGTAAATATTATTAAGAAAACTTGAAAATATTTTTAAGAAACTTCAGAAATACTAAAAGGAAAAAAACAATGAAACATACAAATTAAAACTACAAAATGTTAATAATTAATTTTAAAAAAATATAAAATAAAAAAGATAAAAATATAAAACTAAAATTTATTATTTTGAAACCAAAAAGAATAAACTATAACATTATTTAAACCTAGATAACAAAAATTTTGAAACCAAAAAGAATAAACTACAACATTATTTAAACCTAGATAAAGAAAAAAAAAAAAAAACTTACGAAATCATGAAAAATATTTGAGAAAAAAATGGTGAATATTAATTTTGAAAAATAAAGTTAAAAATATTTAAAAGAAAAAAAAAATCTGGAGGGAGGAGGGGTTTGCCCTCCCTGGCAACGGGGTGGCTCGCCAGCCATCCTGTGTAGCCTTAGGGATCCCCCTCCCCGTGGGTTGCAACATGGGTTGTAGCCACGCATGGGGAGGGTATATTCCTCAATAGGTGTTTTCTTTAAAAAAAAGGTATTTTATGTTTTAATTATTTATCTATTTTTTATTTTTTAAATTATTATTTTTTCTTTTCATATTATCACACCACATGTCACACTCTGAGTGGTTGCCATGGGGCAGTAATGCCCACTTGGCAACCTTGTCGTTAGATGACTTGACGGAAGATGGTTTGAGGGATCTAACTTAAAAAATTTGCATACACAAGGAGTAAATAATAAAAAAAGGAAACCGAGCAAGTGATTTGCAAACGGACTAAAACCCAGGGACTCATTTTATAATTAACCCTTTTCTTTATTCTTTTCCTATAATGATTTCAGGGACTTTTTCCTATGCATAGCATTGGCGTACAACTAGTATATATAATTCTCAAAGCACAGTTTTATACCTATGAAACTGCATCATCAACTAACCGATTATAATATTATTTAACAGACAATTATCTTATGCAGCCATATCATACATCATGGATGGATGAATGAATACCGGAGGCTTGGATTTGAAACCAATTCTCTTTCCAAACATTTACTCTTATGTCATTAACAACCCTAAAGTAAACAGCATCACAATATGTTTTAAAAAGTGGAGTGTTTATGCTTTAAAAAGTAGACCAAAGTTGTATCAACCAAAGTTACGAGTTTTTGCTTTAAAAAGTGGAGTGTTTATGTTTTGAGCCCAAAGTAAGAGTTGGTGATTTATAATTTTGGAGAAACTAAAGGTTACTTATGGCAATGGGTTTTCAGCTTGAATTACCTGGAGGAGAAGCTGCTTAGTTTCTTCATAATCGGCTCTCAATCGCTCTCCAAATGACCACAGTTCTTCTGACACTAGGAGCTTGTCATATAGAGCCGCAATTCCTGGGTCTCCCTTGGCAAACACCATCTCAACTAGGTCAATTGTGACCCTGAAGAAAGGCCACTGATTATACATCTCCTGAAGCATGTGGAGATTCTTTATGTTCTTCTCAATTATGTTCTTAAACGCTGCCCCAAATCCAAGCCACACTGGTAGATGAAACCTTGTTTGGGTCCATGCAAAGATCCAAGGAATTGCACGGAGAGATTCAATGCCTCCACTTGGCTTCCTTTTTGATGGACGACTTCCAATGTTCATCCGACCATATTCCAACTCTGGTGTTGCCTGCAGTGTTAAAGGAAGAGGATCATATAATGCAGTGAACAATCTGACAACTTTCAGGGACTTGAGAATTATTTGACGAACACACTATGAATAAAAAACACTGATTGTAAATGTGGAAACCTAATCCAGGTAGCTTTCAATAAAACACACCTAATATGTAACTGAATTTTAGTGGGCTACAGAAATGGATGACATAGAAGCATATGAGAGTGAATTTAGATGAGATTGTAACACCCCGATCCAATATTATTAGGTATGTAATATAGATAATTTTATTGGGTCAGTTTAATGGGCCATATTGGATAAGTCCATGAGCTGTTATTTATTGAGGTTATCAAGGAATTTTAATTAGGCCCACAAGTCCTAGAGTTCATTTTAAGGCTCGTCTAGATTTAGATAATGATTTTTTAAGGTTTTAATGGGCCAATACTTTTAGAAGCCCAATTGAGGTTTATTGGATTATTTTGAATAGGCTGCGGGCCCAAAATTTATTATGATGGATTATGTAATCTTTCTATGTTCAAATGACAATGAAGACGGTACCATGAGGTTAAGGGATACGTTGCATTGCCAGAATGGACACACTCGTAGTGCATCCAGTATTGTCGTCCTTGTGTATGGATTCTCAACCCATGGCCACGGGTGGAATTAGAATCTTTAAGATTCACTAACCGTAACTCACGGGGGTCAACAATGGATACCAACTAATAAGGAAAAGTGAAAGACAAGGCATTTAATGCACATTTTAGTTTCATGTTCATGTTATTTACCATGTAACAATGAGTATGAATGTTTTTCAAGAAACTCTATGTTTATATTATGTTTACTGTATGATGTGTTACTTATTAAGTATTGACTCATTTATGTATGTTTTTATGTTTTAACCACCCCAGGTGAGGATCTTTTTGAGGATGGAGGCAAGACGGGAGGACTTGGCTTAGAGAGGCAAGACAGAGGCCTACATCATGTACACAGCTTTTAAGTTATGATTTTTATGGTACAAGGTTTGAGAAATTTTTAATAAGTGCTTCCGTAGACTCTTTTATATTTTTAGTATTTTGATAAAAAAATGACTTTGATTATTTTATGGGATATTTTGTACCTGGCTCTTTGTTAAGAAGAAAAATTTATAAAGGGAAGGTTAGTAGCACATTGATCCCTTTATTTTCTTAAATTAGCATTATTCATAACCCTAGGGGGACTGGGTGTTACAAAGATATCAAATTAAAAGCAGTACTTGACTAAACCGCAAGTTAGTATGGACAATCATTCTAAATGTGGAGGGAAGTTTTATTACGAATGTTACTTCAGATATATTGTAAGAAATCAGGAAGGATTTGTAAAGAACTTACGAGGCGGAAGTATTCAACAAAACGAGGTTCCTGGAAAACTATGGAGCGGTATTCCTTTGTTGCAATAACTGCCATCTCATCCATGAGTGCACGCCATTCAGGCTTTGGCGAGACAGGTGGATGCATACCGTGCTCAAGTGTAGCAGCTGTGAAACGTTGCAGTGTTCTAAAGCACAAGTGCTCCTCCCCAAATGACTGTTCAATGACTTCGCCTTGAACTGTCACACGAAGTGAACCATGAATGGTGTCAGGTGGCTGAGATAGTATAGCAAGATGGGTGGGTCCTCCTCCTCTACCAACTGTCCCTCCACGGCCATGAAACATTGTAAGCTTAACTCCATATTGCTTTGACACCTTTATTAGCTCTTCTTGAGCCTTATATAATTGCCAGGCAGCAGATAGCCGGCCTGCATCTTTTCCGGAATCTGAGTACCCTATCATGACTTCTTGCTTCCCATTGATCCTGTTTCTGTACCATTCTATTGAGAAGAGTCGAGCCACAGCAGCAGGAGCAGCCTCAAGATCAGCAAGCTTTTCAAACAATGGGACAACTCTTAAAGGCTTTTTCACATGACATTCTCGTTGCAAAAGCTCGACGGCAAGCACATCTGATGTGGCTGTTGCCATTGAGATTATATAGGCACCAAAGTTGTCCGGAGAAAGTTCTGAAATGACATGGAAAGTGTCCAAGACATCAGCAATTTCATCAGTTTTGGGAAGATCAGGCCCAAAAAGAGGACGCTTGCCACTGAGCTCAGACAAGAGCCATTCTTGCCTGTGTTCCTCTGACCATTCTTTATAAGACCCGATGCCCAAGTGCTTTGTGATAGCATCAATAACATCAGTGTGCCTGTCTGATTCTTGCCGGATATCAAGTTTTACAAGTGAAAGCCCAAAGGTAGAAACTTGTCTTAAGAAATCAAGAAGGCTACCATCAGCAATCGGCCTGTCACCACATGAGCAGAGTGACCTGTAACAGAGTTCAAGAGGCTCCAGGAACTACAAGGAGAAAAATAAAAATCAACACCATAGACAACGCACTTTTGAGCCAGGATAAATTACTTGGGTCTCATGTCATGTTCAAGCTATCGCAAATTTGGGGCAAAGCAAATTTGTTGAGGGATTGAAGTCACCTGATATAATTACAAAGACCTAAATGTGCCTATAGCCTTGGCCTTAAAAAATCCCAGCAATACATTAATGACCTTGGTGGTTACTTGCATATGTCGGAAGCAATAAATCATGCACAGTGAGATGAACATAATTGCAGCTCAATCACTAATTACACAGAGAACTTGTAAGTTATAGTAGAGGTAAAAAAAAAAAAAAAAAAAATTCTTTTTATAAAAAAATAATATCCTCTAGAAACTCTACTACCGTGCCAAACAAGATAGATTAGAAACAAAAAAAAATGAAGTCCTTTGAACATAGAAAGATTATCCATATCAAGAGCCAGCAGCAAAAATTTTCAGTTCTTCGTGGCCATTGCTCAAGGAATAGGGAGGTAATATGATGTATTTATTACAATTAGAACATAAAATGAAGAAATAAGGAAAAATACTACAATCGAGGAAAAAAAAAAGGAAAAAGAAAAAAGATTAAACACCTGTTATTTATGAGGTTTATAAATTGTAAATATTGTTGTCAAACTGAATCATTCGAGGATGTATTTATTTAAAGCTTAACCAGCTATTCTAGGTCCGAACCACTTCTGATGTATGAAAATCAATAGATATATATAACTGGCCACGTTTTTTTTTTCTCTTAAGAAAATAAGCCATAGTTAAGTGGAAAAGTACAAACATCTCATGTGCTTTGCCTTTTTGGGCTTTTTAGGACCTAAAATTTGGCTTATGTTGAAATCAAGAACCTTCCTCCACATTTTTGTTCTATCAGCAACAAAAAAATTAAAATTATATTTCATATTCATCAAAATAAAAGATTAAAAAACAAGTTGTCATTGGCTCACAACGAGGTTCTCTCTGCATGGCCAACCCAAGCTAGAGGTTGGCCGTGCTGTAATATCCCCAAGTTAGTATAGGAAGGTGGTAAAATAGTATCAGAGCCAATCTTGACTAGAAGTATGGGAAGCTTGAGCCATGCCACCTACAACAGAATGGCCTGATGAGGACGTCGGGAGTTTAAGGGAGGGAGATTGTAATAAGCCGTATTGAGTATGTGAGTGAATAAGATCCTACATTGCTTGGAAGGGAGAAGTTCTTGCCCATTATAATGATTCCAATGGGCTCAACTTTGTAACATTGGGTAATTTTTTTAGAAGTATAAGCTCAAACATAGCTTAGGTTTTTATTGGGTCGTTATATATGCAGACTTGAGCATGGGGGTTTTACCCCTTGTGCCGTGCAAACCCAGGGACCACCCCTCATGGGATACCCCTTGCTAAATGTTTGCATGGTCCAACCTATGTGGGGTGTGTCACATTGAGGGGGATCTGTCCACCTCACATAGATAGGCTGCATGGAGACGTGAGGAAGTCAATTTTATTGTAAATATGATTTCATGTTATTTTTGTTAATAATTGGACAAAAAGTAGAGAAGGGTCCTTGATTCCAACATAGTCAAAGCTAAGGTTCTAGAAGTCACATTTAAATTCTCGGGTAAGGCTGAAAGCACAGAAGTGTATCTCTCGGGTAAGGCTGAAAGCACAGAAGTGTATCTTTATTTTATCTATAAAATTTGGTTAGGGATTTTTTTTTTTTTTTTTTCCTGGTATATGACAAGTTAGAATAGACTCTATTGTCAGCAAGAGATCACCATTAAAGCTAAATGCAACTGCTCAGTTAATATAACTTCCACAACCAAAATACATAAACACTAGGCCAAAAAAAAAAAAAACTGCGCAAGTGCTGAAAAACCTAAAGGCGAAGAACGCAAGTATTTGAGCACCCACTAAAGCAAAAATGTTGTGAAACCACATCAGATCACCAGAACAACATATTTCTGCAACATTCGAATGTCATTGGGGAAAAGAACTAAGTATTCAGTTTTATATATCCCAAAGAAACTGGATAAAAAATCAGCCAGACTATCCTCACATCCGCAACAAGAGAAATTATTAGAATAGTAAAGACCTGTTCAATGTTAGTGAATGTTGTGTCTTCAGGAATATCAGAGATCCCATTAGCTAATAAATGACGAGCACGCTCACGTGTGTTATACAGCTTGTCTCTTACATCACCAAGAATAACACGATATGGCTCATTTGGAGGAATTTTTTTCCAAAACTCTGCATCAATTAACCATTAAATGCTTCTGCTAATATTTGATCAGTTCAATTTACAGTAAGAGAATGATTTTCCATAACCAAAATAATGAAAAATTGAGTTCATGTATGCGTTTCTATCAATGACGAAACTGCTACAAATGAAAATATTATAATTGTATACCTATGTAGTGTTTTGCATCTTTCTTTGAGGACCTGTGAAGTTCATCAGCATGAACACGAAGTTCATCATTGCAACGCCACATTGATAACTACCGAAAAGGATACAGAAACAACATAAGATTAAGATTGTGATAATGCTCTCTCCTGGAGACTGGGTTTGGCAGTGTGTGATTGATGGCGGGGGGGGGGGTAGGGAACAGACACTAATTGAGGAAAAACATGTTCAGGAGTGCCAGTATGGTTTAGATACCTCAAACATGAGATCCTCAATCTGGGAAAAGTACAAATTAGCAGCCATCATTCTAGCCAGTAAGCATACGTCCCTTGTAACTTCAGGAGTAACCCGGGGGTTCCCTGCAGCAAACATAAAATAGTTATAAGCAAAGCACCATGACCACAAGAGGCATGCACACTTGAGAGAGAGAGAGAGAGAGAATGAAATCAAATAGACAAGGAAATTTATAAACTTTTAAGTACATGAGGAAACCTGCCAAAACAACTGTTTAAGATTTTATTTCTTTTGACTGAGGTTGCATCATGGTAAATGATATAAGCAATTCTATACTTTTAATTTGTTTTGATAAATTCCATTCATCTTCTTCCAACCTTTTGCTTCATGTATCTAATAGAAATAAGATGATCGTGACTAATATATTGAACTTTCTTAATGATCAAGGCAATCAGGAAACAACATGCAAGTGACGTAAGTTCTAGTGGAAGAAGGGACTCACCATCCCGATCGCCACCCATCCAAGAAGAGAATTGAATAAGAGGAGCATTGTAAGGAACACGTTCATTGATCCCTAGGTTCTTCAAAGCTGTATCAACACGGCGCAAGAATTTTGGTACACCTTTCCAGATTGTCTCATGGAAGTAGCTCATTCCAGCCCTCATCTCATCTTGTGGAGTTGGTGCTGTCCTTCGTATTTCATCCGTACGAAATGCAGCTTGAATCTATATCATAAAAACAGAAAAGAAAATGAACATATTGTGGATAGTTTTTCAACAAATGATGCTGTACAAAATGTTTACCAGCAGTTTATGAACAGAAAATCCATTTAGATCGTGAAGAATGTAAACGGTAATGGGCATTTTTCTTCTAATTAGAATGTATTTAGGCATTTTCTTTTATATACTTCCTGTGTACATGGGCATTGCCTATTTCATTCTTATTAATAAAATTGTCTTTCTTACTTATGAAAAAAACTAAATGGTCATGCCATTACAGTCAGAGTTATGAAAAAATATGAAGAGAAATTCTCAGCATAACTAAGTCTTAATCCTACCACAAAATCTGATCAGTTATGTAAAGAAGAGATGAAAGGTAAGATAAGAAAGGTCTAGGAGACCAGAGATATATTTTTTGATCAGTTAGGAGACCAGTGAGATATAAGTATGATCAGAACAGGAGTTCCAAACATTTTGATCGTGTAACCCATTAGATTAAGAATATATACGCAAATGAATAACCACTAAAGTTTACACCTGAAAACTAGCAAATGAAAACAAATCTTCTGAGCAAAAGATAACAGAAAACAAGTATCTTTATAGAAAGGGTTAAAGTAAGAGCTTCAGATTGACAAATGATCAGCAGGAAGCAATAAAGAAGTAAGCTTACACCACATGCATAGCTTTCAATATAATTTAAACCATAGTTATTATTTATATTTGAAGAATCAACCTCCTATATTAACTCTTTTAACTCTCTTTCTTTTGGGCTAAATAATTGAAGGAGAGGAGTGGAAGAGACCAATTAAGCATAATGCAGACCCACCTCAAGAGGAGAACACTTTATCTGCTAATAGTAGATAATGTATCTCAAAATACAGACAAATAAATGAGTAATGGTCCATGTGAGTTCGTGTCTCCAATGTACTAGAAATTTTCAAAATGCAATTGCATGTTCTTTAATGAATGAAGCAAAGAAGGGGAAGAGAAAAGCTTCAGATGAAGGAGAGAAACTAGCAATAATGATTTTAGGAAGTTCTTTTCTTTTTCAAGTCAGCAATGGACTCAAGATTTGCATACATCAAATGCATCTATTAATATGGTAGATTTTAATATAAAGTTTCATAAACGTGTATTTCAGAGAGAGAGAGAAGCCTCAGATGACTGAAAAAAAAGAAAGTTTTCCATGGCAAATTTTGGGCACTAGGCAGCTAACACCTTTGCTGCACAATAGCTCAACAGTAAAAAAAAATGCCCCCCCCCCCCCCCCCCCCCAAAAAAAAAAAAAAAAAAACAAAGTAAAACCAAAATTACGGACTTCATGCCTTATCAAATGCAAGATTATCAAGTGATTGGAAAGGCCCTTTGAAGAAGCTGAGATTTATCAGGTGAGTACAAGAATGGCTAAAGATAAAGCTCCAGGACCAGATGGTTTTTCTATGGGATTTTTCCAAGCTTGTTGGGATATTGTGAAAGATGATATGATGCGTGTTTTTCTTGAGTTCTATTCTTTTAAGAAGTTTGAGAAATGCCCCAATGCAACTTTCATCGCTCTCATCCCGAAGAAACATGGGGCTATGGAAGTTAAGGATTTTCATCCTATAAGTCTTGTGAGTAGGGTTTACAAGATTATTTCAAAGGTTCTAGCAAATCTTTTGAGCACGGTTATGGAACAACTTATTTCTAAGCCTCAAAACGCCTTTGTTCAGGAGAGACAAATTATTGATTCGGTTCTCATTGCCAATGAGTGCTTGGATAGTAAATTGAGGGATGGAGTTCCAGGCATTCTGTGCAATTTTGACATGGAAAAGACATATGATCATGTGAATTGAGAATTCCTCTTTTATATGCTTGGGAGGTGTGCTTTGGCGAAAGGTGGATTTTGTGGATTCGGCATCGTGTCTCTGCCGCTCGTTTTTTAGTACTAGTTAATACTTAATAGCACCCCTGCTGGATTTTTTAATAGTTCTCATGGCCTGAGGCAAGGGAATCTGTTGTCTCCCTTTCTCTTTGTTATTGTCATGGAGGTACTTGTTCGGATGGTGGAGGCCACTGTTGGGGGAGGTCTTTTTCCAGATTCTCGGTGGGAAATGGTATTAATGGTTTTATCATAACTTCCCATTTCCTTTTTGCAGATGATACTCTTCTTTTTTATGAGGTGGATTCTCGCCAGATTCAAGCTTTAAGGGCACTTTTGTTATGCTTTGGAGCTGTGTCGGGTCTCAAGGTGAACCTTGGTAAGTTTGAGATGGTTCTGGTGGGTGTGGTGTGTAGTATTAATAGCTTGGCGAGTTTTTTGGGTTGTAAAGTGGCTTCTTTGCCTAAGAAATATTTGGGTCTTCCACAAATTTTTGGGGCTGTGGAAGAATATAAGAAGAGGCTGGGATACATATGCAAGAAATATCCCCTTTACTATGGGTAATTGATCCAAGGTTAAGTTTTGGCATGATGTATGGGGTGGCGATAGGGCACTCAAGGAAACTTATCTACAAGTTCATGGTCTAGCAAGGATGAAAGAAGCCTTGATTGTAGAACTACTAATCATCTCCAATGGTATTCCCCAATGAAATGTTACATTCCTCAGAAAAGCACAAGATTGAGAAATTGATGTTTTTTCGGCATTCTTTGACAATGTTTATTCCACCCTTTTGTCGAGGGGAGTGGAAGACAAGATTTTTTGGCATCCCTCTAAAAAAGGGATATTTACAATCCGCTCTTTCTACCAAGCCATGACCATGTGCAACACAAATCCATTTCCATGGAAGAGCATTTGGAAGACAAAGGCAGCTCTAAAGGCATCATTTTTTGTATGGGCGACTTCTTTGGGGAAGATCCTTACTCTGATAACTTGAGGAAACATTAAATTATAGTAATGGATGGGTGTTATATGTGCAAGAAGAGTGTAAAGTTCGTTGACCATCTACTGCTTCATTGTGAGATTTCCATGACTTTGTGGAATGAAGTCTTTACTCGGTTGGGACTAGCTTGGGTGATGCCGAGAAGGGTATGTGACCTCCTTGCTTCTTGGGGAGGTATTCAGGGCAACTCTCAAATTACATCCATATGGAAGTTGGTCCCACTATGCCTATGATGGTGCATTTGGAGGGAGAGGAATGCAAGAAGCTTTGAAGATCAAGAGTGGACAATGGATGAGCTTAGAAACTTATTTTTTAATACTTTACTCCATTGGTTGATTGTAATTGATTTCCTTGGTATGACTTTTCATGAATTCCTTGTATCACTAAACTAGAACGCTTAGGCGTTGCTCTTGTATATGTCCCATATACTTGGGCTCTCGTGTACTCTTTTGATCAATAAAACTTTGTTTACAGATAAAAAAAAATATATATTTGGGTCTTCCGTTGGGGGCGACTTTTAAGGCTAAAACCATTTGGGATGGGGTTGTTGAGAAAGTTGAGAAAAAGTTGGCTGGGTGGAAACAAATGTATTTATCGAAAGGGGGTAGACTCACTTTAATTAAGAGTCCTCTATCCAACCTCCCCACTTATTGTTATCCTTATTCCCTTTGCCTGCAGGGGTGGCTAATAGGATTGAGAACTTATTTCGGGTTTTCTTGTGGGGTGGAATGGGGGAGGAAACTAAGTTCCATCTTGTTAATTGGAATAAAGTTCGTTCTCCTATTTCCAATAGAGGCTTGGGATTCGTAACTTGATAACATTCAATAAAGCCCTATTAGTAAAATGGTTATGGAGGTACCAATTGGAGGGAGATTTGCTTTGGAAGGAGGTAATTGATCATAGATACGGAAGTTCTTGGGGGGGGGGGTGGTTCTAATGAAATGAGGGGGGTGTATGGTATGGGCTTATGGAAATTTATTAGGAAGGGTTGGAAGAGTTTTGCCACTCATATTTGTTTTGTAGTTGGTGAGAGCTCTAGAATCAGATTTTGGCATGACATTTGGTGTGGAGATCTCGCTATCTTTAGGGCTTTCCCAACTCTCTATCACATTGTTGTTAATCAGGATGCTTCTGTGTCGGATCTGTTGGCATTTTCCCATGGTTCTCACAAATGGGATGCTCAATTTAATAGAGATGTTCACAATTGGGAATGGATACCGTTTCTGAATTTTTCAATCTTATATATTCTAAGGGAGGCCTATCGGTACATGGGGGATAGGATGCACTAGAGGCCTAATGGGAGCAAACGGTTTATAGTGAGATCTTATTACAGGTTTAGAGGTCTCGTATGCCTTCCAAAGTAGCTTTCTTCATATGGACCGCCTCTCACGGGTCTCATTGTTATGGATTGATATTATTTGTGCAATAAGAACAGGGAATCAATCGAACATTTATTATTGCATTGTGAGATGACAAGAGTGTTATGGGATGAGATCTTTAGAAGAATTGATGTGGCTTGGGTTATGCCTTTGAGGGTGGTGGATTTAATAGCTTGCTGGAAGGATATTCAAGGCTGTCCCCAAGTGGTTGCAATTTGGAGGATGATTCCTTTGTGCGTTATGTGGTATATTTGAATAGAAATGAATGATCGGTGATTTGAAGATAGGGAGTGCACAATGGAGGAACTTCATAACTTTTTCGTGCACCCTTATTACTCTGGTTTTCAGCCATTGTGCTTAATCGAACTAGTGTTCATGACTTTATGTTTTTAATTTATGGTTCCTAGAATGTATATAGGTATTCTCTTGTATACTTCCTATGTACATGAGCTTTGCCTACTTCATTCGTATCAATAAAATTTTCATTGTACTTATCCAAAAAAAAAAAAAAAAACACACAAACCCTATGAGCTGTATACTGGCCTTGATAAGGCCACAATCAGTCCCCCTTTAGCTCCACCACGACTCGTACTCCCACAATCATAGTTAATGGAGAAGTAAAATGTTCTTAGCTCTCTATTACCTTTATTTTCCAATTTAAAAAGAGAGGCAAGAAGACTCTTTATCCTTAAGGGTGTAACTTACTTCAATGGCTTTAAACAAGGCTTCAAGGGACTCCTCCTAAACATCACACGCAAGTCCCACCACTTGATGGATATCTTTCATAGTCTTCAAGACCTAGGGTGAAGACAGCTGCTCAATGGGAGAGGATCCTCTTCAAAGAACACTACCAAGTCCAAACCAGAGTAAGAAGCCAAAATTCCCCACCCCACCCCCTTCAAAACCAAATCCATCCTTGTAATAACCAATTTTGCCAAGTCCCCAACTTTTCCCTTCGCTCCGCAGGTGAATTAGCCACAATAGCCTTGTTGGCATTATCTGAAGCAAATGAATGAACGAGCGTTTGAAGAAGGCTAACAGAATCTGTTATCTCAAACTTGCTGAATTACAACCCATTGGAAAATCCATCCTCCAGACTGTGGCTTTGATGGTTCCTCGACACAGTGACTAAACTCTCTAAACCATGGCCCATACCCAGTCCTAATTCGTTATCAGCTCTTTCTATGGTGGAGGAGAGGGTAACCCATTGCAATAGTCTTGCAAGATCAAGGTTTCAACACTTGGGCAGCCCACAACAACAAAGATAGGTAATGGAGTTTCATCACCTTTTGAACCACATCTTGTAAACCATTGTTACCTGCAACTCGAGACATTGTCATAGTTGGCTGAAGAAGGGAAAGGATCCGGGTCAAATCCAGGTTTGCAAATGTTCCCGCCCGAAATCATTGGGCCTTGGGTTGCTTTTCTTTCAAGATTTAGGCCACACCAAGTACCTGTCCCAATTCAGATGCGGCCCTAGCTCTTGATAAAGCCTATTTAAGACGTGGTTTTAAGCCAAGCACACATATTTATCTTGGGATTTAGGACGCATTTTGGGTCTTTATCTTGGGATTGACATTCCTCACATGAAGCCCCAAACATGACTTTCCTTCTCTATCGCCACCCATTTTTAGCAGGCTTAGGCCTCCTTTGTTTTTGCAGATGAGTTGAGATGAAAGTTGAATAAAATATTGTTATAATATATTTTTTTAATATTATTTTTGTTTTGGGATTTGAAAAAGTTGTAATGATTAGATGAGTTGAGAAAAATTGTGAAAACAAATGAGGCCTTAAAGTTAGGCCCACATAACCTAAAACCAAGTGCACCTCATCTTTCAATCTCCCCAACTGAGAACTCATCCTTTTGAAAGTATCGTTGACAGCAAGTGTCTCGTCCTATAACACACAAAGTGGTAGAGTGTTGGATTAGGCCCATGGAAATGGGTCACATTTGGACGGTCTGAGCATGTCTATGCCCAATGGGAACTACCAAAAGAAGAGTAGGGGCCTTGCACCACCTCCTCCTTTGGCCTTACGAAAATGCAGTTTTGCCTCCTTAAATAACACCTCCGTGAAAGACCTGCTACCAGCAAAGTTGTCTTCCCCTCCCTATCATCAGTAAGGAGGACCCATCCCTCTGTGAGCTAGCGAGGATGACGAGAAAACGAAGCTCTGTAGGTTTTTCCTCAGAGAAAGGGTGGACAAGATCAGTAAAGAGATGCACTGTCGGAAGAAGGGACACCCTTCTCAACCATGGCAGCAGACAAGTTTGACCCAATCAGGAATTCACAGTAGGGGTGGGTAGCGGGAGCTTGCCCCTGCTACCCCGCCCCCGTCCGCCCCGCATGGAACATCCCATGCGGGGCAGGGGGCGGGTTGACCCCAGTGGGGCCCCACCCCCCGCTCCGCACCCCTCCTCTTTTTAATATAAAAATTATAATTTTTAAAATTTATATAAATAATTTATATAAATATATTTTATATAGATATATACAATTTATTAAAAACTTGAAGTTGAATTCAAGTTAATGGATTGTCTTGACCTCTTAGGCCAACCATTATTTTTTATAAGTAGGCCAATCATTATATAGGAGGCGAAGGCAATACAATAGTCATACTTAAGTAATATAAGACTTAACAGTAAGTCTCACATTGCTTAAGTATGACTATTGTATTGCCTTGGCTTTCTATATAATGGTCTGCCTAAGAGGCCAAGACAATTCAAAATACAACTCTAATGAGTTTATTTTTTTTTAAATGTATAAATTTCAATTTATAATTTAAATTATATTATAATTTGGGTCTATTTTAGACCCAAATTTTTTTTTAGACCCAATGTGTCATGGGGTTGAGCGGGGGGCCCCGCCCCCACCTCCAGGGAGAAGGGGGCTGGTGCCCCCGTCTCACACCATGCGGGTAGCACCCCTAATTCACAGGCAAGAATCAACCCAATATTCTAGCTCCAACGATTACCACAACAAAAGTATGAGAAGAAGTGGAAATTGAAGCGAGGCTAGTTTGATTTCATCGGGTCGTAATTGAAAATTGCTTCTAGGCAGGTAAGATGGAACAAACAAGGTTCCACCTGATTTGAAGGTGAAGCTACCAAACCGTCTCCTTGAAATTCTTTTTTAATAAAAAATTTTCTGCCCTAACGTTTTCACATAAATTATAGAATTACTAGGCAAATTGTTTGGGTTACATTATATGACAATTAGGAACATGCCATTGAAAATATCTCTAACAAATTTACATACATGGTATCAGGAAAAGAATTCCCATCAATGGTATTCACATACCTCCCTTTGTAAAGCCTCGTCAAGTTCCTGCTTATCATCAGGAGTAATGTCTTTGGCATACAACTGAGTCAAACAATCCCTTATCCTGAAAATATTCTTGAAAAAAAAAAGATCCCATCAAACTCTAGTTTGTGTACCATTAGAATGCAGAAGCAAGTAGCATACAAAAATACAATGGTGTGCTGGAGACAGATTATGCATGTCCTCAGCAAGTTCATTACCATGTAGACTTCTGCAATTGCTCTTCTAGCATAAGAGAACTAAACTATCAAAGTAAGTGATAAACGAACCTTGCATGCTTTTGCAGCAAAGATCTTCGAACAGACTGAGTGGGATGTGCAGTTAGAACCAAATCTACCGTCTGGTTCTTCAAAGCATCAAAAACTTCTTCAGGGGACTTCTTCAGTTGCCCCACAAGCCTCTTGAAAGTCTCCTCAATGTCTGATTCAGTAGTGGCAGAGTTCTCATCAGCAAAATCTCCCTTCTTTAACTTGATCCTTCTCCGGTAAGCAATTTGAACTTCTTCTGCCAAGTTGGCCAAATTTAGCATGTGAGAAAATGATTTAGCAACAACAATTGAATCCCCAGGATCCAAACTCGTTAGGACATTCCCCAGCTCCTCCAACTTTTGCGGACTATGCTTCCCTTCGTACTCAGCTGAAAGCTCATAACAATCTTGAACCTAATTCAAAAACAGATGGTAATAGTTAATCAGTTGCTCCATTATTATCAGAAAATCTTGTACGAGTACCCACACAAATTTGTAATCCCTCCATTAAGTCTGTCCATCTAGAACATTTAACTTCATACGTGAAACCTAACTCCAACCTGGAAGACTGGTCACACCTATGACTTCATTAAATAGCACTATGGGAAACTTTCTCGATTTTGTGTGTTTTCTTTTAATATTCATAAAATTATTTTATGGATTTGAAGAAGTGTAATATTAAGGAGAAACAACACCTAATCTATGTTCTATTAGAAATGATAAAAAAAATCCAAGAAAAGCTAGGAATTCTTGCAGGATTTAAAGATTTTTCTTGACTAATCAGACCTGTCAACCCCTTTTTCTATGAAAATCATAGAATTAAGGACTCCCCTTTTCCAATTTGCTGCCAGATTTTCCAAGAAATTATAGGAGTTCTTTGCAAACCTATCTCTAAGGAAGCCAACTCCTAAAGGAGTCCAACATCCCTATCTGCTGCCAACTTTTAGGATTTTCCTTATTATTTGTTGCCAGCTTGTTCTAGAGATATTTGAATTTGTTCAAAATCTTATCATTAAAAACAGAAAAAAGAAATCTACAGGGACTAGAACTCTATTCTCGGAAGCCTTGAATATAGGGACGCACCTTCAATGAACTTCGAAATCTTTTTGGGCACACTTTATTGCTTTGGTTTTCTGCTATCGTACTCAATGGAACAAGTGCTCATGATTTTCTTTTTTATTTTTCGGGTTCTTAGAATGTAACTAGGCATTTTCTTTTGTATACTCCCTATATATAGTGGGCAACGCCTATTACATTCGTATGAATAAAGTTGTTGTTACCCGTGACAACATATGGCACCATGGAACATAAATGACCTTCAATATCAACTAAATACTTAAGACTATTTGTTACATAATTTTTTGGGTTGTGAAATGATATTTTACAATTAAAAAAAAAATTACAAAAATGCGCTTTTCTATGCTTTAAGCTCGCACAAAAAGCCCCAAAAGCGTGCTTTTGGTAAGCAAAGCTCTTCGGCATTGGCACTTGCACTTAAGTGTGCTTTTAATTACATAGCTCGTTGCCAACTGCCCATGGGGTGGCTGACAACGGGCATCTTAGCCACCCAACAGGGCCACCCGATTCTTTCTTCTTTTTCCTTTTTCTTTTTTCTTTTATTGTTTTTAATTTAAATAATAAAATTTTTCAAAATATTTCTCTGAAAATTTCACTATCCTACCATATCTTCAATGTGGACCACAACTTTCACAAAAATCATCTAAACTTCATCTCAAACTTTCATCTTAATACTTATCAACTTTATCTTCACATCTAGAAAGTTTGGGTGCAAAATGTCATTTCCCTAACTTTTTCTCATAAACAAGACCCTAACCCAATTATTTCAACTCATCCATACTTACCCCTTGTTGCCACCCCTTCCAGCTCTCCAAACTCAAATATTATCATAGAAGTCATAGAACTTCTATTTTCTCAACATAAACCCTAGCTGTTGGTCTCTCTTTGGTGTTTTAGGTGAGTTTTCTTCAAGTCTTCTTAAGTTTTCTCCTCAAAGATTCAACTGTAATTCTTAAACAACCTTTCTAATGAATTATTTTATCCTTGAATGGTTTTATCATTAACTCAGGGGCAAGAATCAGTCATTCACACAAATCAGTATAATTTCATCAAGATTCTCTACCTGCCATTGGTGGCGTTTTCAATAGGTTTTGGTCAAAAATCCTATAAGGTAAGTGCCTTGTTATACTCTAATATTGATATTTGGTTGAATCATTTTCAAGGGTTCAGCATAGCAGAAAGATGATAAACGATGCTCCAAGAGTGCTGTTTGGAATTCGTAGGAAACAAAGTTTTTACAATTTGTCTGCATATTCCCAAAGGCACTAGATTAGGGTTTTCATTAACATGTTTATGACCTGCATGATTTCACAATGAATGAATGAATGTTAAGGCAGCAGCACAAACCATGCGTAAGCATCTTATTTGTTTCATGCTTCCTAGAAGACTTGGGATGAATTTCTAGGTCTCGCAGAATTTTCTATAACACTGCAGTCCCATACCAAGGTGGCTGCTGGTGTTTTCGTAAGAGTAAAATTTGAGACTGGCTACATTTGGGTAGTAAGATAATCTCAGATGATCTGTGAATTGTAGTAAAAAAGTGGTAAAAAAAATAATGATAAAATATGAATAGTAGTGGATAGTAGTAAAAAGTAGGTGAAAAGTAATGATAAAATATTGAATAGTAGTGGACTACCCAAACACAAACACAGCCTAAGAGTACAATGAGTTGTCTTTTAAATGGTTCAAACCTATTATCTTTATAACACGTGTAGAAATTATGGCAACTAATCTTCTATGACACCAACACAGGTTTTTCAATCAATTCACCTATGCTATAGAAACTAGTTGCAGACCCATGCAAACGAGTGTGAATAATGAAATTTGTTTAGTGAAAATTGTATGTGTGTGTGTGTGTGATTTAAAAAAATGAAGAGAGAGAGAGAGAGGGAGGATGTCAAAGCAGCCGCATAGCAAAGATGATGATAGTAATAAAAAGGAAGTCACTGGTACAAAGAAATTGATTCTAGACCTTGAAGTTTCCAAAACTTGTTAGTTGGAGTTCAAGATTGATATGATCAAAAATATCAATACAAACTAATATTCAATATATGCTTGGTAATTAAATGTAAAGAAAGCTACTGGATGCAGAGAACTATATTTTTTTTTTTAGAAGTAAGATAACAATATATTAATAGTAGCAAACAGGTATAGCTCAAGTACACAGAAGGAATACAAACAGCATACACCTATTTACATAAAAGATGCAGAGAACTGTATTGCATGAAGAAAGTTCTAATTAGGTAGAAAAATGGTTTGTGCTTAAATGAAATAAATAACCAGCCAATTTATGTTCCTCAAATACATTGAAGACTACTTTTTCCTAGGCTTTTATGACCGCTGCTTAGACAAATAAGTAGGTAAACCTTTGAACTTCCAAAATTTATGAGTTGGGAGAAAATGGCGTGGTTTCTATTTTTTTTATTTATTTATTTGTTCCTTTCTTCTCTTTTAATCGGAAAATGGAATAGTTGGTTAAATAGAAAATCCAAAGGAGGTTCATGGCCAAGGGTAAAGCTAATGTAGCAGCTTGTCGAGCATTTGACAAACTCCTTCTCATTTTATATATTTTAACTATGATCATGGTGACAGTATTATGAAATTGCATGGGAGCAGAGTTTAAAGCTTAAAGCCACTAGCGGCTACTGCAACAAGCCAAGAAAAAGAGACCTCAAAATCAAATGAATGGAGGACAGAATTTCTATTTAAATCTACCGTATGCAACCTAGTTTAAAAGGCTATCAATAGACAGAGTTTCAGCAAGCTTCAAACTGAAACTAGTGACTTAAAAACCATATTTTAGAGGGCTAATGACTTTATGAAGGCTACTTTTGAATAAGGTTAGATATGAGCACAAAGCATATCATAAAACAGATATACATTACATTATATATGTGAGATAAGCTAGACTGCATGCATACTGTGATTATTCAATGCTGAAGCTAATCTTAAAGCATAAAACAAATAACTTTAAGTGTTGGATATGTTAATAAGGGGTGATTATTTATAAATATGATTGGTAAATTTGTAAAGTCAAGTTTGTTATATTCTTGAATCTAAGGAGTGAGGTAAGATGATATAATGATACACCCTTATTAATACAACTTTTTGATAATATGACTTCTCTCAAGAACTTTTCAAGTTATGTATGCGTTATAAATTATTGACCCTCTCTTCGGAATCTTCTTTTTAATGTAACTTATATGATATACTACGCTAGAAAGTTTACTTAAAAGATGATTCCATTATGCATCATGTGGTGCATTTGGACGGAAAGGAATGCGTGATGCTTTGAAGATAAGGAACGCACTTTGGCAGAGTTGAAGAAATTTTTGTTCCACACTTTATTGTCTTGGCTTTCCGCTATTGTCTTGCATGGGGGCAATGTTCAGGATTTCTTGTCTTTAATTTATAGCTCTTAGAATGTTTTTAGGTGTTCTATTGTATACGTCCTATGTACATGGGCTAGGCCTATTTCATTCATATATATAATATTTATCTCTTACTTATCAAAAAAAAGAAAGTTTACTCAAAAGTTTTTATGATCTCGCTATGTCAATGCAATGAATATACCATGTTATGAGAAGTTATAAGAAAGAAAAGAATAGGAGAAACTGAAAAGAAAGAAACATGAAGTACGAATACATGAAATGATTTTAAATTTGTTTGACTGCATGAAATGATGTGAGCTGATACCAAAGCTAAAAGGTAGGGCCAGTTATCCTGTATGGCCTGTGAGGATCCATTTAAGTGCACCAACATTTTTTGAGTAATGTCTGTATCTTAGACGTGCCTCCACTTGGCCATGCAAGATCCTTGTCATTGTCAACACACACAAATGTGTGCAGGCCACTGAAGAGATCAAATGAAAAAACAATTTTCATATGTATGTAATGTTTTAACAGGATTGTGTTTCTCAAGATAAAAGATATTTATAAGTTTTACCGTATGATATAGTCTTTAGGTTATAGTTACCCAAGATACTATTGAAGACAGCACTATAGGGCAAAGAATCCAGAGTATGAGTCTTTAACTAGAAAATACTTTTAAATAAGTACTTGTAGCACAATGGAAACTTTATGATCGGTATGCTATTTTCAGAATGATGACCAAGTTAGTATGATATTTCTTGGATTAAAAATTAAGTTGAATGTTAAAGTTTCTATTTATGAGTGTTACATGGTCTGTTGATTGAGATTATTAATAAAGGTTGCTGGGTGTTTGGTTTACATATTTTTTAATCTTTGCACCAAGGAATGAACGATATTTAGCATCCAGTGTCTGATGGGAAGAGGTATTGCAACTGGAAATATCACAGCCTGAACTACACTAAAATTTGGGTGCGCCAAAACAAAATCCACCCCATCTATGCAAACAATCTTATTTGTACCAATACATTAAAAAACTTTAATTGTATAAATTTCCATTTCTTCTCTATCTTACGCCAGAGACCAAATAAGGTATCAAAGACAACTCAAATGGAAAAAAGTTAAAAGTTACAACTAAGAATTGTAAACATAGTTTATCAGAATGAAGGAAAGAAAAGAAAATACTTCTGGACAACTTTTTTTAATAGGCAATAAGATTTCATTAAAAGGCGCAAAGGCACTACTTAAGAACACATGATGTATACAAGAGACCTATCAAGTAGGAGGAATGATACAGCAAAATCATGAAAATTGCATTAAAGTCTATATAAATTCTCCAACGGAAGAGATTATTGAAAAAGAACGTCTTCAACTCCATAAGCATTCGTTCACAATCCTCAAAATTTCTATCATTCATCTTCCAAACTAATTTACTTTTTGGGTTGCCCCTAACCCTCTCCATGAGCAAAAAAATCTCCACTATTCTTCTAGGCATGACCAAAGCCAAATCAGTCCAATTAAAAAGTCACTCCACAAAGCACTAGTAATCTCGCAGTGTATGTAGTAGAGGATAATCAATGGACTCCCCAATTCTTTTGCATATGATATTTGCCTCACAATAGTGTAAGGAGAAGACACATTATTTCCCTCCAAATACATCATATGAGGTAAGTATGAACCATCTTCCAAATTATTTGTAATTTGTAGGTTGCACCTAACACTCTCCATGAGCAAATAAATTCTCACTACTCTTCTAGGTATGACCAAAGCTAAACCAATCCAATTAAAAAAGTCACTCCACAAAGCACTAGTAATCTCGCAGTGTAGTAAAGGATAATCAACAGACTCCCAATTCCTTTAGACATGCAAAACCAATAAATAACAAAATGTATCTTCTCCTTACATTATCCATGGTAAGAATTTTTTTTTGATTGGCACCTCCGGGAACAAAGTCTAAACTAATCCCGGGGTGCACAAGCTCAAGGTAAGGAGTTTTCCTCAAGTGCACCTCAGGTAATTCCAGGGAAAATTCCCCCGGTTCGAGGGTCCCGATAAACTGTTTGCACCCAAGGATTCTAACCTTAGACTTGGAGGGAACATACCGCCAATACCAAGGCCCTTACCACTTGCACCAATCACTAAGGGTTCATGGTAGGAAATTTCTCTAGGGAGGCTGTCCACAAAGCAAAAAATGCAGCTCTGAATGAGCCAAATAGTTTTCTAAGTAAATAAGTTGTTACAGGAATGGTGACATTACAGAAAAGAGTGAACACCGAACATCCCTCTCTTGGACGGGGGCCAAAAATTATTCCCATCAAAACATAAACTCAAGAAAGTCCCACACCATATATCATGGTGCATAAATTCGAAGTGGGTATCCTCGAACCCAACTACTAGTCAATCTAAGACCACAATAGTTTTAAGAAAGAACGAAACTTCACCAAAGTTAACATGGATATGTAATAAATGTCTACATTATGATAAAATATACATTACAGCCATTATCACGAAGACAATAATATCAACGATTCAGTGGGAGTAAAAATGACTTTGTAAGCAGTCCAAAAGAAAATTAGAACTCGTTACCGTTTCTCTGAGATTCTCCCCATGCAAATCCTGAAGAATATCCAGGAACCTGTCCAACAGTAGAGCATCATACTCCACCAGCTTGTCATCCTCAGACACCTTCCCAGGTGCCAATAGCCTCAATTGAGCATCAATTGAAGCCAACTTCTCCAAGTTCCGAGCCGCCATCTCTCCCCCCCTCTGGTGCTTTGTTTTCGTCTCGCTAACTTTTTTGTTTATCTAGCAGAGAAACTTCTCAATGGAATTTCTACAGTTACTCGTTAACTTTTATTGGAAGAAACAAACCCAATTCATCAAAACCTGGTCTAAACAAAACACTCGAAAAAATAAATGTAAAAGAGTGGGAGAAAAAGTGAAACCCGTGAGGCCCGGATAAAGAAAATGGTATAGATAAGTGGAAAAATGGGTTCCCCATGATATCTGCACGAGAAAGTGCAAGAAGAAGATACTTTTTTTCCTCAAATAAAGAGAGACACTGGTCGTGAAAGAAACAGATAGGGGCAGTGAGACGTTAAGCACGAATCTTACGCATGGTTCACCGGCACGAATTTTATTTGTGTGCACGAAATATGTATGCTAGGCATGGCAACCACGTAAGTTCATATGAAAGTGTTACTGTATTTTTTTCATACATAATATAATCTTTAAAATTCAAATCAATTAAAACTAGTTATTAAAATTGAGAATTATAAAAAAAATTAGTAACATGATAATAAATTAAGAAAAATTCTATTCATCATCCTCATACTATACATAATTTTTTATTTTTTTTCTCTTATTAAATGTGTAGTATATGGATGACGAATAGAAGAAATTAATTAATTTAATAAGAATAAAATAAAAATAAATATGGTGTGCGGTGTATGATGTGTGAGGATGATGAGTAGTAAAGCTCATAAACTAATCATTAAGACTAAGAATCATCAAAGAAAAATAATAGCTGTTAACATAATAATCAACTAAACAATACTAAGTGTTTTAGAGTTTTATCAATTCTAAAAAATAATTATTAATCCAGTAGCGGCAAAAGTAGCAAACTAATGACAGATAAGTGAATTGAAACGTGATTTTTGAACAAGTTATATCAAGAAGCATATATACAACTATTGTAAAATTTAGTATTTGTTAGGTGAGGGCATGTATGCGATTCACACACGATCAGACCATTAAAAAGATAGTTAATTTGTTTTAAGGAAATGATTTTTTTTTTCATAAACATTAAGGAAAAGATTAAAAAAAAAAAAACAAGAGGCTAATCATCTAAATGAAAACCTTGGTAATTTTTCCCATTAAACAAAAATATTTTAAAACCACGTGAACAAAGAGATAATTTTACCCATCACAAACCTCAAGGACAGAAAGGTAATTTTTTCCATTAAATACAAAACGTTGTGCATATGTGTGACGCCCCTAGATCCTGCTTGGGATTTGACAGTGACTAAAGCGTTAGGATATGCAACACAAGACTATATACCTATTGTTCAAGATAGTTAACATGCAATCCACCTAGCATAATACTAGCAATATGCAATAATCGCAGCACAATAAGTCATTTTATAAAATGTTGTACCATAATAAAACTAATATTCCAACTTCATTTATAGCTTTAAATTGCACTTCATAGGATGGAGTATCAAAACTCCTTATTGCACTTTAACATAACAAGTATTGTCTTCAAAGGCCTTTTTCTAACAAAGAAATCATTAAGCATCTTTCTAATGTCTGCTATCTACAAGTAAGTCATAACTAATTCCAGTCTCCTCTTCGGTCGAGCTCATCCTCTAGGGATCATCAACCTAACTAGCTACTCTCGGTCTTGCTAAAAGTTATATCATTTCGGGAGAGAATGGTAGTGAAAACTACCATAGTGAGATTTCAAGAAATCTTAACAAGTTAACCAAAAACATACACAGTGATAACATAAGCATGTATAAGGTAAACTATGAGTATGAATGCATGAACATGTACTTTGACTGAAAACACATTTTTGTCCCATCTGTAGTCTTTCTTTTTTCAAAAACTACTAAACTTGTAACCATGTAACCAAGTAACAATGTAACTATAAAATAAAGTGTCATTTCTTACTAATCTCTTGTAATCTTTTCAATATAACAATGTGTGTGGATACTTCACGACTCCCCTAAGCACCGTGGGTTCCCTGCTAATTACTGTATCACATTACCAGCCTTTTGGACTATGTGTGAGTACGCCAAAGTCCATATGACACGATAGTTCGCAATTCACCTTCATTGTATTTTTCAATGTGTTGCACCCACTAGCGTTAGGTGCTACTTCGCTCAGAATTATTTTAAAAAAAATTCTTTCGAAGTTCGTTAACTATACTTTATCAACCTAGAGGTTACCACTCCAATTTAAGCACTCTAGAGTGGACCGAGGAGTTCCACTAGAATATTCTCCCATCCTGGCATTTGAGGTCGTGACAAAATCATTTTTCTTTTCTTTTATTTTAATGTACAACCCGAAAAGTATGTGACATGTACTTGTGACAAAATCTTTAATGCATAACCTGAAAACATGTGACACATAACTATGTAATTTTCATGCAACAATGTCATGTACTTATGCCATATACATCATGTGCACAGCATGAAAAAAATTAGATTATGCTGAAATATATACTTGCGTACAACATATGAAAGCTCAACAAAGCATATACCATGTCTCAAAATCCCAAACATGTCATTTGAACCAACAATTTTATCAAGCAACATTGGAGCATAGCATGCACATATAAAATACGAATCATAGCATGTAACAAGTAGCAATTCCATAATCCAATTTAAGCAACCAAAATGTAAAGTTTACACAAGGACATAAATATATGAAATATTATTCACAACCTCCTACTATTCACCCACACTCCACACTCCACCTTTTTTTTAATTTTTATATCAAATATTTTTTATATGAATAGTGAATAAAAATTTTGAAATATTTAAAAAAAATAAATTTAAAAAAATTTAAAAAAATATTAAAAAATATTAAAAAGTATGGAGTGTGGAGTGTGGGTGAATAATAGGAGGTTGTGTAGCAAAACCCAGACTAAAGTAAAAGCGTACCAACGTTAGAGAAGTCCTCGATTGAAACAAAAGGGATTACAAAATTTTTAAACTTCTAAAACCTAGAGAAAGTTTCACCTTATCCCTGAACTCTCAGAACTTGTACCTTAAGTTCTAAACTCTCAACATTACAATCTAACCCCAAGTTTCTTCAAGCTTAACAACTTCGTAGAGTTTCCATCCTAAACCCATTTACAACCTCAAAATATGTTTCCTTAGACATTGTACCACAGAAGATATCTCGTCAGAAGAAACCTTTGATTTCAATCATTCTCTACATACACTTGGCTTAATGTCACACTTGAAATCATCTTAACCAAAATGAAATACTTAATTTAACTCTAGAACATAATTCTAAAAGTATGTTCATTCTATTGATTCACGAAACGTATGACCAAATCGAAGAGAAAACATCATTCAACACACGTTTGGTCACCAAACCTCATAAATAGGGACTTGATCTAAGGTACCTTGCTTCCTTTGTACTTTTGATTCTTAAAACATCAAAGTGTCTAATTTTTTTTTTCTAAACAAGTCATATCAAGATCACTTCCTAGGATATTAAGTTCACACAAACCGAAATACCTTTAGAGAGAAAACCCGAGACATTGATTTTGATACTTAACATATGACATTTCTACGCCTTGATTTCTTCATAGATCTGAATTGAGAAAATCATTTCCAAGCCTTAAGCATTACATTATCCATAAAAATCCGATCTTTAGAAGATCAACCTCAAATTAACAATATTCAAACACCATAACATGTATTGACTCTAGAGGACGTTATAAACCCTAATACTTTGGATCTCATGCAAGAACTTTTCATCCAAACAACAATCCCGTTTCCAAGCCTACTCAAAGATCTTAGCACTCCATTGAAGTCATAAAAATTCTTCTTCTTCTTATCTTTTTCTTTTTAAATTTTTTTTTTTTATTTTTTATTTTCAAGCTTAGGCTCAAATTAACCTCATTAGACATATTACTTCCAACTGAAAACTAAAGCCATCATAAACAACACAAATTGACTTCATTTTTTCCAGAAAATACTTCCATTAGAACGCTAACACAACCCTTAAACCTCTATTACAAAAAATAGGGAGGAAGATTACTCACCAAATCAAAAATCTTGAAGAGGAGGCTCGGTTTGCATTGTTTTCATCAATTCTTGGTTCTTAAAATCTTTGTGTGGTTTGCTTCTGATTTGGGAGAGAGGGAGTTGGAGTTTCATGTGTGTGTGAGTGAGTAGAGAGAAGAAAAAGAGAAAATCAAGGAATAAGTATGATTTTCAGGTAAACCCTCAAATTAGAAGATAAGGGAGTGTTTTTTTACTAAAACTAGCCAAAACACTTTTTCTTTTTGCTTTAGCTTTATTTCCAAGTTGATGGTCCTAGATTTTGGCAATTGCATGTTGGACAAGTGGTGCATAGCAGGTCTTTAGCTGGTGCATGTTGGACAAGTGGGACCTTGTTGTGCCATGTGGGACAAGTGGCGCATGACTAACTGTGAGAACCCAGACTTTGCCAAGTTCTCGTTCATACTTTTATTTGATAATATTTTAGTTATTGGATAAATGCTAAGTGTTAGAAGAGAGCCTTAAGGTACGTCTTATTTTGGACCATAGAGTTCTAGACTTAGAAAGCCCATAAGAGGAATGAGAGGAAAAAGCCCACAAAGGCCTATGTGGATTTTGGCTAACTAGGTTGGAATTAGGATTTGCAGGCCTAAAGTGATTTCTAAAGGTTGGTAGAGGCACCACATTGCACAAGAGGAGGAAGTTGTTCTTTTCTAGAATGGAACCTAGGAAAATGGCAAGGGTGACACTTGTCCATCATGAATTAGGTTCTAAAAGGAATGAGTGAAAGATGAGATCATGAGGATTAAGGCTTACATGCTCACATGCAATGCCCCATTTTTGTGATTGACACTTGTTAAGCATAGAGAGAAACCTTTGAAATTCCAAGAAAATCTTACTTGGAAGGACAAAATTGCATGTTCTAGAAGAATATTGGAAGAGCAAGAAAGAGAGAGAAGGGGTGACGACATAAGCATGAGGAAGGCCAAAGATCACCTTGGGAAGGCCAAAGATCACCTAGGGAAGAGCTAGGGTTTTAGCCAACACAAGGAACATACACTCCACTTGCCACATGGCAACCATGCACACGAAATAGAGTTTCAAGGAAGATTGGATTTTGTGTTTTGACCTTTTTGCCACCAAATACATTGAACCTAGACAAAAGAAGAAAGGTAAAGAATGAAGAGATGTTTTGGTTTTTGGGAGGCCACACGCCACATGTAAGAGGGACTTTTGGTTTTCCAATGCCATCCCATCATAGGGAAGGGAAAAAGACCCCTTTTGTCAAGAAGCTAAATGGCATCCATGTACAAGGCCTTTGGAATTTCAAGAAAGGATGGAGACTTCTATAAAAGGGCATTGCCAAAAATCTGGAGGTTTTTTGTTCAAGTTCTCAACTTTGCTTCTAAGGATTTTTTGCCACCACAACTTTCTCTCTAGTTCTTACATTTTCTCACACTTTCTCACCAACCACATGCCACCATGCCTTTCACCATTTCGAAAATCATCAAGAATACTCATTCAACCTTTCGACTAGAGGAAGAGCACCAAGAAGTAAAAACCATTTCTTACACATACACGCACGGCCAAGAGGAAAAATAACACCAACAAGTTTCGATTATAGGGTTTTCCCACATGAACATACACTTTCACTTTAGAAACTAGGGTTTTTCTTCAAGAAAAGGAAGAACCCAAAATATTCTTCTTGTTTTAAGCTCATGAACACGAAGTATAAAGGGAATAAAGGCCACGACCACCATTTAGAAGAAAGGCAAGGGTGTTTTTTTTTTATATATCTTTTAAGGGTTTCAGATTCTAGGGTTTTTCCATGAGAAAGCATTTTCAAAAACCTTAGACACTGATACTCACCTTCTTCCGAGACTGGGGTTTCTCTAGTTATCTTTTCATGTGTCTTGTATTTTTCAGATTTGCTATTTTATACATCGGATTTTTGTAAGTAAACTTCGAACTTACTTTTGATAACACTTGTATATATTTCGTGAACTCTTGTTTGTTTATCATTACTTGAATCTTGTTATCTTGCTATATGTATGCTCGGTTTTGATGAAATGATGAGATGCTATGTTTTTCATGATGGTTTGTTGAAGTGTATTTTGAATATGTCATGTTAGGGTTTCCGTTTTGACATGTATATGTTTTATGCATGATTGTTTTGATATATGAATGTGTAGAATCATGAATATATGTGTTGTGATAATGAAAATTATGTTTGGAGGACTTTTATTTATCAGCCAAGGCTATATCAGGGGTATCCTATTCTGTTTTGTGTTTGGACAAGTATGATTCAACTATGTTTATATGTACTCATCATATAATTGCATGTTCTAATGTTTTCAAGCCATATTGTGAGATGCATATTGCGGATTGAGCTATATGTGTTTCGGTTTTTGCATGTTACATGAATATGATAGAGTGTAGCATCAGGTATCCATGTCTCATGCATATGGGTCTATGTTTTCAAAAAATAAAAAGGTCAAAGTATGCTCTATTACAACCCCAAATGTTAGGATGAAGAAATGTCCTAGTGGAACTCCCTGTTCATTCTGAAGTGTTTAAGGTCGAGTGGAGACCCCTAGGTCGACAAAGTACAATTGACGGACCTCGAATGGTTCTTTAAGAAAAGGATACCGGAGTGAGGTTGTACTTAAAACTAGTAGGTGTCATACAGTGAATGCAAAGTAAGCGAATTGCCGTAAAAGAATATGTTTATGTTATGATGTAGTCACCTCAATCAAGTGAATCATTAGTTGATGTAGTAACTAACGGGGTACACACAATGCTTAGGGTAGCCACGAGGTATCCATCCATGTGAATCATGAAATGAACAAGGCATTTGAGCTCCATGTTATGATACAATATGATATGACATGATATGTTATGTTATGTCATGATATGTTATGTTATGTCTTGATTTGTTATGATGTGATATGACAATATAAAAAATAATGATAAGAATGTCATGATATGTTATGAAATGATAAGAATGACATGATATGTTATGACAAGAACAAGTACCCGAGCTCAAATCATATGAACATTTGTTAAGAAGTCTAAAAGATGAAAAGATGTTTTATAAAAAGTCTATGTAGCATATGTCAAAGTTTTATGTCAAAGTTCATGTCCATTCATTCATTTGTGGTTTACTTTTATATGCTTGTGATATCTATTGTATGTTGACTGTTTACTTACTGAGATTTTTTAAAATTTTACTGTGATAGTTTCCACTACCATTCCCTACCTAGAATGGTCGAAATTGTTATAGGTTTAGACGACCATGATGAAACGCAAGAGGACGGTACCCCCGAACGCCGAGAGGTGCCCAAGACCAATGAGAGCTCATCGGAGCCCTCTTTACTGGATAGGATAGAGAGCGTTGACCAGCTCATTACTGAGACATTGTAGCTCATAGAAGAGACAAAGATGTTAAACAATCAGGACAGGGACCGATTCTTGGAGAAAAGAAAGAAGTCAGATTAAAGAAGTACGTTTGGGAAAAAAGAAAAGAAAAATGAGAAGGGGACCATGAAAGTAGTAGTAGGAAAAAAAAGGGGGGAATGACTTATGGTTTTTTGCAAAAACAGTTTTTGATGGTCTCGTATTTTGAAAGTCCTTTAAAACAATTATTTATTTTGGAGTACTATTATGAAAGTTTAAACTTTTGGGATGCTTACATTTGGTACCATGATTATTATATTGCCATCGTCCTTATATAGTTAAAATAATTATCCGCTGTGAATTACTGCATACTATACTGCTAGATTTTTAGGTGCATTGCATTTTATTTGTCATATACGAAGGGTATGTAGCCTTGAGTTACATGTCTAAACACTTCAGTCACTTTCTAATCCCAAGCGAGGGCTGGGGGCATCACAGAGCGGTGGAATCAGAGCGATTAAGTTTTTGGGTAAACCCACAAGTTGTCCTAGGGTACATGGTACCTAAAATTAGGATTGAAATCTTATAGTTATAGGCTTTTAATCATATAGCTATAGGTTTGAATCTTTAAGGAAGCATGCTTGGATGGAAGTATGCAGTTTAGACTACGACTGTGAAGTGGAGAAGTAGTAGTTCCTCTATGAGATGAAGATGATGAGCGTTGATTTTATGCGATTCAGGAGGAAAAGGATTGATGGTGCGTGGACGTCATGAAGATGTTTCTCCAAGATCACGAGATCAGGAGGCTAGGAACCATCCACTAGAAGTAGGAGATGCAATAGTGGAGGCTATTTGCCAAATGACGGAAGTGGCGCCGAACCAGATGGAACAAGGATAGAATGTTAGGCAAGAATCATAGAAGAGATAACCAAGGATGTCCTTTTGGGAGATTCTTGGTGTATAGTTAGCCGAATTTCGTAGGCATGGAATGAGCATTGAGAGCCAACAAATGACTTATTGACTTGGATAGAACCTTTGATATTAGTGGGTGTAGGGAA
This sequence comes from Pterocarya stenoptera, assembly GCA_003123785.1. Taxonomy (NCBI): domain Eukaryota; kingdom Viridiplantae; phylum Streptophyta; class Magnoliopsida; order Fagales; family Juglandaceae; genus Pterocarya; species Pterocarya stenoptera. The sequence goes on along the minus strand of QEOT01003715.1, from coordinate 307,030 downwards.
GAGCACAAAATCCAATATGCCGGACACTTACTTCAAGAAGAAGCTGGAATATGGTGGGATAAAAAAAGACAGTTGTTGGCATGAGAGTTGGGAGATTTGGCTACTCTCACTTGGGAGCGATTTAAGAAGGAATTTGATAGTCATTTCTTTTTGGAGACGGCCAAGTAGTAGAAGGCATTGGAGTTTGTGAACTTAACACAAGGTAGGGGTGTTCATCCGGATTCCAACCCGAGAACCCGAGTACACCCAGACCGGAACCCAGGTTTCAAACCCAGGCCGGAACCCGGACCGGGTCAGACCCGGGTGGATCTGGGTTTGGGTTTTGGATTGTACCCGATTTTTTTTTTTTTTTACAAAAGTTTTCTTTATTATTAATTGGACTTCAAAGATTTTGTCTCCATTTAGAATTTTAAATCATATTCTCAATAGAAAACCAATATAAATCTCTTTTAGTCTTACATACACAATGCAATCAACTACATATTACATTGTTTGAACTAATTTGCTAAGAATATTACAAATTGGTATTTCAAAGAAACTTAATTGCTAAGAACATTGTTCTGTTTGATGACCCAATTGTGAGGATTTGCTACCCATTTGTTGTGTGCTTTACTTCATGTGGCTGCTAGTAATGATGTTAATCAGCATCTGCCTGCATGCATGCATGATAGAAGTACAGGTTACAAAAATGGCATTTCTTCCATGTCCAAGGACATTTCAGTTGTGTTGAATAATCATTTTCAAATACCCATCAACAAAACAAATCGATTAATTAAAGCCATGCATTAAAAGTCCTCAGAAAATTGCTATTAATTACCTGCAGAAATTGGCATCCTTGTGAGAGTATTTTCATATAATTTTGTTTAAAATATACATGATACCTAGCTACATGTTATCCTTATCAGATGCCACTGATATTCAGGAGTTATATAACACAACAAATCATCCTTGAATTTCATAATTTATTTATACATATATATATATACTATTTCTAGTTTAAACTAAGCAACCCAATTTATTTTCCTTTTTTCCTTTGATAGAACATGAATCTGATCTAGTCCCCACAAATTCTACATTCGTGGATCACATTGATTTGTCTTTAAAAAAATGTCTCCCAATACTACTAACTAATCTTCCATGTGAACCAATCTTTGTTTTCGTGCATTGTTACAAGTCATGAGTCTAACTAGATAAGAAGAAAATCTAAGATCTCGAGGTACAAAGAACTAAAACATAGAAAGTTAAATGCATATTATTATTATTTTTTTATGTACAAACAAAAGAACAACTCATTTGAGAAGCAAAAATAATTAATAGGTAATAATTAATGTTGCTGTGCCACTTCATCAACCAGGTACAAGATTGTGAAAGACAATCTAGTTTTTATTTTTATTTTTATTTTATCACCGACCAAATGTAGCTAAAAGACAGATCTAGATCATTGCGTGAAATCAAAACAAATAAGAATCTAATTTTGGGGTAAAATAAAGTGGCTTCTTTGCAGTTTCTTGCTTGGACATCATGATATATACAACTAATCTTTTTCATAACCCACAAGGAATAATGTTCATGCAAACATCATGCTAATGTATATAATAAGCCCTTTCCTCATGTGCAGTATATATGAAGATGATAATATAAGTCTCTATACAATATATAATAGAGCCTCTATAATAGGGGATTGTGTAGTACTGCAGTATATAGGAAGATGATAATATAATTTTGAATATCGTGTGAGTTCATGCATGCTTTGGCTCTAGATTATTATAGTCTTTACCATTGCAATTTTAAAGTGAGCACCATACAAAAAATGAACCACTGTCCAATTCTTTAGAGAATGAAAATAAGAAGAAAGCACTTACTTTAGATTTTTTTCAGTATGAATGGGAAGAAAGACTCACATCAGCCTCTGTTGAAGATGAAGCTAGATGATCATCTAAAAAAATATTAAAAAATGAGTTAGATATATAATAAATCAAGATAGATAGATATTAGAAAAGTATTTCAAGTTTCAAACTTACCTTCAAGGTCCATCGATTATACATATTCTTCCAACTCCCGGATGTTGACAGGTTTGGTCCTTAACCAATTTTCAGTGCAAATGAGGGCTTTGACAATCTCTGGAGACAATGAACTCCTAAAAGGATCCAAGATGCGTCCTCCAGTACTAAATGCGGACTCTGAGGCAACAGTGGAAATGGAGGTGGCTAACACATCACGTGCTACCTCAGCAAGGACAGGATAATTAGTGGCATTAACTTTCCACCAATCCAAAATATCAAAACTAGGTGATTTTTGTGCACACCCCTTTGACAAATACCTATCAAGTTCTGATCTAAGTCCATAAACCCTTGCTCCTGAAGGTATTTCTCTAACTTGCTATCAAATTTAGTAATTTAGTTGAGGTATCAGTAGAAGTAAAAGTAATGATTGGCCTCCCTTGAGCCATATTAGAACTCCCCCTACTATCCACACGAAATTTGTTATACTACTCAATCAAGCGGCTTAACAAGAGTTTAACCTTGGCCCCTATCATATCCACCAACTCATCCCATTTGCACTATTTTAGCCAAAACTTCATTTCTATCATTTTATATCGTGGATCAAGTACAAAAGCAACATATATCATCAAGTTAAACCTATTTGTGCTACCCCAATACTTTTCATACTTACTTTTCATATTTATGCCCATGGTCCTAGTGATCAAGTCATGACTGTTGCACATATCATTTAATGTATCTTCAATTGTGCAGAGTTCTTGGAAGTATACATTAGCCGTCACATACAAAGAACCAGAAATGTTAAATGTAACATCATAAACTATTTCAGCAACTCTACAAAAATATGTGCTTTTTTCCAATCATTAACAGTGGGGTTCACAAATTCACTATCCACACACATATAATAGTGTTCAAAGGCTTGTTTGTATTTTTCAGCGGTACTCAACATCAAATATGTGGCAAATATGTGGAGTTCCATCTAGTAGGAACATCCAAGCAAATCATAATCCTACTAATATTTTTCTTTACCGCACAAGCCTTAAACTTGGAAAACCTTAACGGTGAAGATTTCATATATCTGACGGCATCTCTAATCCTTGTTACAAACTCATAAACATCTCACAAACCGTCCATAACAATTAAATTCAATATCTGGGCAGCACACCGCATGTGAAGAAACTCACCACCCAATATGGTACAATCACTATCCTTTATTCTCCTCCTTATGTAATCAACAGCAACATCATTAGAGGAGACGTTATCAACTGTGATGGTCAAGATCTTATTAATCTCCCAATCATGCAACCCCAAGTCTAACACCCTTCCAATAGTTTCGCCCCTATGGTTGGAAATTTGGTAAAACTTTATTATTTTTTTGTGTAATTTCTAGCTGCAATCAATAAAATGTGCAATAATGCACATATAGTTCATATTTTGCACCAATGTCCAGGTATCGGTGGTTAGACAGATTCTTTGACCATCCAACAATTTTTTAAGTGTATCTTCTCTTCGTTATACACCTTAATACAATCCCTTTTTAAAGTGATTTGGGATAGCAAAGTAAATCGAGACTCTAAATCAGCCACGAACTCAACAAACCCTTCATTCTCCACTAGCCTAAAATGCAATTCACACCTAATAAAAAATTTAGCGGTTGACACCCTAAGTTTTTCTAGATCATACTTAACTGGACTTTGTGGGCTATACACTCTTCCCTCCGCATCCCTCTTAATACTAGATGATTGACTTTTTCTAACTCCTTTAAATTTAAGAGGGGAAGTTTCACATGCATTCTGGAGGTGATGTAGCATAGATGAAGTGCCATTCTTGTAGTGGCAATTGTAAAGTTTAGCGCAATAATTGCACTGAGCTTTTGGGTTATCTTGGTCAATAGGTTGCACTTTAGTGAAGTGTTCCCAAACTACCGATTGGTTACTAGGTGTTTTTTTTTTATTTCTTGGGTAAAAGGTGAGATGGAACGGGTAGGCTGTTGTGTACATGTGGATGAAGGAGTTGGAAGACTCCTATGCTCCTCCACATCCACTGGAATAGACAAGGAGTCACCACCAACCCCTTGGGTTGTACCGATATTACAACTCATAGAATCTTCTTCCATCTGTTATTATGTAATAAAAACCACCAAACACAATATAATAAATAATCAAACACTAATAATCAAATATAACAACTCTGAAATTCATAGAAATACATATAAAGAAAAATAAGACAAAAAGGATGATCAAGATTCAATATAATGTCGTCATTACATATCTCAGGAAACAATTAATTAATTATATGAATCTGATGAGCATAGAAGTTTCCTCTCATAATTCAGAAATTTAAACTCAAACAATGATTTTAAATATCAACTAACAAAATCAGAAAGTCATTTACCCATAATTTAAAAAGTCAAGAGAACATTAGACACTGAGATTTTTTATGGTTGCCTTAGTCCAATAACAAGATAGAATAGTGATTTCAATTTTTGTTTTTTGTTTTTTTTGTTTTTATATATATATAGTATAGTAATCTAAAACTCTAAACTCCTCCTTAAATTTTGTCCACACAGGAATAAAATCATCGACTTTTAATTATACAGACCTATCAAAGACATAGGTACTAAAGCCGGAGGAAGGTTGGCATGGGGTCCTCAAAAAAAGGGGATAAATACGCATGAAAAAGCCAAATGAAGCACTAGTGTCCAAGTAGCAGGGAAAGGAATCACCATAAGCTACAGTTTTGGACACCTAACATAGCATCTCCCGTCACCTTTATCACTACCAGAAACAAGGTCTAGCTACCAGCATCAGCCTAAATAATTCTTCCCCAAACCTCATTCCAATGGCCTTCTCTGCAACCATCTCAAGTTTGTGCAACCATCTCATATCCATGTATATATTTTTCACATTAAAAAAAAAAACAATCGCAAAAAAACCAAAATGACCTTAATTCATCCCAGCCAAAAGAAAGACCCACTAATAATCAACGCACAGAATCATAGCTACAGGGACAGGCAGGGAGGGAGAGAGAGAGAGAGAGAGTACCGAACAAGTGAACAACGCTCTAGAGGGAAAGGCCAATGGAGACAGAGATGCAACGACGGAGATTCGGTGAAAATGATGCTGCGACGACGATGGCGTCACGGCTCATGGCTCACAAAGATGGAGGCAGGGGGTTAGGGTTTCGCAGCGTGGAGCGAGAGAGCGAGAGGGCGAGATAGACTCTGGGGTTGGGGGGAGTGTTTAACCGGTATCAAAATGGCATCGTTTTGATACCGGTTTTTGTTTTTTTAAAAGACCCGGGTACTGGGTTTTACCCGGGTTTCAAACCCATACCCGGACCGAGTTGGTCGGGGTTTGTCAACCCAGGTTCCGGATCGGATTTGATCCGGGCTGGAACCCCGAACCGAAACCCGGTTTTCTGGGTTCCGGATCGGGCTAGGAAAAAATCCGACCCGGATGAATACCCCTAACACAAGGAAATATGACGGTAGAGCAACACGCAACTCGATTTATGGAGTTGGGAAGATTTGCCCCTCATTTGATTGGAACGGAAAAGATGCAAGTTAGGAAGTTTCAAGATAGATTGCAATCGAGGATTTAGAATCAGGTCACATGTTTGCGTATAGAAAACTTCCAAGAATTGGTAAACGTTGCGTTAATCATGGAGGTGGAATATTGAAGTCTGATTTCTCAAGTTCATGTGAACCGGAAGAGAGGAATGCCCTACTCACTGAGAAAGGATGCTAAAAAGAGAAAGGTTACTTATGAAATGGATAAAGGAAAGGGGAAAGTAGTCAGGAGTGCACTGCCCTTATACCCCCACCATGCAAAGATGCGGACGAAGGTATAGCTTTGAATGTCGATTCAACACAGGAGCATATTTGAGATGTAGTCAGATAGGCCATATGATTCGGGATTGTCCACATATTACGACTGGAGGAACATCGACGCCAGGAAACAAAGGAAAAACCCCTGTGAAGGCCAGAGTTTAAGCTATCATGCCAAGAGAGGTAGATTTGGAAGCTGATGAGGCAACTGATGCAGAGTAATCTCTAGTAATATTTCTAACCCTACTCTATTTGATAGCTTGTGTTTGTTGAGAATTCTTGAGTAACCTTAGTTGCCTTTTAGGTAAGGTTAAAATTGATGCAACACATGGCATGTGCTCTGTTTGACTATGGAGCATCGTGATCTTTTGTGTCTTATGATTGTGTGCAAAGATGTGAGTTTAATATGGAACCCTTGTCCAAAAGAGTCCTAGTAGCTATTCCAGACGGGAGATAGTTGGATGTACTCATATAGGTAAGAATTGTCCATTGGAAGTCTTGGTTTATCCTTAACCACCAACCTAATCGTTTTCCATCTAATGGAGTTCGATTTAATTTTAGGAATGGATTGGCTAGGATTTGCTACGTGGGAGAAATGATTAGATTAATTCTGTTAGTGGTAATGGTAGGACGAGTTAAGAAGAGTACGCTAAAAGGAGCTGCCGCTTATCTCATAGTTATAGTTAGTCCAAGGGAGGAGCTTAAGGGAGTCAAGGGGATTCCAGTGATAGAAGACTTTTTCGAAGTGTTTGCTTATGAAATTGCCTGGATTACCCACGTATCGAGAAACAGTTTGTGATTGAGCTAGAGCCAGCTATGGCTTCAGCACACAAGGCACCCTACTGAATGGCCGCGACAGAGTTAAAGAAATTCAAAGTTCCAAATTGAAGAACTCCTTGAGAATGGTTTTATTCGCCCTAGTTTGTCTCCTTGGGGAGCATTAGTACTATTTGTGAAGAAGAATGATGGAACCTTAAGAATGTGTATCAATTACCAAGATTTGAATAAGGTGACCGTTAAGAATAAGTATCAACTGTCACGGATAGATGACTTATTGGATAAGTTACAAGGAGCGTCAATGTTTTCGAAGATAGATCTGCGATTGGGTTATCACCAGAAAGATTAAGGATCAGGATATACCAAAGACTGGGTTCCGAACTCGTTATAAACATTTTAAGTTCATAATAATACCTTTTGGATTAACGAATGCCCCAGCAACATTCATGGATTTGATTAATCGAATCTTTAGGTAGTATTTGGATAATTTTACGGTAGTATACATAGATGATATATTGGTTTATCAAAGTGACGAGGAGCACAAAGAACACTTAAGGATAGTATTAGAGACTTTGCAAAAGCAATGACTTTACGCCAAGCTTAGCCAACACAAGTTTTGGCTCTGAGAAGTGAAATTTTCAGGTCACGTCATCTCTGGTGAAGGAGTTGCAGTAGATCCAAGTGAGATAGAGGTTGTGACAGAATGGCAAAGACTGACGAATGTCCATGAGATACATAGTTTCCTTGGTTTGGCAGGTTACTACTATAGGTTCATTGAAGGATTTTCCAAACTCTCTATTCCAATAACAACATTGACTAGGAAGAATGCCAACTTTGTTTGGAGCGAGGAACGCAAAAGAAGCTTTCAAGAGCTAAAAACTGATATTGGCTTTGCCTGAACCGCACAAGCCTTATGTGGTATACAGTGATGCCTTTAAGATGGCATTAGGATGTATCTTGAAGCAAGAAGAACGAGTAGTCGCTTATACTTCACAAAAACTTAAGGATCACGAAAAGAATTATCATACGCACAACTTGGAATTAGCTGCAGTAGTGTTTGTGTTGAAAATTTGGAGACATAACTTGTATGAAGAGAAGTGTGAGGTATATACAGATCATAAAAGTTTCAAGCACTTGTTTAGTTAGAAGAATTTGAATATGAGACAGAGAAGGTAAGTCAAGATAATAAGTGATTTTCAGTGTGAGATAAAGTATTACCCTAGAAAGGCTAATGTAGTGGCAGATGCCCTTAGTCGCAAGACTCAGGCTGACATGCCATCGATATTGGCATGAATGAAGAATTTGTTGATCTTAGATCTGCTAAGAGATGTTGTGTTAACAGTAGTACAGGAGATTATACCATTAATTGAGGAGGAGATCATAGAAGGACAAAGTAAGGATGAGAAGTTAGAAAAGTTTCAAGAAAAGATTTCAAGATTTGAAGGACAGCAGCATTTTACGATTAGAAAGGATGGAATGTTATGTTACAAAGGTAGGAAAGTAGTTCCTGATATTCCGAACTGAAAGAGAGAATCTTAAGGGAAGTGCATTGTATCCCTTACACTGCTCATCCCAATAGCACAAAGATGTATAGGGATCTGAAAGGTCAGCTTTGGTGGGAAGGAATAAAAAAGGATGAAGCGAAATTCGTTGCGAAATGTGCTGTTTGCCAATTAGTGAAGGCCGAACATCAAAGACCAATGGGAGAATTGCAACCATTGCCGATCCCAGAGTGGAAATGGGAGGATGTGTTAATGGATTTTGTGATAGGTTTGCCGAGAACGTCTTCAAGGAAGAATTCAATTTGGGTTATAATTGATAGACTTTCAAAAAGCGCACATTTTCTACCCATAGCTAATACAAATTCTATGGATAAGCTTTCTCGGATTTATGTCAAGGAAGTTTTCGATTGCACGGAGGACCTAAGTCCATAGTATTGGACCGAGATACGAGATTCACTTCACGATTTTGGCAGAGTTTGCAAAAGATGTTAGGCATGAATTTGGGTTTAATAGTGCATATCATCCGCAAAAGGATGGACAGACTGAACGTACCATTCAAACGTTGGAAGATATGTTGTGTGCATGTGTGTTGGAACTAAGTGGCGATTGGAAAAACTATTTGCCGTTGATAGAGTTCACTTACAACAATAACTTTCAAGCCACAATATAGATGGCACCTTACGAAGCACTGTATAGAAGAAAGTGTAGATCCCTTTATATTGGGATGAAGTTGGAGAAAGGAGGATTTTAGGGCCTGAATATTTGCAGGAGGTGCGAAAGCAAGTAGCACTGATCCAGGAAAGGATGAAAGCGGCCCAAAGTTGACAAAAAGTTACTTTGATAAAAGATGAAGAACTCTGGAATTCGCTATATGTGATTGGGTGTATGTTAAGATATCACCTATGAAAGGAGTTGTATGGTTTGGCCAGAAAGGGAAATTGAGTCCCCATTATGTAAGACCGTATGAAGTTGTAGAAAGAGTTCGTGCAGTGGCATATTGAATAGATCTACCAGTCAAAATGCAAGGAGTGCACAATGTCTTTCATGTATCATCTTTAAAGAAGAGCTTCAGAGAGAGAAAACCCGTAGTGATGGAGCCTAGCAATATTTGGCTTCGACCTAATTTATCTTACGAGGAATGACCAATGCAGATTGTGGATAAGAAGGAGCAAGAGCTAAGGAATCGAAAGATACATTTAGTGAAGGTGCTCTGGAATAATCCAGATTTTCAAGAAGCGACTTAGGAAAGAGAGGATGTGATGAGTACTAACTACCCTCATTTGTTTGTATCTTAGATTTGGATTTTTGTAATAAATTTGTGTATGACTAATTGTACTTTGGTTTGTCATGTATAAATCAATGTTTGTTTTGAATGATCTCTTAGTGACATTGTATGCACCATACCAGGACATGGCACAAACTAGAAAACCCCACGTATGCTTGTGTTCTTATTGGCACAAATTAGAAAAAGACGAGAACGAAGTCATAGGAACCGGCGTAGAAGAAGAGATCGCATGATGGCTACTCATTGGCAACAAATGGAAAAGTTTGATTATCCTCACATTCATGTGATGGATGCAGATTCCCGAGAAAATATTTTCCTACGATGAGCATTATCGCATGAAGAGCGACAACCCCCACATGACCCATTAGTATGGAAGGATGCCAATAGAATATGCTTACTCAGACTTAATCAAGGAGTAGAGTCTAGTCACGCTGCTGAAAACCATGTGAATAGATAGACGCCTTTTGAGACCTCAGATACATCTACGGATTGTATTCGTTTTCATAAAGAAGGTCAACCTATCGAAGACACCGAACTCGAGATCGAGCATAAGTTGAACGAGAAGCAGGTGAATATGTATTTTGACTATGATAGAAGGGAAAGACGATGTACCACCACCATCATCGTCTGAAGACTCTATGACAGCTAGTGCCCAAGGTAAAGATCAAAGTTGTTTTGATGTCGATTGTTTTCAAGGGGGAAGGATGTGAGAACTTGGACTTTGCCAAGTCCCCATTCATACTTTATTTGATAATATTTTAGTTATTGGACAAATGCTAAGTGCTAGAGGAGAGCCTTAAGGTAAATCTTATTTTGGACCTTAGAGTTCTAGACTTAGAAAGCCCATAAGAGCAATGAGAGGAAAAAGCCCACAAAGCCCTATGTGGATTTCGGCCAACTAGGTTGGAATTAGGGTTTGGAAGCCCAAAGTGATTTCTAAAGGTTGGTAGAGGCGCCACATGGCACAAGAGGAGCAAGTTGTTCTTTTTCTAGAATGGAACCTAAGAAAATGGCAAGTGTGACACTTGTCCAGCATGCATGAGGTTCTAGAAAGAGTGAGTGGAAGATGAGGTCATCAAGATTAGGGCTTACACGCCCACATGCAAGGCCCCATTTCTGTGATTGACACTTGTCAAGCATGGAGAGAAACCTTTGGAGTTCTATGAAGATCTTACTTGGGAAGGGAAAAAGGCATGTTCTAGAAGAATGTTGGAAGAGTAAGTAAGAGAGGGGGTGATGACACAAGCATGGGAAAGGCCAAAGATCACCTATGGAAGAACTAGGGTTTCAGCCAACACAAGAAAAACATACTCCACTTGCCACATGGCAACCATGTACACGAAGTAGAGTTCCAAGGAAGATTGGGTTTTGTGCTTTGACCTTTTTGCCACCAAGTACATTGAATCTAAACAAAATAAGAAGGGCAAAGACGGAAGAGAGGTTTCAGTTTTTGGGAGGCCACAACCCACATGTAAGAGGGTCTTTTGGTTTTCCAATGCTATCCCATCATAGGGAAGAGGAAGAGACCACTTTTGTCAAGAAGCCAAGTGGCATTCATGCACAAGGCCTTTGGAATTTCAAGAAGGGATGGAGACTTCTATAAAAGGGCATTGCCAAAAATTTGGAGGTCTTTTGCTCAAGTTCTCAACTTTGCTTCTATGGAATTTCGGCCACCACTACTTGCTCTCTACTTCTTACACTTTCTCCACTTTCTCACACTTTCTCACCAACCAAATGCCACCATTCTGAAAATCATCAAGAATACTCCTTCAACCTTTTGACTAGAGGTAGAGTACAAGGAGGTAAGAACCATTCCACCATTTCTTGCACATACACGCACAGCCAAGAGGGAAAACAACACCAAGTTTTGGTTCTAGAGTTTCACTTTAGAAACTAGGATTTTTTTTAAGAAAAGGAAGAACCCGAAATATTTTTCTTGTTTTAAGCTCATGAACATGAAGTATAGAGGGAATGAAGGCACACCACCACTCAGAAGAAAGGCTAGGAATTTATTTTTTATTTTTTTATCTTTAAGGGTTTCGGATTCTAGGGTTTTTTCATGAGAAAGCATTTTCGACAACCTTAGACACTCACACTCACCTTATTCTGAGACTAGGGTTTCTTTAGTCACCTTCTAATGTGTCTTGTATATATTTTTCAGATTTGCTATTTTATACATCGGATTTTTGTAAGTAAACTTCCAACTTAATTTTGATAACACTTGTATAGATTTCGTGAACTCTTATTTGTTTATCATTGCTTGAATCTTGCTATACATATGCTCGGTTTTGATGAAAGGATGAGATGCTAGGTTTTTCATGATGGTTTGTTGAAGTGTATTTTGAATATGTCTTGTTAGGGTTTTGGTTTTGACATGTATATGTGATATGCATGCTTATTTTGATATATAAATGGGTAGAAGCATGAGTATATGTGTTGTGATGTTGAAAATTCCTGTTTGGAGGACTTGTATGAATCGGTTAAGGCTATATCAAGGCTATTTGAATCTGTTTTGTGTTCGGATAAGTATGATTCAACTATGTTTACATGTATTCATCATGATTGTATGATTCAAGTATGTTTACATGTATTCATCATATGATTAAGTGTTCTAATGTTTTCAAGCCATATTGTGAGATGCTTATTGTGGATTGGGCTATATGTGTTTCGGTTTTCACATGTTACATGAGTATGATAAAGTGTAGCATCATGTGTCCATGTCTCATGCATATAGGTCTATATTTTCAAAAAATAAAAAGGCCAAAGTATGTTTTATCACTACCTCAAATGCTAGGATGAGAAAATGCCCAAGTGGAAATCTCTGTCCACTCTAGGGTGTCTAAAGTCGAGTGGAGACCCCTAGGTCGATGAAATATGAAATACAGTCGATGGGCCTCGAATGGTTTCTTAAGGAAAGGATACCGGAGCAAGGTTGCACCTCAAGCTAGTGGATGTCATACGATGAAGGCGAATTAAGAGAACTACTGTAAAAGAATATGTTTATGTTATGACATAGTCACTTCGATCAAGTGGATCGTTGGTTGATGCGGTAACTAGTGAGGAACACATGGTGCTTAGGGGAGCCATGAGGTATTCATCTATGTAAATCATGAAATGAACAAGGCATTTGAGCTCCATGTTATGATACGATATGATATGCCATGATATGATATGATATGACATGCCATGATATGTTATGATATACCATGATATGTTATGTTACGATGTGATATGATCACAATATGAAAATTTTATAAAATGATTAGAATGACATGATATGTTATAACAAAAACAAGTACCCGAGCTCAAATGATATGAACATGTGTTAAGAAGTCTAAAAGATAAAAAGATGTTTTATGAAAAGTCTATGTTGCATATGTCAAAGTTTTACGTCAAAGTTCGTGTCTATGCATTCATTTGTGGTTTACTTTTATATGCTTGTGATATCTACTGTATGTTGACTGTTTATTTGCTGAAATTTCTTGAAATTTTACAGTAGTAGTTTCCACTACAATTCCCCACCTAGAATAGTAGAAGTTGTTATAGGTTTAGATGACCATGACGAAATGCTAGAGGACTGAACATCGAGGAGGTGCCCAAGACCAATGAGAGCTCATCGGAGCCCTCTTTATTGGATAGGATAGAGAACGTTGAAAGGCTCATTGTCGAGGCATTGTAGCTCATAGAAGAGATGAAGAGGTTAAAAAATCGGGACAACGACTGGTTTTTTGAGAAGACAAAGAAGCTGGATTAGAGAAGTACCTTTGGGGCAAAAGAAAGAAAAAGGAGAAGGGGGAAATGACTTTTGGTTTTTTGCAAAAATAGTTTTTGATGGTCTCGTGTTTTGGGAGTCCTTTAAAACAATTATCTATTTTTTAGTACTATTATGAAAGTTTAAACTTTTGGGATGCTTACATTTGGTACCATGACTATTATATTGTCACCGTCCTTATGTAGTTAAAATAATTATCCACTACGAATGACTGCATACTGCTAGATTTATAGGTGCATTGCATCTTATTTGTCATATATATAGCCTTGAGTTATATGTCCCGACACTTCAATCACCGTCCAATCCCAAATGGGGGCTGGGGGCATCACACTAATGCATGCTAGACAAGTGGCGCCATCATTAATAACTCTTCATAAATGATGTGCAATTCACCATGAGCTCCATTAATGACTTTCCATAAATGCTCTGCAATTTTCCACGAGCTCCATTAATAACTCTTCATAAATGCTCCACCAACCACCACTAAGCTTTAATTGCTCCACCAATCACCTTTGAACTTTAAATGCTTCACCAACCACCACTACTTTAAATGCTTGAGTGCTATTGGGTGATGGTGGACAGCACACTAGGCTAGGATATAGGGTACAAAAATCTGAATAGTGTTCTTGGAAAGAATCCTATTGCCAAGTGGCATGGGTCCTTAAAAATTAAAAATCCTCTTCATCTTTCTCAAAATTACTCTCCTAGGAAACCTAAGAATGCCTTGCATGCGTGCCAAGTGGCACTAGCCGAAACCCCTTAATGCCTTCTTCATGATTAACTTCTTGAGAAACTTAAAATTTTCACATGAATATGGCGTCAAGTGGCAAGCTTTACCATTACTGAAACTTCTCTCTTACTCCCTCATCATTACTTCCTTCAAAATATAAGAAACATCCTTGCACTAGCTCCATGTGTCAAAGCCCCTCCATTCTCTCTTCTTCATGCCCTAGCCGAAATCCTATTCCTCCTCTATTTCATCATTGGTTTTCTTGAAAACTTAAGGGACTTATCTGCATGGAGAATAACTAGCGCCTCCCTTGAGGTGGCAACCCTAAACTTCCCTTTATCCATTCCTGGTCTAGACACAATGACCTTAGAGAAGGTGAAGTGCATGGCTGCCAAATGGCAGTGTAGGTGGCGTGTGGCCTCCAAAACCTGAAACCCTAATGGTTTTCTTGCATAATGAGATCTTTCTAGAACCCTTAAACTTCTTTGCATGGAAGACATGTGGCGTCTCCTACTCATTGGCCTAATTCCATATCTTCTTCTTCTATCATTAGATCCTTCTTGAAAACTCAAAAAGTCATTTGCATGTGTGCCATGTGGCACCCTTTTCACTCTAGTCGAAAATAGCTTATTCCTTTCCTAAATATGGCTTTTTCTAGAAGCTTTATTGCATGTTTGCCAAGTGGCAATCCTTGGCAAAAATGAAAACTCCCATCACTTAGATGCCTCATGATTGTGGCCTCGGGAACTAAAGGTCCCCTTCTTGCTTGGCTCCAAGTGGCGCCTCCCACTTACACATAAAACTCTAATGGCTTTTCTCAACCCTAAACCCCTTTATGGCCAAAATTCACTAGACTTTGGGCTTTCTCTTGGGCTTGGGCGCCTATCCCACTAATAAAATATAAGGTCCATTTCACTCACATGGTTCTAGTCTTCATAATCCATTGGGCTTAAGTTCACTAGCTCAAATTAGAAATTAGTCTTAACCTCAAGAACCTAGCTTGGGTCAGGATGTTACAATATGCCAATAAGCATTTTTATAATAAAAGATATATATAAATATATATATGTATATGTATATAATATATATAAGTCTATATAAACAATGACATGTGTTTCAAATTGGTATCCCCATTCTACCCTCACATTTATGGTTAAATTATTGGCCAACCTGTGATACTCCTAGATTCCACTTAGGATTGGGTGGATTCTAAAGTGTCGGGACATACAACACAAGGTTACCTACCCTGTTCATGAAAATTACAGATGTAATGCACCTAGCAATATACAATATTCACAGTGGATAATATTTTTTTTTTTTTTTTTGAGTAATATTATGCACCAATTGAGATATATCCCAAAAACTTTGAAACAGAATACACAAACAATAGAGTGATAGACTTTCTTGATTAAAGCATAAGTCCAAAAGGTCTATAATCACAAAAGTACGGGAGACAGAGCTCCATAAGTGCATGCATAAATTGAAACATCTACTGTGCTAGTCCGTCGAGTAACTCACGCAACTCAGTCAAGGATGC
>QEOT01003715.1:259553-285579 GCA_003123785.1 Pterocarya stenoptera | reverse complement strand
CTGAGTGTCGTCCCTTGGGGCTTTTGCCCGGGACTTGGACGGGATGGTAGCGCTCTTGATCCGACTCCGTGACTCCTCGGGCTGGCGGGGGTCAGAGGATGCCTGCTATGTACCGGTGGGCGCGGAACTGGGCATCACTCATGTATCACTTGCACAGTCGTTACCCGTGGGGTGAAGATGGGAAGGCAGAGTATGTGGATGGTCCCTAGGGGAGGCCATGGTGCATACGGTTAAAATTAGAATTAAAGGAATTATTCATGGATTTGTTAATTTGTGCCAAATGGTGTTTTTGGCGTGAGTGGGAAAAATTGTGTTTTTCGAGAAATGGTGTTTTCTCGGGTTTTACGCTTGGGTCATCATGAGCATGCATAGCGTTGGTTGTTTAAATATATTTATTGTCTTTGAGCTTTTTGGGTTTTACTTACCTGCGATTCCATTTTTGTGGAACTGTAGATTTCGATGCAGGTTTTGATGAGGCTGAGCCCGAGGATGCGGCTCCGCCTGAGGAGTAGGGACATGGCTATATTTGTGTTGAAGATTATTCCTGCTTTTGTTTATTGTATCTTATTTGACTTGATGCTGTTTTGTAAACAAAATTGTATTATGTTGACATGTGGATTTTCAGTACTCTGATATTGTATTAAAACTCTGGTACTTAGTTATTTGACTTAACCGTTCCGCTGCGTATTTTATTGTACACTTGTTGCATTGCACACACTCAGCACATGTCGATGGGGTGCGAAACCGTGTTGTCATCATCCCCGGTGTCTCAATTTCCGTGTGTGTCCGTACATGGAAGTTGGGGGCGCCACAAAGGATGCCATAATACTATCTATAAATTGGATCATGGAGGCTATGAGCTCTGCATCGTGTCTGCATTGCCTAGTCGATCGTCTCCAGTCGGCCATCATTTGTTGTATCTCCCAGTCCTGACACATCGTCTATCCTTCTAGGGGATGATTACCATGATGAGATTTGAATACAAATCTCAACAAGTTAACAAAGAACTTAACTAACAGTTTAAAGATGCATACATGACGTAAAAGTATGAATGCATAACATGATCATAAATAGCTTGACATAACTTGACATTTAATATGGCATGTACTAACATGAATTGAACTGACATGAAAAGTACTTGAACATGGACTGAATATGGATTGAACCTAAACTGAATGTGAAATAACATGAGCATGAACATGAAATAACATGAGCTTGAACATGAAATACATGAACTTGAAATCTTATTCATTAATAGCATGATCAATAAAAGTGACAATGTGGGTGTTACACGGTTTTCCTTGAGCCGTGTGTCCCCACCGATTACAGTATCACAACACAAGTATCTGCACCAGCTGTGAGTGCGTTAACATATGTACCAGTTCACAGGTATTTGCACTTACTATAGAAAACTTAATGTATGTATCCCGTGTCAGGTATCTGCACTAGCACGAGTACCGAGTACATATAACATGAAATTGAAAGTAGGGGGCACCATCACGAGTACGTATAACATGAAGTTGTATTAGGATCGGCATACAACAAGCAACTGGCTTCAGATGGTTGAGGATGAGCTCGATCCTAAGAAGAGGCTAGACTTGATTTTAGTATTTATAGCGATGGCTCTATACACCATAGAGTGGATGAGAGAGTTGATTAGACTATGTAGTATCTATATCAAGATTTTACCTCTCACTTTATGTTGAACCTATGCGGACCTCTTGAGTGAGGAAGTATCTAATTATGATTTATTAATCATTGGGATGTTTAGTTCATTCTAGCATCAAATATTTTTGTCACCCTTAATTCTGCTGCGATTATTGCGTACTGCTAGATGCATACTAGAATGCATTGCATATTAACTACCATAAACGGGGGTATATAACCATGTATTGCATGTTCCGACGCTCCAAAGTTTTCATTTCATCCCAAGCGAAGGTTGGGGGGTGTCACATAGTAGTGGTATGAGAGACACTCATTAAGTTGAACATTTTCAAGTAAAGCAGTCCCCACGTTGTACTTGCAAATTCTGAGGCATTAAACTGACCTACCTATAGAAAAGACACTATGCTTGTTTGTTTCATTGGTATAAAAGGAGTATCTTTTCATTGGTATGCAAGCATGATGATGATGATGAGGATATACACGAATGCTCTTTGGGTTGTTTATGTATGATTAACCATGCTATTTAGTTCATCATAAGTTAGACTCAGGAAATGTATCTAATTGGTTTTTTAGTTTTTGGTATATATCTTGATTTTTTCATTTTGTGATATTAATTTCTTATTTTTTAACATTTTAATGAAGAATTAACCACCAGCATGGAGAGTATACTACATAAAGATGATTGAGATTTGAGGTGCATTAGTGAAATTGTGTAACTATTTTTTGCTTAATTTTGTTTCATTATTTTTATAATTTTATGTGGACTTATCTTATTTTCTCACTTGTCTTGTTCTCTTTTCTTTAAGCACAACTTGGAATGGGAAATTAATATCACATAAAGATGATTGAGATTTTCTACATAAAGATGATTGAGATTTTCTCACTTGTCTTGTTCTCTTTTTTGGTATATGTTTCTTATTTGTAATTTATTCATTAGTGGATGATTGGATGATGGACGTTGTCATTGGACGTGGTTGCTCTTACTAGTTGTTAGTTGTTATTTGGGCCCTTGGTTGTTAGCTTGGACCTTGGCTAGTTAGTTGAACAATCCTTTTATTGTTTTTAGTTGGTTTGGGAGTATGAGACTCTAATATGAAATTATAAATGATGAGATATCAAGAATAGCCTAAATTTTAATTTCTTTAATTGTTTTTTAATTTTCCAGGTTTGCATGGTATATGACATATTTTTAGTTATATATATATTTTTTGTTTTTTTCATATCTAAAATTTGTTTTTCTAGATGTTTTTAGTAAACTTGAAACTTGAAAGCCCACAAAAAATATTTATTATATATAAAATCTTGTTTAAAATTAGGCTAAATATAAGGCCAAAAATAAAGTCCAAAACCAACTTTGCACTGACTCTGAAACATTTTATTGGAGTCAAAGTCAGAGTTAGAGTTTAGATTTGCACTTCAACAAACTAAGAGTCGGATTTCCTACATATTGACTTCAACTCAGTCAATGCTTAGCCCTAGTTAAGATGTGGGAGGAGGTTTAGGGAATGGTGGTGCAAGATGGAGCAAAGTGTTTACTCGTGCATGTGGGTGCTAGATGACGCAAAGTCGTGTGCTTCTATTTGTGCAGCATGCGATGGCAAGGAGGCTTGCCTGGTGATGTTGGGCAGCACATGGAGGGGGATGGCGGAGCTTGAAAGTGCAATGGCGAGGGCTAGAGGTTGTTGCAGCGCAAGGAGAACCCTAAGGGCTATTAGGAAACTCTCTACGTGCATGAGGGGCTTCACCGAGCGCATATATGTGTATATATAGGGTTGTGAAGTCTTGGGTCTTCACACGGGTCATGGATCTTGGCTCTAGGTCTTGGTTCCTTAACAGACATGCCTAATGGGTTTGGGCCATGAGCCCTAGATCATCATCCTAGTCCAGATTCATTTAACTCCAATTCAAAACCCAACAACCTAATTTCTAAAATCCTTTAGTGTCTAGTCTTCCAATTTTTGTACTTAAACTCAATAAAATTAATTTTAAAAAAACCCTAATAATTATCCAAACCTAACAACCATAGTAAAATAATAATATAACATAATAACAAAATAAATTATTCTCTAAATTATACTAGGGGTTACATCTACCATTCATTTCATTTGCATTATGAGTTGGTAACATTCTTCCGTATCATGCCCCCTCAACCTCTAAAATAGTGTAATGATCCGGTCCAATAATTTTAAAATTAGAATATTAATAATTTTTATTTAGCCTAAATTATAATTAATGGGTGATATTTGCTAAGCAGTTATTAAAATTACGTTGTTCTCTAGGAACTTTAATTGGGCTCATATGCCCAAAGTTTATTCTGATAGATTATAAATTTTCATTGGGTTCAATAATTAAGTTAAAGTTCAGTTAACAATTATAGCCTAAAATGGAGCCAAGTCATTAGGCCCTAGACTGTATTGTAACTCTTAAGTCATGCACTTCTCCACTTTCCACTGGGATTCACGTCTCAATTGAGTTCAATAGGGATTACAATTCTAGAGCCATTCGCATTAAAATTCTTAAACGTGATTTCCTTCTATATATACCCACGTAGCCCCAGCCACACCTCACTTTCTCACGTTGCCTATGAGTCCCTCCCCCACCTTGATTTTTCTACTTCCACAGGCCAGGACATAAACCGTGATCACCAGCAATTATCATGCAAGCTACAACGCAATATCTCTGTCCTTTCTCAAGGCAAACAGCCTCCATGCACGACTAGTGCACCAGTCCTCAATCTTCACGTTAAAATTCTCTTCTCCACGCTACAGTAGTCGCAAACATCCATGAGAAAATAACCTCTACATTCTCTTCTACGTCCAGCGACCTCATGCCACAGGAAGATCCTCCACGTCTCCTCCCTCAAGCACAACAGCACGTCAAGCCACCACCTCCTTCTTATGCACTGCTCAACAAGCACCTCGACCAGTTTCTCTCTCTGCTAGTGACCACCGCACGGGTTGCCCTTCCACGTCCAGCGATGCATCAACATCACTAGGTTAAGCCCCTATTTCAAGCAACAAAAATAAAGCACCTCCATAGCAGGACAAATCGAGAGCCACGACCCACGCCTTGCAACAGCTCCTCCACAACACCACCCCCAGCAACTGTAGCACGCTGTAGCATCCACCATGAAGACCCACGCTGCTACACGTGAACCACCATCACGCTCCCACCTTCAGTTACATTCAATCTCCATCACTCGATGTAAGCCACTCCCTCACGTTAGCTCTCCCTCTCTCTTCTTCTACTTCACGTAACTCTATCTACCAATGTAGCTCTCTCTCTTTGCACACTATTTTTCCCTCATCTCAGTGTTGTAACTTATCATCTCTCTGTTCCCTCATTAGACTACCAAATTTCAAATAATACCCATGCCCAGTTGGTATTAACCGTATGATTTAAATAAAATAGAGAAAATATAAGCTTAGCTATAAAAATATTTGTAAGGTTTAATCGCATGATTATTGGAGAAATTTTGTGAAAAATAGAGCATTTGGAGAGATGAGATTTTAGGGTTTTGAGGATTTTAGTATTTTAGGTTTTATTACGAAGTACGTGATAAATGACAAACTCATCGTACGTTATGTGTATTTTATAGGTAATTAGCTTCATCCCGGAAACATTGAATTAGTGCTATGAGGTAAGTAGTATTATCATACACTTACACGTATGTACGGTAAACGACATGTTTTTTTTTTTTTTTTTTCATAAAAGTATTTTGCATGTACGCCCTCTATTGGAAACCCATTTTTATGTACCCAAGTTATGATAAAATGATGAAAAATATATGATTTTATGTATAGATTTCATGTTAGCTTCAATGACATATGCGTCAAGATATTTTATAAAAATCCATGGTTTTATGTGAAGAATTATGCATTAAGATATTTTATAAAAATTCATGATTTTATGTGAAGAATTATGCATTAAGATATTTTATGAAAATTCATGATTTTATGTGAAGAATTATGCATCAAAATATTTATAAAAAAACATGATTTTATGTGAGAGTTATGCATTAAAAGATTTACGAAAAATTATGATTTTATGTGAGGAAACATGTATCACGACATTTTATGACATAATGCGATTTCACTTTAAATTTATGTTATGACAAGTAAGCAAGTATGATTATGATGAAGTATGAATGATAAGACACATAGCGACCTATGTTATGATATGAAGATGGTACCATATGTTATGGACATATTGCATTGCCAGGTTATATACACTGGTAGTGCACCCAGTGTGTCTTCCCTATGTATGGATTCCATAACCTGCGGCCATGGACGGAACCAGAATCTACTTAGATTCGCTAACCCTAACTCACAGGGGGTCAACAGTGGGTACGGACCTATGACAAGTGAAAATAAGTTCATATTCATATTATTTATGTATGTATTTATGAGTATGCATATTTTTAAGAAATCCTATGTTTATTATGTTTACTATATGATGTTTTACTTATTAAGTATTCAACTCATTTTTTTTTATGATTTTATATTTTAACTACCTAGGTGAGATCTTTATGAGGATGGGACTACAGGACAAGACTTGGCCTAGGGAGGCGAGGCGAGGCATAGGCCTAGACAGTTTATGCTATGCTTAGTTTTATGATTTTAGTTTAATAATTTTTTTTTTTTTTTTTTTTTGTATAAGCACATGAGAATTTATTGATTTTAAATAAGTGTTTCTGCAGGCTGTCTTTTAGATTTTAAGTACTTAATAAACATCGAATTTATTTATTTATGGGATCTTTCATATTTGGCTCTTTGTAAAAAGATTTTTTTTTTTTTTTTTAAGTTCAAGTTTAGTAGCACTTTGATTCCTTAAAAATTTTAAAGTTGACTTTAGGAGAGCGGGGTGTTACAAATACGCAATAAACTTCACTCCTCGGCTCGCTTTGTCCCCCATCTCCTATTGCCGGCTAGGATATGTAACACCCCACCTAATTAACCTTTGATTAACCCTTAAGTACTCTAGATTAGGCTCTTAATTATGGGTTAATTACTTACATTAAGGTTGATAGTGAGATTAGCATCAATGTTGGTACTTAGTGTTAAATGAGCTACGGTTAATGAGCTAAGGATTAGAGAGGCAAGCCCATTAGTAATTTTGGTGAGGCTTTTTAGGACTCTAGTGCATTCATGGGCCTAGCCCAAGAAAACCTTGAACCAAGCCCTTATGGAATCAATACTAGTTTTGGCCCCAAGTATAAGGTAAGTATAAGGCCTTTGGGCCAAACTTGATATAGAATGGACCCATGGCTCCATTAGGTCAAGTCAAATCTTGTCAACCCCAATTTTTGAGGTTCTTTTTTAACCCAACAAATCTGGAAAATGAGGCCCCCTCATTCAAAACCTAAGAAGCCCTTAAACATTGAACTCATACACTTGACCCTTTTAAAGCCCACAAGGGCTAAAGCCATGATTGAGTTTACTTCACAATTCAAGACTAAAGGTCTAATACACCATACCATTAGTTTCCTTAAGCCCAAATCATACCCAAAGTACCCAAATTAAGTTTTAAAAATTGGCTAAAGCCATTAACCATCATACTTGAGGTTAGTGCACTTTAAGCCATGTTTTGAAACTTAATTGAGTTTAATCTTTTCTTAAACCTTTTAATTTAAATTTTCTTGAATTAATACCCCATGAAACCATGATTAGACTATGTTAATACCCTAGCTAAACCACCTTACATGTTATTAAGAAAAATGACATAACAAGCCCAAACCTTGCACCAATTTTGTGCAATCTTCTTTGTAATGCTTGGACTGTTTTGTCCTTGGTCTAACATTTTTATGGTTTTTCCTCAAAGATAATATGGTCATTAATACCTCATGAGACCCTCCAAAACTTAGTTTGGGCCTTGGACAAAATTGATTGCATCAACCAACTCAAAGAGCCAAACCGGGTGCACCATGGTTTAGTTTGTGTTGTAATCGATTGTATTGATTTTGAACCAGCCTCCTGCCATGGTTTGCACCACCACCTCTTGCCACCTCTTTCACCACTCAATCCTCAAGAGGTCCCATGGCTATCATGAAAGATTTTGACTAAGTTTTTCTGCCCAAAACATCCAAAAATCGAACTGATTTCCTACCACCTCAAAACCACCTTCATCCGCCAGTTTCCAAGGGTGGTTTGTGGATTTTTCTACCACCCAAATGATGCACCACGACCAGGCCAGCCTCATATGATCAATGTAGCAACTGTGGAGGGTAAATCATGGTGCTTTTAGGCTACTATTCCGCCTGCACAAGATGACCTAAGCCCATGCAAGCAAGTCTGAAAATTTTTCCATATTTGAGCACCTCCCACTTCACCCAATCACCAAGCACCCAAGCCAACGCCCCTCACCCCTTGGCCACCTATAAGTACTTCCCCTACCTTCTAATTTCATCCAAACCATAGCTCCAAGTATCCTCTTAAGCCTTGAGAGCATTTCTCCCTCTTAGAGATCAAAAGAATACAACCGAGTGAAGTTTTGGTGAGTTCTTGAGTGTTCTTATGTAAGGCAGTCTTGAGTGCTTGGAAGACCACGAATTTTGTAAGTTTTCTTGATTTTGATCTTAACTAACATTTCAAACTTTGTTTCCAAGTGTTGGTATGAAATTTGGGGTAGTTTTAAAAAGCTTATCACACTTAGATTAACCGAGTCAATTAAGAGATGGTTTGAATGATTGAATGATTTTAATTGAATATTTAGCTATGGCATGTCCTAATCATGATTTGATATGATTTATCATTATCCTAACATGATTATGGAAGGTTTAATTTATGGTTAGAAGTATGCAATGATAGGTTTTGAATCTATCTTGTTTTGATTATCAAGCATGTATCGGTTTTAAGCATATTGGTGATTAAGGATTTCTAAGTTATAATTAAGTGTTGGGATGAACTTGATTATTCAAGGATTAGACTTATTCATGTCATTAAAGATGTTAGTGATCATTTGTGATTAAAGAAAATCTCATATGCATGCATTCATATGGATCAATAGTTGAAAACATACTTAGGCATCAATTAGGATGCATGCCACGGGTTGGGACTATTTGGGTAGGTTTCACTTTGAATTTTAAAAATCCAAGAGCTTAGATGGTTTTATAATGCCAAAAATATGATACTATGAAATTTGGTCAAATTTAGAGTTCATTCGCAGTTAGTGAAAATTTAGGGCCTAAATGAATTTTTTTTTTTTAAAGTCTAGGAATATTTTTGTAAACACCTAATTTTTAAGCCTTTGATTTTGAACCTATCCATAGAAGTATTAACCCTAACTTAGTATATACATGATTTACGCAGCTACGAGATTATTTTTTAATTTTTTCGAAAGTTTATAAGTTGGCCTCTAACTTACACCTTGATAAATTATTTATGAATTATTGATAAATACTCCATTCATATTTCACAATTTTCATTTTAGGCATAAAATATCATGTTATATAATATATTGAGTGCATACTTACATGACATGTGAGATTTTCACCATTTTTAGCATATTGCATATAAATATCATTTTTACATGAAATTTTGCTACATATACATATGTCATGAAATACATTTTTCAAGCATAGCATAAAAATCATTTTGTCACAACCCAAAAGGTCAAGATGAGAAATTATCTATGCGGAACTTTTCTGTCCACTTTGGAGTGTTTAAAAATGGAGTGGTAACTCCTGAGTTGATGAAAAACAATCAACAAATTTCAAATGGGTTCTTTTTAAAAAATGCCGGAGTGAAATCAATATCTTATGACACCTAATGCTAGTGGGTGTACATGTTATGAATTTTATGATGTTATGTTATATTTACCAATTCGTTGAGAATAAGTTTATAGACAACGTAGTTTTAACATGAGTTGTACTACTGTCATCGGCAAGTACTCACAGTGTATATGAGGAACTGTAACATTACCGCACGTATGATGTTAATCAAGAATTGACATTAATGATGAAAGTTTATGATCATGAAATTTTATGAAGAAGTTATGTCTTTTAAAAAATGATAACAAAATTATTTATTGAGTAAAAACTTGTGTCTCCATATTTTGTTTTAAAAGATGTTGTGGAATCTGGATGGGAGACATGCATACTGATTTGTTTGCATCTCAT
The DNA here is from genome assembly GCA_003123785.1 of Pterocarya stenoptera. NCBI lineage: Eukaryota > Viridiplantae > Streptophyta > Magnoliopsida > Fagales > Juglandaceae > Pterocarya > Pterocarya stenoptera. Next base: position 275,798 of record QEOT01003715.1, on the reverse strand, counting down.
GCACTGCATATTTATCATTTTTCATGTTTGATTTATTTTTGTGTCAGTTGGTTGTTTAACTTACTGAAATTTTGAGTAAATCTCACCCTTTATGGGACCATTATACTCGGAATGATAGAAGTTATGTTAGGACTCGACCAGGATGAGGTTGATGGAGCATTGGATCTGCATGATTGAGGAGGAGCCGGATCTAGAGAGGAAACTGGACTTAATTCTGTTGTTCATAGCCCAAGTCCTTCATACATTAGATCGTATGAAGAGAATGATATTACTTTGTATATAAGTCTATGCTACTTTGGTATTTCGAACATGATAACCTTCTAATAAAGTTGGGATGTTTTTAGTTATTCTGGCATATCTTATACTTTAACCTTTTATTTTCACTACGATTATTACATATTAGGATGCATTGCATATTAACTGTCATGTACGGGAGTATGTAACCTTGTGTTGCCTGTCCCGACGCTCTAAGTCTCCATTCCATCCCAAGCAGAGGTTGGGGGCATCATAGGATATCTCACCACTATTTTATAACTACATCAAGACATCAACTGCCCTTGACTGCAGGGTGTACCTGAGGAAGGGGCAAAACATCTCTAGCCATGCGACGCAACTACTATTTTCTCCCTTCAATCCTGGTCCATTCCTTCCTCATTCTTTTTTGGTCTCGTAAGTGCTCTGAGCATGCTTGACATTAATGAACTCATATCCTTGTCCATGAAGCCCCTCAAGGTCGATGGTGTTCTCCTTACCAATTCCCCCATGAAAGAACTACGTGGCCATATCCCTTCTAATAATTCAACTAAGGTGTCTTCTCTTCTTGGTCGTTGGTGCTGACCTTTCCTTATTAAACCTGACCATGTAATCTTTAAGACGTTCATCTTCTCTCTATTTAACCATCAAATAGGTTTACGACGGGCCTCCTCTAATGTTTGCTTGCCATAAGTTGTGCTAAAAGTAGACGACTCAGGTTGTCAAAGTTGGACATGGAATGAGAGTGCATGTTCTAGAACCATCTTCTCGCCATTCCGTTTATGGTTAGAGGAAACGTGCTACAAGAAATTTCTTCTGGATACCCACAAAATGACATATGAGATGTATACGTTTCCAGATGCTCCACTGGGTCTCTCACCACGTCATATAGGTCAATTTGCAACACCCTAAACTTCCCAGGTAATTGCATAGACATAATTTCACGTGTGAACGGCAGGTGGGTGTTACTTAAGGCATGATCAACCATGGAAGACGTCCCTACTTCCAAGCCATCTACTCTTACTTAGCATGCAAGTTGTTCAATCCCTCATGTTTAAGATTCTTAAGCTTTTGTTCTTCTCTAGTGCCATGTTCTCCTCCATGGGAGCCTTCATCAAAGACTTATTCCTCCTCTTGTTCTTTCTTCCTCAATTCATTTCCTAGTTCCTCATTTTGTTGGAGCATTATGTCGACTATCTGCACCATTTTCTATAGTGTTAACTCCATCTCAAGCATCCTCTAGTCAACCATCGTCTAAGATGCTGTGGCTCCACGCTTGGCTCTACTCCGATTGCCATTATTCAAAATTTTGTGGTGATTTCGGCCGACTCCAACGCAAGACAACTTGAGGCAGTGGTTTGAGGTGCAGCCTATTAGAGACCGGTTTGGGAATTTTGTGGTGATTTTTTTTTTTTTTTTTTGAAAAGAGACGAAGGCCACCTATCCATGAGTGACCCCCCTCCAATTTTATTAAAAAAAAACCTCACCTATGGTAGAGGAACACTGTGGAACCAATCAAAAAACATCAACACCCTCTCGAAAAAACAACTAGCTCAAGAAAGAATAGAAAACAACAAAACAAAAACATACAAACATGAAAACACGACCTCAAGCTCTAATATTCGGCAATCCCAATTTATCCATCCTAAGCATACCCCTTAACGTCCTCGGAAGTGAACTCCAATCCGTGTATCGCCTCACAATACCCTTCTCCCCTTGTCACGCAAGAAAATTAGCCAGCCCTTGCCTTCTCTGAACTAATGAGCAACAGTGAAATGAAGTCCCCTTAACAAACTAAGAAGCTCTTGCCAGTAATCCCACAAGTACCAGTTCAAGCACTTCCTAGCCAACAGCCAGTTGACTACTAGCATGGAATCACACTCTATCTCCATCTACGTAAACCCCATATCCCAACACATGCACACACCAAGTAAAAGGGCTCTCAATTCTACCATGTTATTTGTACCATGTCCGAAGTGTGTTGAGAAAGCACCAATAAAGTTGCCCCCATGATCCCGTATCACACTGCCACCTCCGCAATTCCTAGGATTACCTCGACAGCTCCCATCGACATTGATCTTGACCGACCCCTCAACTAGAATGTGCCAATAAATCAGTTGCGCTCTTTTCCTCCGAACACTACATAACGGAACATCAAGTGCTTTCAAGATGGAGATGTCCTTTGCTACGGTGATGTTGTGGCTTCCTGGTTTGGGAAGCAAATGAGGTTGGAATTCGGCACAAGCTGTGGACAGTGATGCTTTGGTTTTCAGCACACGAGGGAAGAGATATAGAGAGGCCGACAAAGGCTTTGAGGTGGTGCAAGTCCTGCTGTGGTTGCTTGACTGCTGTGGTTGCTTGACTGCTGTTCCGTGTTACAAATTCGTGAGTTGGAGTTATTTGGTGGTTCATGCTTCAGCCTTGCTTCGGTTTAGACTTAGGGCTATGACTTGCTTCTCGTTGTTGCTCTTGAGGTAATGTAAAACATTGGAGTATGGTAGTACATGCTGGAGAGAGATTGTTGGTCGTTCATGGGAAGAAGCTGCTTGAACGTGGGAGGTGCTTGGGTGGAGGCTATGGTGCAGCAACCCTAAAACTAGAGCAGGTTATACGTTATACATGGAGCTATGGTTTATATACAATTAGGCAAGGCAATTTTCTTGGGCCTTGGGTTGGGTTGCTCCATGGGTTCTGTGCTTTTTCTTCTTGAGTCTTTGAACTATTGCTTGCTTATGTTCTCATGGGCCAAATATTTACAAATTTCTTATGATTGAGTCTTAAATCCAAAATGAGCCCAACTCATCCATTAAATGCTTTATGGGCCTTTTAAAATAATTGGGTCCTATAAAATCCAATCATCTCAAAATAATTTTATGAGCCATTGGCTATCCAATATACTCATTTGGGCTTCATATAGAATTCATGGGTCTAGGACCCAATTCTAGTGTGATACCCCACTAGAAATACAAGAGCCAAGATATTATTAATGTCAAATCTTGGAATAAGTGACAAGGATCATATAGATTAAGCAAATGGTGAAGGTTTATGATCTTTAAGAGAACCAGACTTTTTAAATTTAATTGAGACATTTAAGATTATAATTTGGCAAAATGACTTTCACCATAGCTCCGGTTGGAAGTTTTGGAAATATATAGTGCAATAAAATATTTTGTAAAAATGTGATGCCAAGTGGGCCAATGGGACGATGACACGTGGCATGAAGAGGAATTGCCACCTCATCAAAAAGGGTGACTGGTACTTAACATCCTTTGGAGGATAGATTAGTAAGATGGGGCCCAAATTTAGTAGGACTTAGAGGCCCAAGGTGAGGCCCAACTTAGTGGAAATTGAGGCCAAACTTGGTGCAATTTGAAGTCCAAAAGGAGGCCCAAACTTGAAGCCCAAGCTTAGGTCCAACTTAAAACAAACTTGAGGCCGAAGTTTAGAAAAAACTTGAGGACCAAGCTGGACCCTTATGCTCACCATGATGACCCATAGCTAGGCTTGTCAAGAGAGCACACTCTAGAAGCACATGGTATTGTCGAGTTCATCAAGCCATGCATCACTTCAAAAATTTTCTGCTAAGATCAGCCCTTCCATCAGGAAGAAAATAACCTATTTTCCAGCCCTAAAGATTCGCAAGATCAGCACATTATGTCATGACTTTAGACCTTACTTTTTTCACATTAAAATCACTCCAAGATAGGGACTTATGCAACCGAACACTTCAAGCAATCTCTTCAGGTATTTTTCTGCAAAACCCAGCCCTCTTTCATTAGTTTAGAGCAGTAAATTTAGACCTATAGATAGGATTAAATGCAGCTCATCAATGATGGTCATACATTTGTCAAACAAAAGCACTCAATGTAAGGAAACATATGCAGCCGAGTATAGTGATTGCTTTCATGTCTTTTTCTGCAAACAATCAGCCCCTTTCTCAACTCATCTTGAGATGCCTTTAGGTTTGGAAAAGAATCGAGGACCCTCATATGCCCACCCCAATCTTTTGCCCTACACTTGTCCAATTGATTGAAGAAAGGAAGATGGAGGTCAATGTGTGTCTCTGCAAACCACTTCCATGTGTCCATCATTCAGCCGTTGCTCTTGTTAGGGTCCTCAATGGTGGCGATGGAGGATGAGAGGGAAACCCTAGAGTGGAGGAGTACGCAAGGGAGAAAGAGACAAGCTGTGAACTGAAGTAAGTGAAGTGTTATGTTCAAAGTCAAGGAAGTGAACTGCAGGTATAGATGTGATCGTGGGATGTCGTCGTTTGAGTAAGGGAGAAATAAAATGCAGCGTACTGGGAAGCTGCAACGGACACTTGTTTTAAATCCAAACACTGCGTTTCACTTACTTGAAATGCAGTGCTTTAAGGGCTGTGACTCACCTGTTTTCCTCTTTGTCATTTACTGTTATTTTACTTTTCACTCTCATGTATTTCAATTCCGTTACATTGCATTTTCAATTCGGTTAGAGTGTCAGAGGTATATAGGAAAAGGAGGAAAATGTAGAGCACTATCAGACAAGAACAAAGAATATTCTAGACTAATTGTGGAGGTTGGGTTGCCTCGAACAGACCCATGGCTGATTTGCTTGAATGAAATCCTTCTTTTCCTTTTCAACTTGCTCTTCTTCTTGAACTTCTATCTGTCTTCATATCTTTTTCACGCTTCACCATCCCTTTTCTACAAGCAGTACCTAACATTTGGTATCCAAAGCCTTCATCTGATGGCAGACAACACACGCTCCAAGCAGCAGCTCGATGCTCTCCAAAAGCAGGTGGATTCACAGCAATAAAACATGCAAAAGGTGAATAAAAGGTTAGATCATTTAACTGAAGGAATGGAATAGCTTAATGATATGATGAGAACTATGATGGCACACCATAATAATAATGTTAATAGGGAGTTACAAGTTGGTCCTGAAGGGGAGTTACATCCCAGGGGTATGAATCAGAGGGGAGTCCGCTTGGATTTTCCCCATTTTAATGGTGATAACCCAGCAGGTTGGGTTTTTAAGGCCACACAATATTTGGAATTCCATCAAACACCTCCTGCTCAGAGGTTGTTAATGGCTTCCTATAATATGGAGGGTGAGGCCTTGGTATGGTACCAAAACACTGTTGATTCCGGACAGTTTACGTCATGGGAAGCATTTGTGAGGGCCTTATTACTACGATTTGGCCCTACGGCTTACGATAACCCTATGGAAGCACTAATAAGACTTAAAAAAACTTCCTCTGTAGCAATATATAAAGCCCAATTTGAAGCATTATCAAATCGTTTGAGGGGGTTGTCCGACCTTCATAAGCTGAGTTGCTTTATGAGTGGACTAAAAGATGAGATCCGTTTGTCCATTCGCATGCTAGATCCTATTAATCTGGGGATAGCCTTGGGCTTAGCTAAAATCCAAGAGGAGTACCTAGCCTCTACCAGGAGAGTTTTCAGATCTGGTCTAGAACAACCATTCCCACCATTTGAAAATTTTTCACCACAACAAGGCCAATCAAGTAACAGTGGTAGTAGGCCTAACTATACAACACCAAACAGAAGAATTTCTTCCGTGTCCATGGATGATAAGCGTCGCAAAGGGCTCTGTTTTCATTGTGAAGAAAAATGGAACCCAAATCACGTGTGTAAATCTCCTAAGATGTATGTGTTACAAGGCCAAAATGAAGTGGAAGATGTAGGGGGAATGCATTGCAAACCCAGAGCTGGAAATGAGGGTAACTACAAGGCCCTCACCTGCAGTACCTGGGGAGGCTAAACCAGAAATTTCTTTCAATGCGATCTCGGGAACCCCAAGCCCCAATACCATGAGACTCCTCGGAAGAATTGGTAAGGAACAGGTGGTTGTCCTCATCAATTCAGGGAGTACCCATAATTTTGTTGACTCATCTATTGCCTTGAAAACCAAACTCAAGGTGGAAACCACAAAAGGGTTGTCTGTCAAAATAGCTAATGGGGACTTGGTGCAAAGTGAAGGTTATTGCAGTAGTATCTGCACCAGCATACAAGGTAACCAATTTTACCCATCATTTTATGTTTTATCCTTGGGTGGCTGTGATATTGTTTTGGGGGTACATTGGCTGGCCACTTTAGGCCCGATTATCTGGGATTTCTCTAAGTTGACTATGGAGTTTTCATTTGCTGATACAAGGGTCTGTTTAAGGGGTTTAAGTCCTTCAGGACTATCTTTTGAGGAGGGCAGTAAATCCCTCTTACATTCCTTTGTGGTGGGAAGGGATTTTTATTACAATTGGTCGGTACTGATCTGGAGCAAACAACAAGCACTGTCTCAGAGGGAATTCAGGGTGTCTTAAACAAATTCCAGCAAGTTTTTGATACCCCAAAAGGGTTACCACCCTTTAGGTCTTATGACCATAAAATTATTTTGAAGGAAGGCACTCAACCAATTTCAACTAGATCATACCGTTATCCATATTACCAAAAGGAGGAGATTGAGAAAATTATTATGGAACTGCTGTCCACTGGGGTAGTAATGCCAAGTAACAGTCCTTTTTCATCCCCGGTCCTGTTAGTGAGAAAGGCGGATGGTAGTTGGCGCCTTTGTGTTGATTATAGGGCACTTAACCAAGTCACAATTAAAGATAAGTTCCCTATACCAGGTATTGATGAACTGCTGGACGAGTTATGTGGGACAGTGATTTTTTCGAAGCTGGATTTACGATCGGGTTACCTCCAGATCAAGGTAGCCTAGGATGATGTGCCCAAAACGGCCTTTAGAACACACGAGGGGCACTATGAGTTTCTTATGATGCCCTTCGGGCTCACTAACGCCCCTTAAAGCCTTATGAACACCATTTTCCGTCCATTTTTAAGGAAATTTGTGTTGGTTTTTTTTTTTACGACATTTTGATTTATAGTAAATCATCGAAAGAACACTTGGGTCATCTCCAACAGGTTTTAAAGGTCCTGAGCAGCCACAAACTCTTTGCTAAACTCTCAAAGTGTAGATTTGGGGTTGCTGAAATTGATTATTTGGGACATCTTATCAGTTTTGAAGGGGTTAAAACTGATCCTTCTAAGGTGGCAGCAATGCTAGACTAGCCCACACCAGCCAATATTAAGTCCCTCTATGAATTTTTGGAACTAACGGGTTATTACCAGAAGTTCATTAAACACTATGGTCTAATTGCCACTCCACTCACCCAGCTGTTAAAGAAAAATGCCTTTCTATGGTCCGAAGATGCTAACACATCTTTCTTTGAGCTGAAACAAGTAGTTTCATCACCCCCGGTTCTAAGGTTACTAGATTTTTCACATCCTTTCACTATTGAGATTGATGCAAGTGGTAAAGGTATTGGGGCAGTGTTAATACAGTTTAATCAGCCCATTGCCCTCTTGAGTAAAGCCCTAAAGGGTAAAGCTCTCATGTTATCTACGTATGAAAAGGAATTTTTTGCAGTAGTAATAGCAGTTCAAAAATGGCGGCCTTATTTATTAGGCCAGTCCTTTGTTATTAAAATGGACCAGCAGGCGTTAAAGTACTTATTGGAGCAGCAGGTTGGCACAGGCACTCAACAAAAATGGCTCAGTAAGTTGTTGGGCTATGACTTCACTATTATTTACAAGAAAGGCACAGAGAACAAAGTAGCGGATGCTCTATCAAGGCAAGGGAAGGAAGAGACCGTCCAACAAGGAGTCTTGGCCATGATTTCTTTTCCTAACCCGGATTGGGTTGAGGAATTAAAGTCCAGTTATAATGAATCACCCGAAATTATATATTTGATTACTAGACTCTCAAGTAACTCAAATCCACCCAAAGGCTTCCATTTACAACAAGGGTTGCTTATCAAGAAGGGTAGAATTGTCATTGTTCCAGATTCTTCCTTTAAATTAAAGGTTCTCCATTTTATCCATGATGACCCCTTAGCAGGTCATTCGGGGTATTTAAAGACACATACCACAGGGCCAAGAGGGATTTTATATGCAAAGGGATGAAGGGTGACATTAAGAAGATGGTGAGAGAATGCCTACTATGTCAGACTGTCAAGAGTGAAACTACTACTCCCACCGAACTATTACAGCCCCTGCCTATTCCACAACAACCTTGGGCTGACATTTCTATGGATTTCATAGAAGGGTTACCTAAGTCTAATGTCTTTGATGTTATTTTGGTGGTGGTTGATCGCCCTATGAAACTGGGGCATTTTATACTCTTAGCCCACCCTTACACAGCATCCACAATGGCGGATTTATTCATGAAGCATGTTTTCAAATTGCACGGCTTACCTAAATCGATAGTTTCTGATCATGATCCAATGTTTGTAAGCATTTTTTGGAAGACTTTTTTTACAATGCAGGGTTCATCTCTCAACTACAGTTCAGCCTGTCACCTCAAAGTGATGGCCAAACCGAAGCCCTCAACAAATGTCTCGAAGGTTATCTCAGATGTTATGCAGGAGCAAAACCCAATCAGTGGGCCCAGTGGCTAGCCCTAGTCGAATGCTGGTATAATACATCCTATCAGGCTTCTACAAAATTAACCCCCTTTGAATCTGTCTATGGTTACCCCCCACCCCCCTCATTTCATATATTCCAGGGACATCTTCTAATGATTCAGTAGACAAGCAATTACGTACAAGGTAGCAAACATTGCAACTACTCAAAGAAAATTTACTGTATGCACAGCACCGCATGAAACACTTTGCGGACAAGAAACGGGTGGAACGAGAATTTTTAGAGGGTGATTGGGTGTACCTGCGCCTACAGCCTTACAGGCAGGCCTCACTAGCTACCAGAAGGAATATGAAACTCTCACCTCGCTTTTATGGCCCATTCTAGATCACAAAACGCGTAGGAGCCATCGCATATCGCCTGAACCTACCCACCACGGCACAGATCCACCCCACTTTCCATGTCTCTTGCTTGAAGAAAAAAGTGGGAACCCAGATCCAACCATTTTCAACACTGCCATCGATGGACACTCACAGCGAAATTCTTCCAGAACCCGAAGCCATAGTGGATCGTAGATTCAAATGCCAAGGGGACAAGCCAATTACCGAGGTACTTGTGAAATGGTTTGGGATTTCGCAGGAAGATAACACATGGGAGAAGTACTGGAGACTTCTGCAACTTTACTCGCACCTTGTGGGCAAGGTGCTTTAAAGGGGGGAGCTTGTTAGGGTCCTCAATGGTGGCAATGGAGGATGAGAGGGAAACCCTAGAGTGGAGGAGTATGCAAGGGAGAAAGAGACAAGCTGTGAACTGAAGTAAGTGAAGTGTTATGTTCGAAGTCAAGGAAGTGAACTGCAGGTATAGATGTGATTGTGGGACGTCGTCGTTTGAGTAAGGGAGAAATAAAATGCAACGTACTGGGAAGCTGCAACGGACACTTGTTTTAAATCCAAACACTGCGTTTCACTTACTTGAAATGCAGTGCTTTAAGGGCTGTGACCTCACTCGTTTTACTCTTTGTCATTTACTGTTATTTTACTTTTCATTCTCATGTATTTCAATTCCGTTACATTGCATTTTCAATTCGGTTAGAGTGTCAGAGGTATATAGGAAAAGGAGGAAAACGTAGAGCACTATCAGACAAGAACAAAGAATATTCTAGACTAATTGTGGAGGTTGGGTTGCCTCGAACAGACCCATGGCTTATTTGCTTGAATGAAATCCTTCTTTTTCTTTTCAACTTGCTCTTCTTCTTGAACTTCTATCTGTCTTCATATCTTTTTCACGCTTCACCATCCCTTTTCTGCAAGCAGTACCTAACAGGTCTTCATGTTGGGAAGTAACCTTGAAAGCCTACAAAAGCTCAAACACCATGGCACAGGAGGGAGAAAAATTGAGATGAAGTTTGGACTGATTTGGAGGTAAAACCAACCCACAACTCCTAGTTTTCTTTGGGAACCGAAAGCTTCAGGTCTTCACATGTGAAGCTTGAATCCTCTACACCATTTCCACTCACTTGGTCTTTCCTTTGGGTAGTAATGGACTGCACACACACAACTGCATACCTACATGTAATGATATTAGTAAACACTTCTTCACTGAGAATCCCTTGAAGTTTATCCTCATTTCCCTTTCACAAACCGAAATATAAAACCTCACTCTTCCTCTCAGCTTCATCCCACGCTTACTCTTATAATATCATAAGTTCTCTTGCTCGAAATTTCATAAGAACCTCTAGAAGATAGTGTACCCTAGAGCTAGTGTGAACAATCTTGGAGAGTTGGTTCTTTTAAGCTCTAAATATTTGGTTTGGTGAGTAGATCTTTCATATTCTTTCTATTGGAACTTAGATCAATGTGTTAAGCTTTGATTTGAATCATGAGACTTGACAAGCTGGATGCAAGATCTCAGTGCAAAGTTTGAGCTAGCTATTTGCTTATGTTAATCATGAAATGTGGTAATAACATAGATTAATATTTTGATTAAGACTTAGCTAAAGGCTTATTATGATGATCATGAGTGAGTTATTTCATAAAATCAGCATGCTACATAAGGATTAGCCAAATATTTAAGACCAATTGAAATGCATGTTTCATTTTTAGGGTTATGCTATGGTTTGAAGTTTTATCTTGAGATATCATGGATTATTTTCTTAGTCATGTGTAATACCCTCTAGAAATGAGTACTAGCATGTTAGAGATTACGATTTCTAATTTATTAAAGTTCTTAGTATCCATATGCAAAAGGAAAGCTAGGAACATCTTGCTATGTCTCAGCTAATGATGATTAGTGTTGCGATTGTGTTAGTAATTACTTCATATGATGAATATATGGTCATGTATGATACGAATCTAGTAAGTTAACATGTTATTAAGTTCTGATTTAAGTGGAATTTAAGTGTTACTTTCGGTTAAGTGGTTATTAACATGCCAATAGGCTTAAAGCACACTTGAATTTTGAGTTATTAACATGTGAGTTATGAATATCACACGTTTGGGTTTTGGAGAGAATTTCTCATAGTTGCTATGTGATTCATTATTTTCTAAGGCCAGAAATGGATTTAGAATAGAAAATATATGAATTATATATATATCTATATTTTTTGGTCAAAATTAGGGCCAAAATGCAATTTGTGAAAATTTTGGGAGTATATTTACAATTTCCAAAGTGTTAAGGGACAATTTGCAAATATTGCTCAAGTATGTAGGATTCTGTAATTTCCTTAGTTATGTGATTCCTACCCTTAGTATATCTCTTATTTCAGCCCACAACAGTTTATAGAACACAAGGGGCTTTTAAGTTGGCCTTTAACTTACCATTGGATAACATCTATATGACATGTATAAACGTCACATTCAAGTCATAAATTTTACTTTTTATCATGAAATTTCATATGCTATGTCATAAGTATTTTGTCACTTACATGATTTGCAAGCAATGATTTGATTATAAGAATACCTTCCAGCCGGTCGAGCTATTCATCCTAAAAAAATAGCTCTCCAATCACAACCCTCAGCATAAGTCGTTTAATTTACATCTCATGTGCCTGCCTACAACTGATCCAAAAATACAAAACTCTGCCATCTTCTGCCTGTGCCTTGTTCGTCTTCCACCAAAGGACCTGACCAAACCCAGAGCTCCATCGACGAACTTAGATCCACCATGTCGAGTCGCGATGGACGGAGATTGAACCCCTGAGCCGCGACAGACTGACCTCGACCCTGCTCAGCGAATATCGAACCCCCGAGCCTAGACGGTCGGAGATCGACCTCCAAGCACCCATCCCAAACCCAGAGCTCCATCAACGGACTGAAGCTCGACCTTGCCGAGCCGCGACGAGCGGAGAATCTAATTCAAGATTCACATTTCTTACGGTCTCCCACATTTTCTCCGATGCCAAACAGAGCAATTATGAAAAAAAACATGCTCAAGAATGCCCAACTTGTTTCAAATGAGATTACATTTTAAATCCCTAACTTGTTCCATCACCGACCCACAGATTATTGGTTTGGCCCAATTTTTGCATCTTTGTTCTCCAAGTGATTCTGCAAATGGGTTATTAAGCCATGCTCAGTCGCCGTCGATTCTGCAAATGTGCATCCCAAATATGCACACCAGTGTAAAAGATTGTTTTCCTTTTTCCTTGGTGGCTTGAAGGTAAGTTTCTTCCGGGCATTGCCAAACCTCTCGGGCAGTGCTCTGGCAAAGAATATCCCCCAAGACTTCTTCTGTTAATGTCCCAATAATCTAGCTCTTAGAAAGAACATCAGTGGAACTCCATTAATCAAATGAGAGAAAAAAAAATTGAATAAAAATATTATAAAGTTAAAATATTGTTAGAATATAGATTTTTATATCATTTTTATTTTAGAATTTGAAAAAAGTGGAATTATTTTTTGTATTTTGTTTGGAAGTTTGGAAAAGTTGTACTATTTAGATAATATGATTAGATGAAAAAGTTGAAAACTTTAAATTTAAAAATATATGTTTGCGTGATGTTTGGATGTTGATTTGATAAGATGAGATGAGATAAAATAGGATGAGATGAAACCATCTCAACATCCAAACGAACCCTTGGTAGAAACTGCCGAGATCAAATTAGAAAAACTAGAAATGGAAAGTGTAAAAGATCAGCCATTTGTCGGTGAGGAATCAAGAGCTTTTGGCTACTGATACCATGAAGAAGATGACAGAACTTAGATGAGGAGAAGACAGAACTTTCTCTATAACATTGAGAAGCTCTTGCCGTGTGAAATAGTATTTATTATAGAACTTCTAAAATGTAAGTAACCGGTACTAAGAAAATTTACAGAGCAGCAACAAGGAAAGGTCAAAGAAGTGCAATATCTTGAGTAATGTGCTTTTCCATACACAAGTGTATCTCCAAAGGTTGAAAGGTCTTCGAGATATTCCTTCATTAGTAGTGGCAATGGCTCCATCATTTATACAACTTTATGCAACGGCTCCATAATCTTGTTTTCTTGCTTTGATGTATACATAATCTTCTCCTTAAATTTTGTAGCTCTCGATGTTTCCATCCTAAGGCCTGATTGTTGTTCTCTATCATCCACAACTCTAAAACCTTTCTCAAGGACCATGGCTCTTCTCATTGTTTCGGTACATACATTAAAGCTTGAAACCAATATAAGGTGATGAACTCTATATCACTAGGGCCCTTTTGAAATTTCCAAACCCTTTTTCCTTCATCTGGAATTAAGTGAAGGGCAAAATAGGAGGTTGCAATTAACTTAAGAACACTGTTGTATTGTCAAAGATTAGGGCTAAGCAAAAATCAAAAAATCCAACTCTGAATCCGACTCCCTCCAACTCTGGTCTGGCTCCGCTCTGACTCTGACAAAACGGAGTCAAAGTCAAAGTTCGAGGTGTTGCTGGACCAACTCCGACCCGATCTGAGTCCGACTTTATGCTCCAACTTCCGACTCTAAATCCAACTCCAATATTATACATATGTTATAAAAATATGTATTTATCTATGTATTTAAGTATATTTATATAGCTATATAACTAGAACTTATACTGTTAAATTCAATAATATACCAGTATGAGCGAATTATTATAAAATAATATACTTAAACTATAATATAAATAAACTAATACTATAGTATATATATGTAAACATCATAGCATTTCTACCATACATAATTAAGTATAGAAATAAGTTAGACACTCATATTGAAATAAGCCTAGTATAATAAGTTAATAACACTACAATAGTAATTTACTAAATATAATAACATGTAATTAGACACTAGAAAGTCTAGTATATAATTAAGTTATCAATAAGTTAGACATTAGTATAATAACATGTAATGCTATAAATTAGACACTAGTATAGAAATAACTAATAAGTCTAGTATAATAAGTTAATAAATATTAATTTACTAAAGTATAATAACATATAATTAGACACTAGAACTTAAGTCTAGCGTAGAAATAAGTTAGACATTAGTATAATATAATAACATGTAATAGTATAGTATAATAACATGTAACTAATCACTAGAAATAAGATGTAATACTAAGAGTGTGACAACATATAAATAGACACTATAGTTAGTATAAGTCTAATATAAAAATAAGTTAGATATTAGTATAAAAGTAAATCAGTAATAAATAATTTAGTTTTAGGTTTTAATTTTTGAAAAATCTAAAATTTGAAAGCCCTAAGAAAATCCTCTTTTAAAAATGGGTTAATATGAAATTAAAAAAAATCCAAATCTGACTTTGTTCCAACAAGTCAAAGTTGGATCAAAGCCTGCACAAATCCGAGTCATAGTCAAAGTTAAACTTCGAAAAATCTGACTCCGTATTTCGACGCTCAACCCTATCAGAGACCTCTAAACCAAATCTGTAAATTCTCTTTCTTTACAATCCTTTATCATGGCAAGGTCGTTAGTCTCGTTAAAAGTTTCCTTAAATTGTAGTGATAAAGCCTTCCCTTAATAGCAATTTTATATCGTCCCACCACCTCTCTGCACCATTCTCTAGGATGAAAGTGGCATATCTCACATTTTGTTTATCAATAATTTCTCCATCTTGGAAATCATTTCTTTACTACCACTGGATTTGTTTCCCATAGAAGGTAGGGGTTTTGTTTCTTGAACTCCGAATATTCTATCAGCAAGCTCGTCAATCTCATCTATCTTAGGACTGAGATCATACACCTTTCTTCCTCCAAGTTACATTTAAAAGCAAAAATTTTGGCAACGACCTTCTTTTGCTTTGATGGCCTATTCAACCTAGATTCATCACCAAAAACGATTTATATATGTGGGGTACATAAAATAAAATAAAATATTTATTGAATCTATAGCAAAACAAGCCCAATTATTTCCACCACTTGTCTCAACTCAATCTTAAACCATAGTTCTCAAAGATCGAGATATCTCATCCTACTTCCTAGTTCGACCAATATCAAAATATTATAATTTGATTCCTCAAGCCTTGAAAGAAGATTAACACCTATGGTTCTATTAATTTTTGAACCTTTGCTCTGACACAAGTCCAAATCATTCCAAGGAGTCTACAAAATCATATTCTAAACCTTAACACCCATTGTAGAGCCCCGAACCTAGAACTACGATTGGACAGAGCTTTGGCCATAATTTGAAGTTCCTCCCTGTTTAGGAAATTGCCAATACAGGATTTCCAAGCTACTTCGCAACCATATATAAAAATTGAAAAAAAATAAAAAAAATAAGGATTGCTAGCCTCCTACTACCATGAAGAAAAAAGGTAAACAAAAGACAAAAAGTAGCAAAGAGTAAAAATAAAGGGAGGATATAAGGGGAGAAGGCCAATCCCAAGAGGTTAGCAATCAATAACAAGCTCAAAAAAGACCCAAAAAATAAGCTTGGAGGCAACACGTGAGCTGTACACACTGATGGAATGGTAGCAGCTTCAGCAGTTCATGGAGGAGATCAGAGGGGGTTTCATTTATAGAAGGAATGTAGGTATTTGGTGGCGGTAGAAAAAAAATATGGCCTCTAAAGTCTGGAGAGAAGAAAACGAAAAATAAAGAGGGGGAAAAATGAAAAGGGAACTAGTGCATCCAGAGTTAGAGGGAGGAAGAGGATTTCTTCGGAAGGGGAGTGGGCTGGTAGGGGAAATGAAAGAAGCAGTGGTGAATCATGTCGGGGTATGCCTTACACTCAGAATGCACTTAAAGGAACAGTAGCCAATGTATGTGTTTCAGAACTCATATCCTGACAGTAATATAATCACAAGGGATTATGGGTTTCTAAAACTGATATTAAGCTATATCCTGCACAATCAATCACCTCCTTGCTCACTTCCCCCCGACTTAGGTAAACCCAAATTGGTGGTTGGAAGGGCCTTCTAATCCAAAGACAGATGTACTGACATTGTAAATTTCACCTCTTGCCTGAGTGCGCGCATGGAGTATGGAGTCCGTAATGTAATGAGATGCAGAAAAAATAATTGAAGAAAAAAAAATTGCACTATGGGATACCTAAAAAAAAATAGCATACAGTTTAATGACAGTTACGCCGGTACCATTTTCCCGGACAGTCTTTTCTGAATCAACGGAGGT
>QEOT01003715.1:241685-259543 GCA_003123785.1 Pterocarya stenoptera | reverse complement strand
AACGTAAAATGTAATATGTGGAGAAGGACAAGTACCCTTATTCTCTCTCTAAAAATTGCTCCTCCCACCCTTTTGCCTATATTGTTTTTCCTTCTTTTTTTTTTTTTTTATTTCCTTCCATTACACTAGGTCAGAAAAATGTTTGATCTACTGCATGCCTTCGGACTTGCAAAATGTAATATACGCCACACCATCATGCTCACCAACCTTTGATCTTCAAAACTATGTGGAAGTGCCACAAAAAAGCAACTGCATGATGGGTCTCTCTAGGCCATAGGTGAGTTTCACACCCTGTTTTGTAATTCGGCCTCCGGACCCCAACTACCATACGTATGGTACAAATGGAGTCCCCACCTCTAGATCTTTCAAATATAGCCCGCCCCACTCCACCAACGTCAACAATGAGCTCCTCATGCCAGTATAATCGTGTGTGTCTTCAATGAAACATCGTCGATCCGGACCTTCAAATCCTAGCTATCTAAGTATGTTTTAGCTTTCCCTAACTAACAATCTAAAAGAAAATGATGGAGAGATCTCATTTGAAAACACCTAAATAATTGACTACGAGCCTATAATCCGCGCAATGCGCATATGGTTATTTAGGTGGATTTTTTTAGATCTATATTTGGATATGCACTATACATAATTACTAAATAAACTATCTAAAATTAATAATTAATAATAATTGATCAAATGTCACTAAATAATTAATATGTTTAAACATGATCTCTATGTCACTAAATTTTTAGAAAGACGTATCACTAACCAAGTATCAAACATAATATTCTATTCAAGTAAATACATATCGTAGAAAATAATTTAAAAATTTTTAAGCTTTTTATATATAGAACTAATCATAATATTATTTAATATGCTTAACATATCTTCATTCTCAAATTATAACTTAATGTCTTATAAAACAAATGATAACTTAGTGGAATAGTTTTATTTTATCTTAATCTATTAAAATAAGCAGCAGAACGCCGGTTCATAAAATAGAATTAGTCATGCTTAAATTGAATCCCTTGTAATTTATTACTATAATCTAATTATAAACCAATAATTAGTAATATATTTTAACTGACATAAAATATAAGTGTCATTCTCATAAAAACAGAGTCCAAACTAAAACAAATTCACGTGAAATCAAGCCCAAATCTTAGAAGCAAAATGGGTTGTAACGTAATTTAGCCATTAAGATTTAAGAAGTAAATATGACCTGCTTATGGTTTACAGAGAGAGACTACGGTATTGATGACAAAAGCAAATATGACTTGCTTTTATGCTTCACAGAGGGAGGCTACAAGGAAAATAACATGATTTGATTTAACAATTAAAGGTACATATCTCACGTTAGAGAAGAAAAAAATTTACAAGCAAAAATGGTTTGGTGCCGAGAGAGAAAACAAATATTCACTTGAGGGAAAAGCCATGCGATAGACTCACCGAGAGGAAAGAGAGATTGTGACAAAACTGGTGGTTGCACTGGGGCTATGACGGCGAAGGTTTCTATGTAGCAGAAAATAATTTAGGCTTCATTAGGCTCAAGAACGGGAGAAAAGAGAGAGGAATCAGTATGGTCTTATGGAGAGAAGATCAGAGTGTGATGGTGATTGGGCCGGAACTTTCTAAGAGGCTTGAATGGTTTTCCGACCCTCCCAATGATGGTCAATGGTAGAATAGGAACAAATCCCACAAATTAAATCACTGTCGTAGATGAAAAATTGACAAAGGAGAGAGATAAGGCCAATGCCCGTTGTGGAGGAAGGGAAAACTCACCTTTGGCACCTTCTGGGTGTCTCCCAACGGTGGCGAGGTAAGTGTTTCGGTTTGAAGAGAGATTGCTACAGTGGCCTTGTTGGGTTTCTTTATTTTTCTGTGTAAGGATCTATTGGGTGCTTTANCAATCGCTCAACAGGCCGAAAGGGGAGAAAGAGTCATTCTCAACCCACTGGAGCAACTTGGGCCTCGTTTAGTGTTATTTGGAGCCCCCAGCAGTGTTTCGGTACGGCTATACAATGACGATTCGTACATCCATTGCGGTGAATGGAAAATAAGTATAAAGAAAGTAAAGAAATGAACACATAGATTTACGTGGTTCAGCATAATGTCTATGTCCACGGGCATTTGGGGAGGAGAAATCCACTATAATATTCTTGTTTATAGTCTCTCGTAGTCCCTCATATCTCACTGTACAATAGTGATGCTAAATATAAATTTACTGGAGAAAAGGTCTTCACTTGAACTCTCTGTCCCAAGGTTGAAGGAGAAGTCGAAGAGAAGAGAAGAAGAACCGAAGAAGAAGATCAAGACCCCTCGGCAATCATCTGGACCCTCCTATTTATTTGATTGTTTTTCCCGCATGCGTCCCTACAATGATAAGGCCAAGCCCGTTTTGCATGTCTGACCACGCCCCCTGACAGCCCCCTGCACCCACATTACCTCCTGACCCCCTAGCACCCACGTTACCTTCTGACAGCCCCACACCACATGACTCCTAACTCTTCTTGTCCCCTAGCTTTTAATCCAGGTGGGCTAGGCCTAGTAGCTTGGCTTATATTGGACTTTATTATTTTTACCCCCTCATAGTACGTAATGGAGTTTTTGTCTCCACACCTTCCTCTAATATTCTTCTGATTAATTTCAACGAACTCCTGTTTAGAGGAAAAAAAGGTGAAATTGAATTCCATTCTCTAATCTCTCCCTCTCTTTCCCTAATTATTTAAACTTTATCTTAGCCTCTATCTCCAAGTTAATATTATATATATATATGTATATATGCGCTTATGCATATGTAGAGAAACCTTTTGACGATAAATATGGTATGACTCTGATTATTGAAGTCGTGGAATTTCTTGGTTTTTCACCTACTTAGACAATGAACCCGAGGGCTCAGACAATGCAATCCCTTTTCACCTTTTTCTATTCATTATCACATGGAGCACTCTCATGACACATCTTAAAAGAAAAATCCCTATAGTCCACTTTAAAGTTATTAAGCCCTGTAGATGAAGCAAATGAAGCCCCTTCATTAGAGTGGTGGGTGGGTCAATTGGCTTGCCCTCCCAAACCCCTAAGCCCACTGGGCAATGGGCAGGCAACCTGCCCGTCCCAATGTAAGTGGACGAAGTGTTTAGGTTTTTAAGAAGCGGGTGGGTAAAAGTTTAGGTTGTCAGTTAGTATTCACGCACACATAAGAAAAAACCCTAGGTTTCATCTTCTCTCTCTCCTTCCTTGTTCTCTTCACAGCCATAAAGAGAGGCATGTCGACCTCTTCAGGAAGAGGAAGAGGACATCATATTAGACTTGATTTATTTCTTGGTTCAATGTGTAAACATAGATCTCAAAGTTATTCTTTGTCGTGTTCTAGATGTATCGTCAATGCATGAGGTTCTTCTTTAGCCCTTTGTTTGGTTGGGTGGGGTGGAGGTTGGGGAGGTAGCTACTGAACTGTCTAGGGCGGGTAACAGCCCTAAAAGGAACTATTTGTCTTTAACAAAGTATAAATCAAGAAAACTTCCATATTTCTCAATACAAAACCTCTCTACATAAAGGACTTTTACACTTCAACAATCTTTACATGTCATTTTACTCTTTTCCTTCTCGAACTCTTAAAAATACAACCTTCATTCACTCGAGAGTACAGCACATTTTCAATCAATGGCAGCACCCATCTCAACCTATCCCTTGCCATCCTCTCTCCAAAAAAATTTCAACTCCTTGGGCACCTTCTTCAAATGGTTTTTTAGGGGTTGTGAGGAGAAAAACAACATGAAACTTTATCCTCAAAATCTTAATCATCCGTCTTAAATCAACCTTTAAGACTGTGACATTGGACATCCCAATCCATCCTCCCCCTCCACTTTTTTGAATTACAATGTCTATGGAATCTAAAATCTCATAAAAGGCTCAAGCCGTTTCCTTTAGAAAATTGTTTGGAATGACCTTCCAACAAAGGATAGGTTGTCCTCCATTCCCAATCACTCTAGTACTATAGATCCAAATGTGTTCTCTACTCACAAGAAATTAAAACCCTTAAGTACCACTTTCTCAATCGCAAAATGCTATTTGTACTTACAAATTTACTTACATAACAATCTATATTGACGTGCCAGTTATTGATATGCTGAAAATTATAAAATTTAAAAATCTAAATTTGAATCTAAAAAGAAAACTGATAAGATAGGTCTTATACATAAAATTGTAAGTATATATAACATTACTCCGATGGCTTGTCAGTTCACCATAATCATATAGAGCAAAGGCATCTGGCCTTCTAAGTTTCCAACCCCTCAACTTTTAGATCTTGCTATGGTCGATTAGATTCTCATCATTTGAACCCACAGGAGTAACTATACATAAGTCTAAATAATCTCAGACTTCCACCGTCTTTGAAGCCCTATGCCTTTTTTATGATTACAGTTGATGATATCATGGCGAATAGTTTTCATAACACAAATGTATGCCTATGGGGCTTACGCAGTGGTTGGAGCAAAGACAAACTCAGTTTCAAATTCAAACAAATGGACTAATCAATAGTTCAACTCAATCTCTAATAATCCATTTTCTTTTAGGAGAATTCAATCATCCATTGGTATCAGTATTGCTATAAATGTTGTGTACTGGAAGAATTAGATGTGCGTATAGACTTGTATTGACTAATAAACTTATATGAAGATGCCCATGGAGATGTAGAGATGCAACAAATCTCTATTCTGTACAAATCATGTATGCACCTTCTTTTTACTTCGACGTTGAGCAAAATATTAGCCAACCCCAGATCTACTTATAGGAGGTAGTCAAAGAGATATTAGGTCCCTTGAAGGTCAAAGTTAAAAAAAAAATAAGAAATTAGAGATTTGCTTTAATTTGCATTTATACAAGATTGTCTAGGACTTCATAGAATAAATAGATAGAATTCTTTTTAGAACAATGTTACATTTAGAACCCTATTACAATTATTTTATAATTCATTTTATTACAAACCAATGTAACTATGCCACTTCATAAAAAATGATGATCTACAACAGGACTATAACTCAAAACTTATCCCTGTCAGATTTCAACTATTATCACCATAATGAAAACTTGGTTTAGCACATCTTTGCAAAGGTCGTGAACGCAAAATAAGGAGAAAAAAAAGTTATCTTTGCCCCAGTTGCCACATTGGGAAAGCTTCCTGATAAAGGAAATCATATTCCTAACTCGTATTCAACCTCGATAATTTTTCAGGAAAGTTGTGTGAAGAAGAGAGAGATAAGAGACAAAAACATTCATATCTCATATGCAGCACCCATAAACATTTTGAATAACTGGGTCGATCAAAACGTTCCATATTAAGAACGTCATAAGTAGAAAATTGATATCAAACTTCAACATAATCATGCAACCTTAAAGCCCTTTTTTTCTTTTTCTTTTTTTCCTTAAGTCCGTTGTAGTTTTATTAAGATGACAATCAGATGATGACCTTCTTCACAATATTCATCTTTCCTTTATCCTGAAGATGGCTTCTTTGAAGTTTTCTACTATCATAGATCAATTCACAAGTCATATCCTTCATGTTATAGTTTTAACATACACTTCAGAAATTGGTCTTCCAAGCAAAATCAAGCTCCGGTTGCATATAAACGAGTCCATTCCTTCGCTGCAAGTTTCCAACCAACAGGGGCTAGTAATTAGTAATGACATGCATGACAAATGCTTGTAAAACCAACTGAAATCATTTCCACCACATCAGATTAATTATCTTCTTTTTTCTTTTCTTTTTTTTTCTTGGCACCAAGTATCCAAGAACAACGTCCCGACTAATCCCGAGGGTGCACAGGCCTTTGGCAAGGAGTTTCCCACAACTGTACCTCAGATAATTCATAGAAAAAACCCCCCAATCAGATGGCCCCTAAAGATTGTTTGCACCCAATGGAATTTGAACCCCCAAGCCCAAGGCCTTTACCACTTAGAGCCAACCCCTAGAGGTTACATCAGATTAATTCTCTTACAGTGGAAAAAAAAAAAGGAAAAAAAAATCTTACCCTTAAAAACAGTATTGAAGATGGAGCTATTTTAGGTCTCATGCTAGCATCTTGGTAGTAGCCAACTACAAATAATTAAATATTACCTGTCTCAACAGCTTCAGTTTCATTTGTCTTCCAATGCTTTGCAACATTCTCGGAAAGGGGATCATCAGGATTTGGAGCACTTAAAAGAGCTTGGATGCTGATCCAGTAAATCATGTAACGTTTTGTTAGTAAAGTCATCTCACTTTGCTTTAAATATCATTTCACGACCCAAGATCCCATCATTTAAATTATCCATGCTTTCCTATTTACCTTTCTATTTCCACATGGTTTATATTAAATCTATCCTATACTTTTTTTTTCCTTCTCCCCAGAAGATGATTTTCAAATCAAGAAATTATTGGGGATGCACGAAATCACCTCAGCAATACTGTTCGGATTTGGAGAGCTGGACTCCATTTGTCTTTAAGAATATCAAGGCATATCCGTCCAAGCTGATATAAACATTTTTTTATATCCATAAAGAAGAAACCTCAAATTTCAAGCAAGGGAAAGGAGCAAAAGAAGCAGATACTACTTACCTTATCAATATTAGGATGATATATTTTGGTCAGGAACCGAACCTATCAGGAAAAAGTGCAGTTTACAGAAACAAAAATAAGTGCAAAGGCAACAAGATTGAGAACAAAAAACTCATCTAAATATTGTAAGGAAAAAACAAAAGAAACTAAACTTCTTTGAAAAGGTTCTTCATATATAACAGAACACGCTTGAGGAGCAGGGGAAGGAAAAAAAGATCACTTATTCAACCATGCATTCGGCTCTATGTGGGCCAAAAAAGGATAAACAAACAGAATGCAATATTAGTAGCTATGCTATTTTCTTATAATTGTGTACAGAAAATAATAAAAACATTATAACACAAATATCTTGAAATTTAAATGGATACATTGTTATGTAAGTGATGTGGGCTGCTTTAATTTAGGTAGCGCATTTTGTCATTCAAGGCAAGCCTGCGTAATTGAGTGAGAGAGAAACCCCTACGGCTACCCCCGCCGTCACCCTTCACCGAAGGCATTGACCGGCATCACCCTTCACCTAAGACACCCCACCACTGTGATGGAGAGATCCAAGATGGGCCATTCGTAATGCTACCAGGAGGGCTAGGCGTGCCGGGGCTAAGAGGGTGGCATTGGTGTGCATGCATGGCTCGGGTGATGGGTCCTTAGGCGCTCAAGAGAAGGTCAACTAGAGGAGAACCAAGTTGTTAGCCATTTGCTTGATTTTAGGGGTTGGTTGACAAATCCCTTCAATTTAGGGAAGGAGGCAAACCCCTTGATTTTAGGGGATTGGGCGGTTGCTAGAGGTTTGACCGAATATCTCCTTCAAATTAGGGAGATTATCTATTTGTTAATTTATTTGAGTTTGTTTCTTTTATTTTAAAAGTTGTTGGGATTGTTTCCTTAACTTTAGAAGTTTGACTTGTTTTGGGATTGTGATTTCAAATTTCAAAAGAAATTGTTAGAAGGAATAAGTGGGGGAAGGCATTGTAATGGAGGTATTATGTTATTTTCAATAAAAGTGAAGCTTATGTTTTGTCATCCTAATTTTCGAGAATTGAGTGTTAGCCTGAGTTAGTCTTGATTTTCACCATCCAACCATCCGGATCTTGGTGTTGCCTTGAGGTAACCCTAGATTTAACCACCCAACACGCCACAAACACTTGAGTGAGAGTGAGAGTGAGGCTTCCATCATTGGTGCTTTCATTAAAAGTGTCCAACCCAAGGAGAGGAAGCCATGGCCGAATGACAACCAACTCATAGGGAGCGGATTGAGAACCTTGAAACCACTTTGGAGGCACAACAAACCGCCAGCAATGAAAGGCTTGGAAGAATAGAGGATGTGCTCCACCAATTGGTGGATCAAAGGAGGAATGGAGATGGGAGGCGACATAGAAGAAGAGCCGAGAGACATCATAGTCTTGAGCGCTCCGGGGGGTCTAGGAGAAGCCAACACCGGGAGAGGGTAGAGGACTTAGATTCATCTACTCAAGATTCCTCAAGCACTAATGAAGAATCAACCAGATAAAGTGATAGGGAAGAAGGGAACCGAGGTGAGAGGAGAGATGCACGTAGGGGGTAAGTTCTCAAACCAAAAATGGACTTTCCCAAATTCAATGGTGATGACCCGAGCACTTGGGTTAGTAGAGCCGAGCAATACTTCAAGCACAATCACATGGAAAGCCATGCTAAAATGTCCTATGCCACCTACTTCCTTGAGGGGGAGGTCAACCAATGGTGGCAATGGATGAGGAAGACCTATAGGGCTCGAAAGAAGGAGGTAAAATGGAGGAAGTTTGTCAATGAGCTTTTGAGGAGATTCGGGCCAACCGAGTATATGAACTACCATGAGACTCTCTAAAAGATCAAGCAAACCGGATCTTTAAGAGATTATCAAAAGAAATTCGAATACTTGTCCACTAGAGCACATGGATGGTCAGAAAAAACCCTCATTGGGATCTTTGTGGGCGGCTTGAAAAGTAAGTTGGCAGCGGAGATAAAACTTAAGAAGCCAAAGACCTTGATGCAAGCCTTGGAGGTTGCACTGATTAAGGAAGATCAACTCTAAGATTTGAGGAAAAATAGACACTTGGAAGTGAGGAAACCACCCCCAATGGTTTCCAAGTTTGATGCAAACCAAACTTTTAGTAAGGGCTGCTCACCGGGAGGTCCTAGTGGAGGTACATCAAGTGGAACCAAACCATTACCCAAGGGAGTGAAGATGATACCTTGGGAAGAGATACAACGACGAAGAGAGAAGGGCCTTTGTTTCAATTGCAATGAGAGGTTCACAATGGGCCACAAATGCAAAGCCAAGCAAATTTTTGATATAGAGATAAAGTCAGAGGAAGAGGAAGACATAGGGGAGAAAGAGCAAGGGCGAGAAGAGCAAGAACAAGATGAAGCCGTGAGGGGAGATCCTCAAATTTCTATCCATGCATTGACGGGCGTTGTGGGGCTTAGAACGATGAAAACACAAGTTCATATTGGCAAGATAGAGGTAACGGTTCTTGTTGATAATAGCTCATCCCTAAACTTCATCAACTCTAAAGTGGCTGAGAGCTTGGGGTTGCCTATGACTTCTATCACTCCATTCGAGGTCAAGGTAGCTAGCGGGAAGAAGATGAGGTGTAGAGAAGTATTTAAAAAAGTATGTTTGAAAACACAAGACCTTGAAATTGTAGTGGATTTATATTCTTTGCCTATTGTGGGGTTGGACATTGTGTTGGGTGTGTAATAGCTAGAGGAGCTAGTGAAGATAGTCTCGGACTATGGAAAAATGACTATGGAGCTTATAATGGGAAGCAAATGGGTGACCATCAGGATGAATGGAAGAGGGGGATGTAAGGTCGTGGGGCCTAATGAGATGGAGAAGCTATTGAGACAAGGGGGGCAATGTTTTGCTATCGCATTGACCTCCCAACCAAGGGGCTTGAGTGAGAGACATGAAGTGGAAGATAGGGGCATGGAGAGGGAGTTAGGGGCCAAGGTTCCTAATGACTTGAGGGAGCATGTGAGGAAGGGTGACTAAGTGGCAACCGAAGCCTTCGTTCAATGGAGGGGGCTCCCAACCGAAGATGCTACATGGGAGAGTGTTCGGGTTCTCAATGATCAATTCTCAAATTTGAACCTTGAGGACAAGGTCGGTCTTGAAGGGGGGAGGATTGATGGAGATTCAAGATGAGCCATTTGTAATGCCACTAGGAGGGCTAGGCGTGCCAAGGCTAGGAGGGTGGCATTGGGGTGCATGCATGGCTCGGGTGATGGTTGGAAAATCCCTTGAATTTGTTAGCCAATTCCTTGATTTTAGAGGTTGGTTAGCAAATCCCTTGAATTTAGGAGAAGAGGCAAACCCCTTGAGTTTAGGAGATTGGGCGGTTGCTAGAGGGTTGACCGAATATCTCCTTCAAATTAGGGAGATTATCTATTTGTTAATTTGTTGGAGTTTGTTTCCTTTATTTTAGGAGTTGTTGGGATTATTTCCTTAACTTTAGAAGTTTGACTTGTTTTCGGATTGTGATTTCAAATTTCAAAAGAAATTGTTAAAGGGAATAAGTGGGGGAAGGCATTGTAATGGAGGTATTATGTTATTTTCAATAAAAGAGAAACTTATGCTTTGTCACCCTAATTTTCGAGAATTGAGTGCTAACCCGAGTTAGTCTTAATTTTCACCATCCAACCATTCGGATCTTGGTGTTGCCTTGAGGTAACCCTAGATTTAATCACCCAACACGCCACAAACACTTGAATGAGAATGAGGCTTCCATCACAGACAAGGCCGACAGACTCCAGCATCTCTGCTGAGGGCACTTCTTGCGTTAGTCCTCCCTCCGACAACCTGGATTTCTCAAGTTTCTCAAAAGTTGAGGAGATTTCTTGAAGGCGTCGTCGACCTTCATACCTGTGCCTCCCGACACAGTCAAGAACGACGAACTCAAGTGACTCCTCTAAGGGCACTCCCAACATCGGTCCTCCTTCCAGCAACGAGATCCAGAATCGTCAAGGAGATCTCTCAAACCGTCATCCGTCGGATCTATGCCTCCACCACCACAGACAATACCATCGAGCTCAGGCGACTCCTCTAAAGGCACTCCAGTATCAGTCCTCCCTCCGACGATAGGATTTTCTCAGGAAACCACTCCTTTGATTTTGCCAGCGCAAACCTACATCAGATCTGCATGTTTTGGGAGATGCCGGAGATGATGAAGTGAGAGGAAGTTGATGTTTTGGGAAATGATGTTGTGATTTGGGACCATAGGATGATGAAGCGCGACGCGGATGCATTTTTTATGAAAGGTAAGAGGTGGTTGAAGGTGGAATCAAAAACTTTCGTTTTTACGAAAGAGGGAGGAAATAGCTTTCGCATCTCTGAATGTAGTAAAAAGATAGCTAAGTTCATGTGCCTATGTGGGATGGCAGCTTCATGGGTTGGTAAGGGGATATAGGATTGTTTAGAACTCATCTATCATGATGGATTCTTTAGGGGGTTAAGAATGGGTGATGGAGTTCTCATCATTCAACATCATATTAACGCAAAGGGCAGTTTTCTGCAACTTTCAGAATTCCGAAATGGGAGGAAAGGTTTGCCAGTGATTCCTAAAGGAGCAAATGGCATCGGATGGAAAGGTTTTCTGAATTCCATTCGAAGCATCATTGGGTCTAAAGCCGTTGTTCTAAAACATGCAAACAGAGGGGAGTTCGTTGATGAAAAGACATTGGGAAGGCCTTCCTCGGTCAAAGGTGCCTTGCACGCCTCGATGTTGAGGTCACCGGTGGTTAGTCCGGTCGAGAATAGCTCCGAGGCAGAAGGAAAGGGTAAGACACTTGTAGGAGACAAAGGCTGTCAAGTGAAATTGGGAGAAGTGGAGGGTAGGCACCATTTGGTGCAAGGTGGAATGGCTGCTTCAGTCTAGTGTTTGAGTGTGGAAGAAGTGGAGGGGGTCTTGTGGGCTATTAAAGCTCAATTGATGGGAGGTATGGAGTATGTGAGAGATCTTATGGTTAATGTGGATAAAGGGTTGGACCTGTTCTTGGGTTTGGGTGGTGGGTTGAAAACGGACAATGGGGGGCGGGGGGTAGATCCTATGGGTTTAAAGGCCTCAAGTGTGCCAGCAAAGGGCACTACAAAGCCATCATAGATAGGGTCATCGAACGCCGACATCACTGTTCACGCTGGTTTGCCGTCTAACTGCCTTTAGTCACTAGTTGCAATTGGGTTCGTACCTTTTTCCAAGGTTCACTTTCAGTTGAAGATGGGGGGTTCCCTCCAGGGTTTCAAGTACTTCGGAAGAAGCAGACAAGCTTCTTTCAGAAATAAAAATGGGGTAAGAGAAGGTAGTGCTCCCCCTACCTAGCCTAAGCCTCCTAAGGGAGTAGTAGGGTCTGACAAAGTGGCACAGAAAGGGTTGTGGGGGGTGGAGCACCTACAAGCAATGTTCTCATCGATGGAACAACGACACCTACGCCGGAGGTGAAAAAACCTCTAATGGTGGCAACAACAATGGACAACATCAATATATGTTGAGGAGGCTAGGGATTTTAATGCAAGATACTGCAGGAAGGAAATTATGGGTTTATCGTTGGTGCCTTGTGAGGAGGAACGTCTAGGGTCAATAGAGCAATTGGGAATTGTGTCTGGGGATAATGCTGTTCCCCTAGTTTCTCTTCCTCCGACAAAAAACATAGCGGGTTCACCATCAGATTGGATTCTGCATAACGTTAACGAGATTCAACATATTATGGGGCTTTCCTACGGAGGATGTGAAAACCAATTTAAAGCACTACTAGCTGGGATAGAGGCAGGCCATGAGCTTGAAACCAAATCAAGTTTTAAGAAAAGTAATGAGTTAAAGCGTCTTTCTTGAGCAATCAACTACATGTCTTTCATGGGCTTTTTGGGTCATCTGGGGCTAGTTTGTATTGGCTAAGTGTTTTCTTGTATACGTTCAGTGTACTTAGTTACTCCTATTGATATATATATATAAAGAAAACCTTCCTACAGGTGTCTCCTGCAACCTACATTTATCGGAAGCCAATAGCCGCTCGCCACGTGTGGTAGAAGAAGTTGAGATAGAGATGCACAACCAGGGAATAACCCCTCCATCCCGAACTGAAGCAAAAAATAAACTGAACGAAAACACTCCCTCTCTCTTTCCTCTCTCGCACTCTCGCACTCTCGAACACAAACACCCTCCCTTGCTGTCTTCTTACCTCGGAATGCTCCAATTCAACACCGTGGAGAAGGAAAAAAATGTGAAAATGTTTTCTCATTGATCTTGATCTCCTCCACAAACCACCCCACCGTTGTCCTTTAGCCTAATGGAAGGTATGACCAAACCCACAAACAAAACGACGACGACAACAAAAACAACCACCAAAGTCACTAAGACGACCATTTTGATCAGCAGCAACGCCAATCCACAAAGCGTAAAGCTTTCTTTCTAGTTTTCCCCCACTGATCTGTTCATTTGATCTGTCTAGTATTTTTTCTTTTTTTCTTTTTTTTGTCTGTTGGATTCTTGGCTTGCATATCAGAATAAATCATTGAACTTAAAAAGTTAAAGAAGTTGAGGGAGAAAAGGATCGAAAAGAAGAAATCATTCAGATTAGCTTGGTAAACTAAGGTAGCTTTCTAGTAATTTTCGTATCACGAGGGAGAGAATGGCATTAACTGAAACTGAGCCTCTGGGAATTATTATACCTTTATTTCTCCTTTCCTAATTTCATTTCATAGAAAAAGAAATCACTTTTTTGCAGCAACTAAATGTAGGGACCGGTGAGAGATGCGTTGTCAAAAAACTGTGAGGCCTGGCTGAAGATGGGTTTGGAGTTTTCGTGAGGGAGAGAGAAGGAGAGAGAGAGAGAGAGAAAATGGGTTATGGTGTTAGGAGAGGGAAGAACAGAGATCGAGTAAGGTGAGAGAGAGATCGGTTATGGTGTTCGACTCGGGAGTTCATTCTTCGGTCTGGAGCTCGAGCGAGAAGGGGAGAGAGCAAAGTGATTCGCTGCTATGCATGTTACACGATGCAGTGAGCAAACACCTACGTGGCAGCTCATAATTGGTCTCCGATAAATGCCGTTTATAGGTGCCACCTGCCCGAAGAGGAACTGATATATATATAATATTTTTACTTATAAAAAAATGTAAGTGATGTACAAAAAATTGAAACAGTTGAAACTAAGTGCCTAAATTGAGAATAAGTACATCGTAAACTAGAATAATCCTCACATGCTAAAATTAGTAGTCAGAGATCATCAATTACCGTGTCAATGAATATGTCAGAAGAATATTTTGGCACAAATTTCATATATATTTTTTTATAAGTACAAATTTTATATATTTTTAATTCACCCAAGTCCCAAATCACTAAAAAACTAGGGTTGAACAAGACTTCGACTCCGAATCCAACTCCTCTCCGGCTCTGCTTTGACTTCGACATAATGGAGTCGAAGTTGGATTTTTTTTAATTTTTCAGTCGGAATCGAAGTCGGAGGTATCATTGGACCGACTCCAACTTTGCCCTCTGAATCCAACTCCGACATTGTACATATGCTATAAAAAAATGTATTTATTTATATATTTATCATATATACTAGTATATTTATATAGTTATATAACTAGAACTTAGATAGTTAAATTCAATAACATACTAGTATGAGCTAATTATAATAAAATAATATACTTATACTATAATTTAAATAGACTAATAATAGTTTATCATATGTAAACATCATAGAATTATTACTATACATAATCAAGTATAGAAATAAGTTAAACATCATTATTGAAATAAGCCTAGTATAATAAGTTAACAACACAAAATAATAATTTACTAAAATATAATAACATGTAATTAGACACTAGAAAGTCTAGTATATGATTAGATTAGAAATATGTTAGATATTAGTATAATAACATGTAATACTAACGTATAATAACATAAAATTAGATACTATAGTATAAGTCTTATATAGAAATAAATTAGACACTAGTATAGAAATAACTAATAAGTCTAGTATAATAAGTTAATGGCACATAATACTAATTTACTAAAGTATAATAACATGTAATTAGAGACTATTAATAAGTCTAGTGTAGAAATAAGTTATAAATAAGTTAGACACTAGTATAATATAATAACATGTAATACTATAGTCTAATAACATGTAATTAGACACTACAATATGTCTAGTATAGAAATAAGTTAGATACTAGTATAGAAATAAGTCTAATATAATAAGTACATAATACTATAGTATAATAACATGTAATTAGACACTAAAAATAATATGTAATACTATAGTATGACAAAATGTAATTAGACACTATAGTATAAATCTAGTATAAAAATAAGTTAGATAATTAGTAAAGAAGTAAATTAATGGTAAAATGATTTAGTTTTAGTTTTTAATTTTTAGAAAAACTAAAATTTGAAAGCCCACAAAAAATTCTTTTTTAAAAATGGGCTAAATATGAAGCTAAAAAAAGCTCAAATCTGACCCCGAATATGTCAATGCTCACCCCTACTTAAAACCCTGCTGCTTATGTTTGATCCTCTACCGTGCTACGAATGTATTAAATCAATTGATATATCAGAAGGGAAAAGACAGCTCAATCCACCAATTAGTTTCGCACCAAGGAAGATTTTATGCATGGTATGCCTAACAAAACTCCATCTGTCACTCTGTACAATAACGCAGATAGTGTTCACAACTCTGAATGTTTGATGGGAAGCAGCTTCCAAGTAAATTTAATATGAAAACCTTATAACTAATGTAAATCCAGCCTCATTCAACATTGTGTTGAAAGCTCTCTGGATCTCATTATTAATTGAAACAATTAAGGCCTATATGAGAACGCAAGATGGTAACTTTATTTTATCTGACGTTTAATGCAGCAGGTATAATCGTTAAGTCTTTGTAATCATTTTGATAAGACCTCATTTTTGGATGAGTCTTTATATATAAAAATTAATAGTCTGAACTTTCACTCAACAGCAGGGAAAAACTCTGGATTTTTTTCTTCATTTCCAAATAAAGAGTACAAGGTGTGCCGCCTATGTGAAATAATTAAGTTCAGATCAACAGTTCCATATAAATCATATTTTCAACCTATCAGCATATGGTTACACATAAAGATTATATCTGCTGAATCAAATACATAGGCTGCATGAAGATTCAAACAACTAGTAATTGCATCACTTGCTAATAATTCATCAGAATGAATTTACAAGCCTCAATTATCTCTCCCTGTTTTTTATTTTTATTTTTATTTTAGCAAGCCTCAAAAATCTCAATTTTCACTGTTTTATGGTGCAAATGGACATTCAAACCTATTAACTGTTTTGGTAACTGACAATCACTGAGCCAACATTTCTTGACCTTGTATGTAGCATGCTAATGAATAAGCATGCACTACTGTTCCTGTGAAAAGTGAATGTACTGTTCCCGTTACCCCCGTGTGCCAAGCATTTTGCTTATTTAAGATGACCAAAGAATTTAAAAATCCTACATTAAATCCTTGGCGTGAGGGCTAAAAATCAATTTAAGAAATAAGCCCTCTCTTCAAACAGGCAACCACCTGAAATGCAGATATAACAGTATCTGAACTCTTAAGCAAGATAAGGCAAATGAATGCCTTCATAAAAACAAGACAAGCAACTGTAGAAGTTAAAAAAGATAGCATTACACAGCATGAAAAGAAACCTAAATATCATATTACCTTGGGAGCTGCCATTGGGTACTCTTCAGATAGAAATAATTCTAACTTGAAAACTCCACCTATGTATATATAAAAAAATGATATTACACCATGTACCAGTAAGTGAAACAGAAACTAATACAAGAAACCAAGTGACAACAAATCCGTTTACGTAGTTTGCTAAATTCTGTACGATCCAAACATTTCAGGAGGATACTATCAGATGTTGTTATGTTATTTGTGTCATAAGAATTCACAGAACAAGAGATACAATCATAGCTATTCTGACCCCTAAATCACATAAGTAAAAAAAAGATTTACTTTTTCAAACATTAAATAGCGTACAAGAAAATAGAAAATCTCAACAGGAGCTGGACATTAAATATTTAGCTTACTCAATAGCTTACATTATATAGTAACAGGAGCTGGACATTAAAAAAAAAAAAAAATCATAATAGGAGCTGGACATTAAATAGCTTACTAGAAAAGATTACTTTTTCATACGTTAATTACCTTCATAAGGAGATTGAGCTGGACCAAGAATCATAACATTAAAATATCTCATGTTGTCCTCAGAAGGAGAGGCACTTATTCCAGGAGCTGCATGCAAATTTCACAAAGCATGCTTAATACATGTAAGCCTCTTAATGGAATTACGTTTTTTTTTTTTTTTTTTTAAATAAAAATATTATATATATCAAAAGGAGTGTCCGAGTACACTGAATGTATACAAGAAAACACCTTGCCCATATTAGAAGCCCCTAATGCCCCAAAAAGCTCACGAAAAACAACACAAAATACACCAAGCCCAAGCCCAACTTGTTTCCTGTAGATCTAGAACTGTACCCGAACACCCAACCCCAACTCCTTGTTTCCCATCTTCACAATGCCCTCCCTTTAGACTTCCCTCTAGATCTAAATGGAATTATGTTAACAAGAATAACTCAAGAATGCTTAATTGGGCCATGAGAACATTAAAGCTCCAACATTAAAATGTCTGGGAACTGCATACAAATTTCACAAAGCATCCTAAAGTACATGTAAGCCCTTGATTAGAATTAATTTAATGAGAACAACTAAAGAAGGCTTACTTGAGCTGTTAGAGCATTGAAGTTCCAGCATTTAAATATACCACTACCCAAACTGAACTCATTTGAATAAACTGCTAAGGTACATAGATTGCTTACAAACGGGTCAAATGATGTTACCTATATACATATGATCTTCTGGATAGAAAGATATTGTGACCCCAACACAAGCTTAAATAAAATTGCATTAGTGCAGGCATCCTAATCTATCTGTAATTAGTGCATGAAGTGGTTTGTTTTCCATTTGCTTTGCTATATATACGAACGAGTACACTGAACTTTGGGTATACTAAAAATTCTAAAGAGACTGTTTGAAAAAGTAGTAAAACAAAGTAAGCTTTTGGGCACACCTGGTCTGAGGTGGATTGGCTGATGGCATAGGGTTTGTTTGGTAAGGGGAATGTCCATTAATGTTCCCAAAAGAATAGAAATGCCATTCCTATGCCTTTGTTTGGTGGCAATATACAATGTCATTTTCTAAAATACTTTTTTTTTT
>QEOT01003715.1:160711-241284 GCA_003123785.1 Pterocarya stenoptera | reverse complement strand
GGGGGGGGGGGGGGGCAGAGACCTGGTTCACTGAGGAGCCGCTGGGTTTCCTGTCCATTTCCAAAGTCAAGTAGAACCAAAATCAAAACCGCGTGTAAGAACATTTATGTATGTACAAACATACAGAGAGAGATAGAGAGAGACAGAACGGTAAAGATAGGAAAGTGAACCTTAATAATTCTTCGGGGTAGATTACTGTTAGCCATTGATCCCTTTGGAAGATTAGAGAAAGAGTGTGTGAGAGGGGGAGAGCTTGACGCAGAGAGCAGGGAAGATATAACGCAGCAGGCGCGTGTATGGAAATGGTATGATAAAGGCGTTTGACTTAAATTTTGATACCCTCCGCTACGAATCCTTCTTCCTACTGCTACAGCGCAGGCACTGCAATTATTTGTTTGTTTCCATACTTTATTGACCGTAAATCTCCGATTGACGTGGATTTATTTGAAAAATAGAAAACAATTAAAACACAGAAACCCGTGACCTGTAGCTCCGGCAATCTAGTCATACACCTCTTCCCTTCACAAACCAATCAAAACACATAAACCGTCTGTTTGAAAGATGATTGGAAGCTGATAAAATGAAGGAAATTAAAAAAAAAAATTGAACTTTGAAACTTATCTATCGCAAAGTTTGCCGACATGCTTCAAAAAAAATGACCAATTTATGCAATGGTACAAATAAGAGAGACAAATATGAAGCAGTGCTTCTTGGACCTTTCGAACTAATAAAGAACACATAAAACAGTCAGAATCATAAACACAAGAACAAAAGACAAAAATCCAAATAAGTAAATATATAAATACATAACAAACCTGATAAGATGCAAGAATAGCAATAATGGCATCCACTAGAGAAAGAAACACATCCAAACACACAAGACCCGTGGAAAGCAAGACATTTCTCTCAATTCAAACATGGGAATGAAAGGAGTGTCTCTTGGCAATTTTTTTCGATCTAGATGATAAAGTGTTCGGTCGGAAATCCAAGTTCTTACCAGGGTAACTTTCATGGTAGGCCAATTTGGCAGATTTTATATGCTTCTGATTCTGGGATTTCTCAAAAGTTCCAAAAATACCAAAATTACATAAGAAAATCTTAAAAATTGGATAAGTTTAGGGGTGTTTGTGGAAAGCAACAGAAAAATTCAGAGGTTAGAGGAGTAATTTAGGGGGAATATGATTGAAAAAAATATATATACAGAATATTGTCTCATTAATCTCGCATT
This sequence comes from Pterocarya stenoptera, assembly GCA_003123785.1. Classification (NCBI taxonomy): domain Eukaryota; kingdom Viridiplantae; phylum Streptophyta; class Magnoliopsida; order Fagales; family Juglandaceae; genus Pterocarya; species Pterocarya stenoptera. Next base: position 240,056 of record QEOT01003715.1, on the reverse strand, counting down.
AATAGGCTTAAGTTGCATTGTGCCAATCAGTGTTAAACCTTTAGCAAAAAACCTTTTGAACCAAAAAACAAAATGGCCAAAGCGGTGTAATGGTGCAAATCGGAGAGACAAACACAAAGTAGCGTTTCTATGACCTTTTGAACCAGCAAGCTGTTTTGATTCAATATAAATATTTATATTCAATATTTGTCCCCTATAACAACATATAAACACCATTTCCGTCTGTCTCTCATACCGGTTGACAGTTTTTATTTTCTTTTTCAAGCACTCTTTACCTTTCCCGCACAAAGTCGATTGTCTCTATCATATTTTTTCCCACGAAGGCAGACCACAGCGTAAAAGTACAAGTAAGTGCCATTTTTCATTCATTTCATTGATTTTTGGACTGTACAAAAATCATTTTAGTGTCTTAATGGCATTTTCACTCATCCTTTCTCTTTTGGCTTTCTTTGTACACGCTAAAGAGCAAGTTTTAGTTCAATCGCTAATATATCTATGATCAATTTCCATAGTTTTGTTCTACTTGAATTTATTTTATTTTTATTAGGTAAATAGTTTGGATGATAGGTGATTTGATGGTGTGAGGCCATTTCCTAAGGTTGTTCCAATCTTTTTTTCCTTGCATTCTTCACGAATTGACAATCATAACTAATAAAGATTCGTGTTTGCTGCATGAGTTTGAAACAATATTGTTAGATGGCATCTCATTTTGAAGTGGTATTCATATTTGAAATGGTGCCTTGAATTTGAAATTCAAATGGGCAGAGCCTATAAAGCCATCAAAATAAGTCATTCTTTTTTCGTATTTCACCGATTCTTATGTTGTTTTAGTGTCAAAAGGCAGCATTGTTTTACGTTCGTTTTTGCCAAATCAAATAACTGTGAGGAAATCTCTGATTGAGTGCCACATTAGATAAGTACTATAACTTGATTTTGTATAATTTACCGATTACTGATCATTGAGTAGACTTTGCACATCGTTACATTAGTGAGTCTATTATTGTTTGAGTTTTTTTTTTTTTTTAAATCTAATGATATGTGTAAGATTCTAATTTGCTCAAATATTTGGTAACGGTAATTTATCATATCGTTTTATTCATTACTTCCACTATGATTTTAGTTTGCACAAGTGTATGTTCTATGGTTTTAGACTTTATAGTCAACGACTGGTATTAACAATTTTTTTTATATAACAAGTAAGGAATTAAAATTTAAATGATATAGGATCCTTTATGTAATTTTTATGGACACTAAAGATAAAAACATACAAGTATGAATATTTATAGATCTTTAACCATCATCTTTAATTTGATCACAAATAATAAATTAAAATTAAAAAAAAATAAAAGCCCGCACATTGTGTGGGTTATAGGCCAGTATAGTTTAATAGAGATGAACTTTCTATTGATCCAAATCCCATCAAATACTAAATTTGATAACCAAGATGGAATTTTTTGCTCTTTCTCCCAAGTTTTTCAAGGAACCAAGAAACTACAACAATTTTGTTTTATGATTTGTCAGAGAGCACGGTGGAATACCATATTTATAGTTTCTCCTAAGTATGACCGGATTGAGAGTGGCTGCCATTTTCTTTTGTTTTGGTGGAGTTCTAGCAACCATTTTGTAGTACTGAAGAAAACTCGAAGTGGGACTTAAAGATCTCTCTCTCTCTCTCTCTCTCTAAATACCCATGACTGATCTCTCTCTCTAAATCAATTACTTTCAGTTACACACACACACTCTCTCTCTCCCTCTTTCTCTCCTCTCGCACTTCTCATAAACTCCTTTTCTTTTTCTCTCAGTTTGTTTCCTAAGTGAACTAGTCAAAAGCTCCCCTATGAAGAGGGTAGGGGGCATTGAACATGAACTTTTGGTAATGGATCTATTTTGTTCCACCGGTCAACTATATCATGGGAAAATGTGATGACCCGAGCTTGCCTAAGTATGGCTCATAGATTTTAGTCTTAGTTGCCATGGCATTTTGAGAGCTCTAGTTATTTTAGAAAGCCTTAGAGTCCTTGAATTAGCAATTTGAGCCCAAGAGGAGAGTAACCCTAGAATGCCTTATAAAATTTCGGCCCTATATAGAACCCAAGCCCAATGGCTTTAGTTCCATGACCAAAATCTTAGTCACTAGAGCCATGTGTCATGCATGTGTTGCACTTTGAATCTTGACTTGATAGTGGGTAAGGGAAAGAGAGAAGTGTAGGGAAACACCAAGAGGTGGCTTACATGCGTACCCTAGAGGATTTGCCACTTGTCAACACGCTAGAAACTTTCTAGAAGAATCAAGGGACAAAAGGAACCTAGAAAGACCAAAGGATTTTCGGCCAACCCATTTTCCCACACGCCTAGACCATTGTTTGGCCTAATTTCGAGTTCCAAGTTAGATTTCTTGAAAAGGGAAGCCTAGGGAGAAAGAATGAGGTTTTTCTGCAAAAGATGCATAGGAAACCGAAAGGGGCACACGGGATTTCGAATTTGTCAGACTTTGCCAAGTGTCAAACATGCACTAAGTTTCTAGAAGACTAGATGAAGGGACTCTGTTATCAAAGGATAAATATGCCCCCAGAATTTCGGCTACCACTTTCTCAATGCACCTCTTTTCTTGCCACTTGTCACTTAAGCTACCTTTAGACCAATGGCACATGAGGAGTCACCTAGGGAAGGAACGCTAGAAGATGAAGCATCAACTTGGGAAACGGAAGAGAGAGTGGACGGCTAGGGTAATGGCACACGGATATGCCATGTGTCACTCATGCAAAGCTTATCTCTTGGGAAAAGGAAGAGACATGAAGTTGTTTTACCTCTTTGCCCTAATGTATAATATACTTAGTAAAGAATTGGAATGGACATAGATGAAAAAGGAGGATTTCGGCTATAGAGAAGACCCACAAGCCACCCAAGCCTTTTACATTCCCAATGCAATCCACCAAGGGTCATTTTCTGCTAAGAGAGGAATGAAGAGGGAAATGCTACTTGTCTTACATGCAATAGGCTTCAAGCAACCAATGAGGGATTGAGGAAAGTTCTATAAAAATAGGAGAGAGCCACACGCCCAAGACTTTTCTTCTTGGCAATTTTCAAGTTTTTCTTGTGTTCTCATCTTCTCCACACTCTTCTCACACATTCACTTGAAAATACTAATACTTTCTCCCACTTTCTTTCCGACCAAACAAGAGGATTCATTTTCAAGAAGGGATTTCGCCACCATCAAGACTACACAAGGTAAGGACCGGTTTTCTCTAGTCTCATACACACACAAGTCACCTTCTCAATTCAAAATGAGGTTCAAATCTCACAAGGATTTTGAGAATGGTAAACACACACACTTCTACCCATTCTTGTGGAAATAGGTTTTAGGATTTCCAAGGAACCCTTGAAGCCGAATGGTGGGGGATGTATATCCTCCATGTTTTCATTCATCACATGTGTATTCATCTTGTTTCAAGTTTTGCCTTACTATGTAAGTGCAACGAAGAGGTTTTTGACCTAAAAACCCTAAAGGCCGAATAGTTTAAGATCAAGTAATGCCCTAGAAATCCTCACACACTCAAGACCATGAAATATGACTTTCCCAGACACTTTCTAATGAAGCACATTCAAATTTTCAGCTTCCTTACGTGGATTTTTGTAAGTATACACTCCACTTACTCTTGGTTAATACTTGTATATATTTGTGGAAATCCTTTCATGTTATGTTTACTTTGCTTGTTATTTCTTGATTGTTTGTTTGAATATTCTTATATGATCCTTGAAAATAAATCTTACTTGAATGGTATGATTCGGTTTTAAGATGAAAATGGCAAGAATATCCTTTGCATGTTTCGGGGAAAACATTGATATTGACTTGTGTTACTTGATGATTCGACTATACCATGTCTTGGAATTTTTGGATCTTGGCCAAATAGCATGATTCTATGTCTTGTTTCATTATGCTTTGATTCCTAAGTAATATGTTTGAAGTTAGAAGCATATTCAAGTGATGATTTTTCATGTTTGTACACCTACATGTTTCGGCCAAGGCCCTTTTTTCATAGTTCCATGTATGTGTTTTGATATCTCATGTGATTTATGTTATCATGCCATGAATTGAATATATCTTGCTTGTTATTTCATGCATGACATTTCATATGTCATATGTCAAGTGTAAAGTACGTATGTCTTAAGTTTCATGTCACATGCATTTGGGGAAAAGTGTCTACAAGAAGTGTTTTCAAATAAAAGAGTTTAAAAGTTTAATCATGACCCCAAGGGCTAGGACGGGAGATTATCCTAGTGGAACTTCTCTGTCCACTCTGGAGTGCTTAAGAATAGAGTGGTAACCCCTAGGTCAACAAAGAACCGTCGACGAGCCTCAAATGGATTCTTTTTAAAGAATGCCGGAGTGAGAAAGCACCTGATGCTAGTGGATGCATAAGGCATGTAACCCAAAAAAGTATGGTCGAGTTAATATGAATCTCTATTTATGACATATTCATCACGGTGCATGGACCGTTGATAATGTGGTAACTAGCAAGAGCACGCGGTGCAAAGGGGAACCATGTTGTGTCCACCCTATGAACAATACTAAGAACTCATAAGATAAGGGTCACTTGATGAAAATCTCATTATATGATAAGGATCACTCGATGCAAATCTTGTGATATGTTCTAATAAGACAAATTCTAATTAAGATCAACATGAAAAAGAAAGTCAAAGAAATTTTCTGAAAATGTTAAAGTCTCTATTACAAATCTTTTGAAAATGGTCAAGTCATGTGTCAAGTACATGTTCATGCACACATTTCATGATATACCTCTTGTATGTTTATGTTAACTATTGTATGTTGTGTGATTACTTGCTGAGATTTCTCAAAACCTCATTGTAGTAGTTTCCACTACAATTCCCCAACTGGAATGGTAGAAGTTATTACAGGTACCCCAGATTCCCAAGAATCATGAATCCAGATGGTTCTGTAGCATAGGATGAGTACTTTGTACAGGATTGTTCTGACTTTTTGAAGTTCAATTGTTACATGGACCAGTTGTCCGCTTATCTTGATCGAACCTCAAAGCACTTGTTTGATGCAAGGGCAGCAGCAAAGGAATTAGAACTGTCACCACCCGGACCTCAAAAATCCCACGAAGTCTTTTGGTGTCTAACTCCCGATGGGACATTAGTGATGAAGAGAATGAGAATCTAGTTATTTTGTGAAGAAAGAAAAGAGAGAGGGAGAGAGAGAGAGAGAACTTATGGTTTAGATCTCAGCTTTTGAGGAACAAGATTTTGAGGAAGTCCCGTGTTTTGGGAGATTAAACTTTACTCTAAGCTTTTGGAATGTATCTTTATGATACATGTTTATGGATTTGGACAATGTGACGATATTTTATTAGTACGGTACCATGTACTTTGCAATTGCTTATCGTGTTGCTTAGAATACTCGACTTTTACTTTTTCCCGCTGCTATGTTATTGTATATTGCTAGTGTACTTAGGTGCATAGCGTGTTATCTATCATGTACGAGGAGTGTGAAGCCTTGTATTACATGTCCCAGCGCTTCAGTCACCATCCAATTCCAAGGCTGAGGCCGCCATAGAAAACGTATGCCCAATAGCCTTGGGTAGAGCTGCTAGGGTTAGAAATTTGGGAGAAAATGAGAGGGCTTGGTGTTCGATAGGGACAGAGGCGAGTGCTAAGGTTTGAACTTTGAGAGAAAATGAGAGGGATGGGACAGGAGGGAAGGGGTTTGCTAAAAAGATCATTTGCAAGTTCTAGTTGAGCCGATTACAAGATCAAGAGCTAAAAAGATCAAGGAAGAGATGCAAGGATTGGTGCAATCCACTTGGGATGAAGCTAGCAAGAGCAACACTCAAAATGGGCTTGAAAGAAGGAGAACCAGTTTTGATCCACTTGATTCAAGCTGTGGAAGACATGACTTAGAGATAGGGCATATTATTATTTGAGATTTTTAACTTGGTTAATGGATTTATTTTATTAGTTTAGAATAAGTGAGCTTGGGGATGATATGTCTTATTTATTATGAACTAGGGTTTTGTGAAGGCCTTGTATTGTGGCCAATGGCGTATTTGGAAAGTTACAATTTTAGGAACTAGGGTTTTGAAGATAAACACCGTAACGGTACTGTTCATGTAGCCGAACACTGTAGCGGTACTGTTCATTCAGCGAATCACTGTAGCCGCACTGTTCATGAGGGGTATTTTTGAGAGAATGGGTTTTATTTTGGCTAGGGTTTCAATAAGGTTTTGGTCTAAATACACTTGGTAGCCTCATTTTGAAGATTAGACATTATTGAATTTATTTGTGAGTTGAGTTTACTCATCTTGTTCTTGATTGAACTTTTAAACTTATCAAAGGCAAATCACAACCTTTGTGGCGTTCCTCCTTGTAATCTGGGTTCTTGAAACGGGTTCTTCAACGGGTCTAGATTTTGATATAATTTAGGTTCTTGAAACGAGTTATCATCGGGTCTAGATTCTCCATCTATTGACTTGAGTTTGGCTTTCTTGGGTGAGTTTTCAATTTGATTGTGGGTTCAAGGGATTCTCTTCCTGCGGGTTCATATCAGAAGGGGTTTGCTAGAAAGGAAGAGAATTTTTTTTTTTTAAAGGCCACGTGGCTAGAGCCATGTCAGTCAAGATCCGCCCTCAAGATCGAACGTCTGTGGCTCTAGCATTTTCCTTACTTCTAATATAAAATATGAGAACAAATAATCTATATTAAGAATCGAATTGATAACTATTAACCTTCAAGAAAAGAAGGAATTTGGTAAAAAATGATTTTAGTTTCATAAATATCCTATGTATTTAACTAAAGCAGCATCTATTATAGATTTTTTTTTTTTTTTTTTTAGGGAGCTAATATAGAACTTGAAGATTATCTTAAAGGACTTCGCGTTTCATACAAGAGTTATCAAGATCATCCAACTCTTCTCTACTTTAGGATGAAAGAAAATGTAAGAAATCAATAAGACAATTTTAACAAAATAATAGCCCTAAGGAATGTGACATTCTATTGGGGGTAATGTTAGAATGGTGAAGGAGGTCCACGATTGAGACTTCTTTCATGCTTGTTATACTATCTAGATAAGCTTCCTTAAGTGCCCTGCCATCACACCATATGTCATGCCAGAATTTGATACAAGATCCATCATTTGCCTTAAAACGGGTAAAACTAGAAATTATATTTCATCCACGTCTTATGTGCTTCTAGAGCCCCACCCCCATAAGATCCACTTATCTCATTCGAGCACCAACCTCCCAATGCTCTACCATACTTTGAATCTAAAACTGAGCTCCACAAAGCTCCATGTTCTAGGGGATATCTCCATAGTCATTTATCCAACAAAGCTCCTTGATAAGTTTGGGAACAAACAGTGGCCCATTTTACTAAATGAAATTTGAACTCATCATTCATCTGTCCCCATAAGAAATCCCATTGTATTTTCTCCATGCGGTAAGCTACCTTTGATGGAAGCGAAAATAAAAAGAGGAAATAAGTAGGTTGGATGGAGTACTTTTAGGCTACTTTGGGTAGTGAGGTGATCTAGAATAATCTATAAATAATAGTGAAAAGTGGTAAAAAAGTAATAATAAAATATTTAATAGTAGTGAATAGCAATAAAAAGTATTAAAAAGTAGATAAAAAGTAATGATAAAATATTGAATAGTAGTGGTCACTACCCAAACATAGCCTTAATGAGTGTGACTCTAACACCTTTGGATAAGTACATCCACTTCCAACTAGGGAGTTTTCACTCCATCTTTTCTAGGACATCATTCCAAATGGATATCAATTTATAATGAGCAACCAACGGGAGGCCAAGATATTTCATAAGCAAATGAGATATCTTACATCCCAAAGATAAAAGCCACACCGTTTACATTTTGCACTTGCCACACTGGAATTACATAAGATTTGCCTAAATTCACCTTCAATCCAGAAACGACTTCAAAGTATAGAAGGAGAGCCCTCAATGCAGAGATATGATCATGGCTAGCCTCACAAAATACAAAGGTATCATCGCCAAATAAGAGATGATAAATATTGAGAGAGCCACTATTGGCTTCCCCCACTGAGAAGCCTAATATAAAGCCACCCTCCACCATTATGTTGATCATTTTGCAAAATGCTTCCATTATGAAAACAAAAAGTAATGGAGATAAGGGATCCTTTTGTCTCAATCCCCACAAGCTTTGGAAGAAACCGCTTGTTGTGCCATTAATCAAAATAGACAAGGGTGCAATAGAGATGCAATATTTTATCCATGAGCACCACTTCATCCCAAACCCACATTGCTCAAGCATAAAGTAAGAAACTCCAATTGACTCGATCATAGGTCTTTTCTATATTTAACTTACAAAGAAGCCTGAGTCTCCCGACTTGAATCTACTATCCAAACATTCGTTGGCAACAAGCACCGCATCAATTATTTGTCTCCCCTTCACAAAGGCGTTTTGATATTACTACACCCTAGTCTATTTAATCCATATGAGAAGGGAGGTGAAGACAAACTTTTTTTTGCGCCCCTCGATGAAAGGGAAGTTCACAGTACATTCCTTCAATTAATCCATCTCTAAGCATAATGCAAATCCATTTTCGTGGAAGAGCATCTGGAAGACAAAAGCCCCTGTAAAGACATCATTTTTTGTACGGAAAAGTTCTTTGGGGACGCTTCTCATGATTGAAAACCTAAGGAAAAGTCATATCATAGTATTGGATTGGTGTTGTATGTGTAAAAAGAGTGAAGGGCCCGTCCATCATCTACAAATTCATTGCAAAATTCCCATGACTTTGTGGAATGACTTTTTTACTAGGGCGGGTGTTGCTTAGGTGATATGAACTCGCAGGAAAGAAATCCCTTGAACCCACAATCAAATTAAAATCTCACCCAAGAAAGTCAAATTTAAGTCAATGGATGGAGAGTCTAGACCCGAAGAGAACCCGTTTCAAGAACCTAGATTATATTAAAATCTAGACCCGTTGAAGAACCCATCTCAAGAACCCAGATTACAAGGAGGAACGCCACAAAGGTTGTGATTTACCTTTGATAAATTCAAAAGTTTAATTAAGAACAAGAGGAGTGAAACTCAACTCACAATGAATAAATTCATCAAATTTCATAAACTAATGTTCAAAATGAGGCTACAAGAGTATTTAATGAAAACCTAATTGAAACCCTAGCCCAAAATAAATCCATTTCTTCCTAAAATAGCCCTGGATGAATAGTGCCACGTGAACAGTACCGCGGCTACAGTATTGCTACAGTACCTCTCATCAAAACCCTAGTTTCTAAAATGCAACTTTCCAAATAAGCCCTTGGCCAAAATACAAGACCTTCCCAAATACTCTAGCCTATTAGAAATAAGATATATGTGGGCCAAGCATCCTCAAGCCCACTTATTCTAAACTAATAAAATAAATACTTAAACAAATTGAAAGCCTTCAATTACAATAAGCCCAAACAATACTCTAAGTCATGTCTTCCGTAGCTCGTATCAAGTGGATCAAATTAGGTTCTCCTTCGTTAAAGCCCATCTTGTCTGTTGAGCTCTTACTAGCTTCATCCCAAGTAGATTGTACCAATCCTTACATTGCTTCCTAGATCTTCTTAGCTCTTGATCATGTAATTGACCCATCTGAAACTTGCATATGATCTTTAAGACTAGGTCCACCTTGATTTCCATAAAAAATTCACTGTAAATTCTCAATGGTTGGGCGATGTTGTGTTAGTTAGCTTCTTCATTGTAAGTGTTAATGTAAAGTGTAAACTGGTGAAGAAGAAATTGGAGAAACGGATTGGAAGCCTCAGAAAATGAGATGCACAAAAGGTGTTTGGTAAAAGTTCGAAGAAGAAAAATTATGCTCAAATTTTCGATTTTACATTATATTAGCGTTGGAAATGGGTCTATTCGGACGATATACACATATACAAACATGTAGTTGTGCAGCTTTTTTTTTGGGTTCTTATTTGGGCTCTTTTTTTTTTTTTTTTTTGCACTAACATGCTAGTTTCTTTTGTGAGCATTTTGGGCTGTATTTCTTTTGGCATCAATAAGTAACTTCCCAAATAAGTAACTGCCAATAAGTAAGATTTGTAGGCAGTTAACATGAATTTCTCAAGTTTGTATTCATTTTCTGATTGAGGCTAATTGAGGCTTACCTAAGCAACATTATTATAAGGTAAGTGGAAACAACCATAAACTATAGTAGGGAATGGACCATATTTGAAAAGTTACACCATATATATATATATGTATATATTCAACTCGTTTTTTTTTTTTTTTTTTGCACCAACATGCTAGTTTCTTTTCTTATTTATGACTTTTCAATATGATGACAGTCGAGGAGAAGTTCAGGCTCTCATTCTGATTATCATTCTGGTTTAAGTTCTTGGACTGCAAGAGGGGAAGACAAAGGTAGCTTGCAGAGAACACTTTGCTATTGTGGCTGCCAAACAAAGTTACGTATTTCTGGAAAACCTAATAATTTTGCTAGAAGATTTTACAATTGCCCAAACTATAAGATGAGTAAACAATGTGGATTTTTTAAGTGAATTGATCTTCAAAAAGAACAAAACAATTGTTGTAAGATGGCCTTGGAGTTAGCTGAACGGAGGAACGACAAGATACTTAATGAGCGGCTACGCATTGAAGAATCCAAATTTAAAGGAATGGAGAACAAGTACAAGGGAGTCTTGAAAATGTTAATCTTGTCATGGTTACTTTTTATAATTGTTTGTAGTGTAATTGTTATGTATTTAAAAAATTATAATGTATCTCAGTCAGTGCTACGACTCATGTAACCCGTTGTACTTTAATGTAATGACTACTTTACTTTTTGTAGGATGACTACTTTTATTAATGTAATGACTACTTTTATTAATGTAATGACTACTTTTATCAATGTAATACACCAGTTAATTTTAACTTATCTCGATGTGAAGTTGCTTTGGCATCAATATGTCGTAATAGTTGAATATTGCACATGACAATATTTTGCTCAAACTGATATATTCAATTCCAAAGAAATACAATATGGTTCCAATAGAAATAAAAGATGTTTGGAAAAAAATACAATATAATTCAATGTAATGACAGGTTACAATTAACAATATGGATCCAAAAGCTTTCTTCAACTACCTCGAATTTGTAATTCAGCTTCTCCTCGTCTGACTCAAAACCTTTAGCTTCTCCTTGCTGTTCTCAAAAACCTTCCTGAACATTGATGCACGCACAAGGGATTCAAATTTTTTATATTTCTAAAGCAACCAAGATATAGCTAAAGAGGAGGGAATACATCACATACAAGATAAATTCAATCTTGCACTATGAATCCAAGTGTTCTGATATGTTATCAGTTGTTGGCCCAAAATCCCTACAAAAGTTCAACAAACTTTATTAGTTTTTTAATTAAAAACTAACAAAATACAAATAACTACGAAGTTACTAACCCTCACTGAAGGACAATTATTTTTAGCATGTCCCTCATTCTTGCAAATGCTACAATATCTTTTCTTTGTTGTTTGTGTTTCCTTTGGGTTCTTCGATCTCAAAGACTTTGGGCGCCCTTTTGTGGGCACCTGTGTAGGATCCTGCACCGTTTGTGAAAATTTTGATATAACTTAACTTCTAAATATTTGATCATCATTGATGGACACCATTTATGAACATTCTACATGATCTTCCATTGCAAGCAACTCTTGTGAACCTTCTCCAAAGCAAGTATGATGTGCTTGTGTTTTTTAGCTGATTATGATGCAAGTCCAACAATGTCATAAAGTTGTATTATTGACTTGCTTTTTCTCATCGTAGGCTCATCTTGTCCTTGCTACACTTGGTCATCAAAACATGGTATGTTGGGAATGGGTCGACTTTTAGCATTAGTAGTCCATCTGTCTAGAACATAATGTTGTGGCAAATCATTTAACTTCGTCTTCTTGCCAAAAGCACACAAGATGTGCCTACAAAGAATTCCCATAAACTCCCACATATGGCATGTACATGTAGTATGTCCTTCATCACTCGATAATGTCACATGGTAAAGAGGTGTTTCTTTACCATGGGCTGTCATTCAATATGTCTTGGCCTTACCACTCACATACAATTTTTTTGCTTGGTACCATAAACCATTAAACAACTCATCTTGGAAGATCATGAAAGACTTTCTTGTATAAACATTTGCTGTCTCCTCTTCAATTTTAAAAGGTGTCTTTATTATAGCCCGTGTAGATTTTGTCCACACATCCTTCTCTTTCTCTTTAAAGTAACGTGCATCTATAGCTTTCTCATACTAATGCACAAAGTCATTAACCATAGTGCTTGAACGAACATAATATTTGAAAAGTTTTTTCATACTTTCACTCCTCTGAGTTGTTGACATACCAGCACAGAATGTCGAACTCAAATAGGCCAGTACCCATTTATCTAGTCGATTGTAAAGATTTTGCAGCCAAGTATTTTCTCATAGGTCATACTTCACCACAATCAAGGCTCATTCTTACTCGAACTCATCAGTAGTAATTGTCTCATGTATGTAATGATAAAAATCTTTTTGAAAATCCAGAAATTTGTTGTATACATGGGCAAAGTGTTTGGAAAACTTTTATAAAATATGCCACAAGCACAACCTATGAGTTGTATTCGGGTGTACCTTTACAATTGTCTTAGCCATCACCTTGTCATCATCGGTAATTATAGTTGAAAAGGCACGCCCAAGCATTGCCTCTTGTCATGTTCTCAATAACCATGTATATGATTCTGCCATTTCACTAACCAACAAAGCACAACCAAACATTATGGTTTGGTGATGATGATTAACTCTAGAAAATGACACAAATGGCATCTTATAAATATTGGTCAAGTAAGTAGCATCAAATGTAACAATATTCCCAAAATATTGGTATGCAGCTCCTGATCTCGCATCAGCCCAAAAACAACTTCCTATACACCCATCTTTGTCAACTTGCGTGGAGAATACAAAGCCAGGTTCTTTGAGTTGTCGATCAAGAAAGTATGAATATAACATTTGTGCATCCCCCTCTTCAAATATTTTTCTCCTTTTGCTTCCCAATTAATTTTCTACATCTTTACCAATACAATCGACATTAAATTCGCCACCTGAATCTTTACTCAACACCGACATTATCTTCCTTGTCGATACACCGGACTCGTTCAAAGTCATAATAAGTTTTTTTTTGGACTTTAGTAACTCCCCTATGTCCACGAAGGAAACTAGTACTTCTTGGTGTAAGTAGAATATGATTATGTCCAACCACAAACTTGTTGACTATCCACTTTTCACCATCTTTCTTTATTCTCATTATTGCCTTACATCCAATTTTTGTTTTAGAGGGTTCAGAGATTATTTGATCTGTGTCTTTTCGACTTGCTCACCGAAATCCTTCCCTTGTGCAAACATAGTCTACTGTACAAAGAGTTTTATCATCTTTCGACAATCGAGTATGATTCGTCTGGATTGCGAATCCTTGTCGCCTTGCATATGCCTTAATAAAATGCTTGGGCGTCTTCAACCTCCTCAAAAACCATATCAATGAATGGCTCTAACAGACCACTACTTGAAGAGGAAATCACATTCACTCCATCTTTGACATTGGCAGTATCTTCAACACTCACATCACATTGAATGTCTTCACTTTAAGCGTCAAGTTCATCACTATCAATATTATAAATTGACTCCTTCAATACAAAACCACATGATTATAAATCCATTAGTTATGGAAAATCACCAAATTACATATGCAAAATCCATAAGTTCCATATAAAAATAACACTAGAACTGAGAAGAGCATGTCTGGAGGGCATGCCATTAAAAACAAAACAAAAAATGGCCATAGGATTTATAAAAAGGTAATGTAAAGTAAGTAAAAAAATGGTCATTTGATTTATGAGAATAACACTAGAACTGAGTTTTTTTTTTTTTTTCTTCAAACAAATCACGATATATTCGGTATTCAGCAAAATTAATGTAAAGTGAACTCTTTTGTTTATACCAGAAATCAGTTTATTTTGTTTCTTCAAACCAACCAAACCATACTTATAATGTAAAAGAGGAAGTACCTCAGTAACACCATCAAGGTCACTGGAGTCAGCCATGAACAACTGGAAGTGGGCTTTGTAGTGGGCGACGAAATTTCAAATGGTTGGCTAACTGGTGTTTGCAAAATCGACCAAGGAGGAAAACGATGGCCTTAAGGTGGTGGATTGGTGGCAGCGGATGCTGGCGGCAGATGCTGGTGATGGTGGCAACAGACGCTGGCTTAGGATGGCCCAAAATCAATTCTTGTGTATTGCGTAGATGGACGCAGGCTTTTGCAGTATTTTGGCAAATAAATTCCATGCGCATGAGTGCAGTTACAATATAGTGAAATTAGTAAGGGTGGCGCCCTCCTATTGGAAGGCTGATTTTCTTTGAACAGCGAACGGACCACTTAGCAGCGCTTCTGTTTTGTTATATTTGTTCTTACAAATTCCTTATTCATATCTGATTTAAATAGATCTTAATTTCCATTCAAATAGAGCTAGATTCTATTATTAAAGATGATTATAATATATTATGTGGTTCCCCCAACCCTCACTTGTGCTTTGGCGGAGAATAGTGGTGCAGGGATGTGCTCCACACGGGTCACACCTCTTGCCTTTGTGATACTAGTGTGTGTTCGCGTGCCCGACATACACATGTGAAACAATTCTAACTTGAAAGATAGTAGATTAGACACGATTGAAGTTTAAAAACTTAGTACCAGAGACATTAATACAGTCACCATATTTAAAATAATGAATATCCATAAGTCATAAGCACACAATGAAGTAGGTGGAGAGTCACATTTCTTACAAATTCCCAAAAGCTAACTGGCCAAAGCACCAAGATTTTTTAATAGATTTCATCAGAGTCAAAGCACCTACTATTGCCATGGGCGTGGCCAAGAAGCAACCAGCTGACTGCCCTCTTCCACTCGGCCTTTCTTTGCTGTATGAATAAGGTCTTAGTATGTATGGGCTTACGACTAAGGGTAATTGAATGTCGACCACAGGGTGAGATGATATTCTAATACGATGGCAAGTGACTGGTCAAGTCATGAAACTTAGTCATTTTTATCAACATGACTGCAAGTGGACTTGGTTTATGTGTTTAAACTGATTACAACCAAAGTCGTGGCTACTTCAACCAAACCAAGGGCGACCCCCTATTCAAACTAATTTAGCTACAAACTCAATTAAGGTTATTATTCAAGAAGAATCGCAGCAATTCCCCAATCCTAATGAAGTAGTTCCTCCAAAATCTAATGAACAACAACGATTACTTAGGATCAGTTTGCGAATTTGTGGCACTGTAGTAGAATCATTACCAATGGCACGTTGTGTGCCTAAGTGTGAAAAGACAGTGCTAGCTTTGTTATGCTGAAACCTAAATGTTAAGTCAGCAACACTTCCAAATGCCACTTCTTCCCATTGCATCCGTCTTCAGGACGATCTAGCCACAGGTTTTCACTTCTCAGTGAGTGAAAGATTTGTCCCCAGGTGTACGTTGAAAGCTTCTATAGTAGAACTCATTCAAGAGGCCTTGGTGGTCTTAAGAATGGTTCGGTTGGGGGGGGTTATCTTAAGAATAAAGAAGACGAATAGAATCTAATTCATGTTCATGCTAACAGAAGAACGGATCCAATACCAAGACGACTTCTTTCTCAGGAAGTGCAGCAAGTAGTTTAGGAATTTTGGGATATCATGCCCCACGAGTGTAGACAATTCACTTTAAGTACAGGAAAGTCTGCTGGTAGGAATTCCTCAATTTTTCACCGATTATAGCAAAGAATTGATCTGAAACGAAGCACTTCGTCTATGGGCATTGTAGAAAGGATCAAATATGATCCTAATTGTTCTGCCTTTACTTTATGTGGGATCGGACGTAAAACCACCTGACCAAGTGATTCAGTTTCGGTTGGAAGCTTGGAGGGCCCAGACAGTAAGAGATAGGAGCTCTTTTGGGCTTCTTTAGCAACAAGTCCACTCTTTTCTCTTTTTTTGTTCTTTTTTTTGGGTATGCCGCTCCGTGAGCAGAGTAAATGAACATAAATCCAACCTAATATCATGAATATCCTTCTCCCATCACTGGCACAGTTTGACTTTGTGTTAGAGTAAATCCGAACTTATTACTCATTTTAAAGTCTACCCAGGTCATTGGCGGACCAAGAAAGATCACCATCGTAGGTGCTTCACTTCAAAGTACTGTTCCACTTGAGGATGTCAACAACGACATCGGGGCAAACAACTACACCTTCAAACCTAAAGAGTGAGCTAACGGGTGAAGCGAGATCGAGCAAGGGAGGGGCGGAGGGTCATAAACAAAAAGATGAAGCTAGTGAGGCATTAGTTGTTTCAATTGCAAACATTATCATATTAATATTCATTCTGAATAAGCCAGTGAGGATACATCATTTTATCCTGGTTCAAGTGGGGCCTTTCCCACCAAATAAAGTGTAGTGCTCGCTTTTGATTTAGCTGAGCATGTAACTGCTCTACTTGGAACACCCAACTATGGAAGCGGCCAAAGAAGAAATTTGAATCGGCCCAAAAGAGGAACTTTTTAGCCCTTCGAGAGAGACCGCAAGGGTGTTCTCGTTGGGTGGGAGTTTTTAAGAACTCGTTCCCTAGTCACGCTCCGGTCTCAACATGCAGGGCCAAGGAAGTGTCTGATTTCCAACATCCCCTACCATCACTACAATTAATGCTATCAATACTATCTGGCTTTGTGAGGAACATCTGGATCATCATGACCCTTGCAAACCCGACTTCCAAAGGTGATCCTAAGCTAAGGTAAGAATAATTTTAAAAAGGGATAAGGCTACAAGAAGAACCTAGAGAGGAAGCTGCACTGAAATAAGAAGAGGAAATGACGCTCAGAGGAGAAATGCTACCTGAAGAAGTTAGGAGCTCGACTTGGAAATGTTTCAGGAAGGAGTTCCATGGGAAGAGGAAAAATAAAAAAAAATAAAAAAAATAAAAAATAAAAAAAAAAAAAAGAGAAAAAAAAGAAGAAGATTGAATGGATTATCCCAAACCTATCTCTGCGGCCGTTGCATGAACCATTTGTGATGGCACATCTGGGTGGATTGTGGTGCTACCATTTGCTACTATCCCCCGAGCAAGGGTTCGTCAGTAGAGATGTTCCCACAAGTGCCCTTTCTTCCAATGGTACTATAATTCCTATTCCTATCCCTTCATTCCCTCTTTTGGTTTGTCTCTACATTCCAGGAAATTCATATGCTCCATGGACGGAGCGAGTTCTTTATTATACGGGAATTGAACCTGTGTCTTCGACATGAAAAGATGATGACCTAACCACTTGAAAAAAGGGACCCAAAAGCCATTCTTCATATACCTCCGCTTTGAGAATAGAAGTGGTTCATTTTGTTTCTATACGCAATTCAAGATTTCGTTTGTGTTCATGTTGGCAATTTCTGATGTGAATTTGGTGGGTCATCCCCCCTTCCTACGGGTTCCCCCACTGACCCAGTGACACACCAACCACGCCCCCCCTTTCTCCGATCAAAAATCCCCCTAACCCCTTTCTTTGTCTTTCATCCCCCCTGAACAGAATAAGTAAGGCCTCGTTCTTTCTAATGGAAAAAGAAAAATAGAGCAATGGGAGGTTACAATTTCGAATCCACTATTACTGTCATTTTCTTTTATGTCGATACTGTCTTTATCCATGGGCAATGAGTTTCTAATGTATCATATCCATTCCCTATTTATATACATTATTTTCGTACTAGCTTATCCATTGTAGTTTATGCATGGTGAAAGGGAGCATTGGAATGGTCTTAGCTCCTGATTATTCAGACGAACAAAAAAAGAAACTACCTCGAACACTTTTTTTTTTCATATATAAGGGATTCCTTCTCTTATCCTCTATATAGTTCGTCGTTGGTCCTTCGCAAGTATGCTCCACGAGCACTATACATCTTTTGTAGATGAGAACATGCAAACGCATTAGTGTCTCAACTAAAAAGTAGAGTGAAACAATAAAAACAAGCATGCTCCTATTATACGTTAGACGATGCCACCTCCCACTTTACTTTACTCCACCCAGTGTAACCGCATTTCAACCAACCGACTCACTTGCCTCTTCGAGATAAGAACCCATGATCTGATCTGCTAGTTTGAACGCTTGGATCATGCCAAGAAGAGAAGGTGAAGAAAAGACTGTCGGAACCAATCGGAGGACTTTTTTAGAGTCCATCCCATTTTGGTAGGGATAAAACATTGGTGATGGTGGCTGAACATTACTTTTGGCATTCATTATGGAGAAGATTGGGCACACAGTTGAAGTATTCTAGCACATGTCACCCTCAAATAGATGGCCAAACTGAAGTAATAAATAGAAGCTTGGGTAACTTACTTAGGTGAATTGTAGCCTAATCTGTCGGGAAGGGATAAGTACCCGTCTAGACTACAAAGACTGAGAAGAAATGAAAGAAATTAGTATAGTATCCGAGAAACTTTCTTAAAGGAAGGTAATGGTTGGTTAGACCCCTCATATCCTTTCCAGCAAAGGTTATGTGTAAAGCCGATAGTCAGTATGATAAAGATGAATGCCAAATCTAGCTATCCGTGGAGATGTGTACTATCTTTAGGTAAAAAGCGCTCCATTTCTTCCTCTATTTAGCATTAGGAAGAATTTAACGCCGTACTTTATGAAGGCTTCTTACCTAAAGATACTGTTATAAATAATCTCCGTGGGTGACCAGCCACATGGCACATAGAGGTAAGTCCTTCCTTAAGATCTCCTTCCTTAAGTCTCCACCCTTGGGCACATAGAGGCAATTCCCTCTGGTGATCAATAAATAGCCAATCCTTGATCCAAAGCTGAACTTTAGCTCCTGACTTGGCCTGAAGCACTAGCCAGGAAGGGGTCTTTCTCTAAACCTTCCCCTCTCAGCCAAGGTCCCATGTATTCTGCAAATGGCAACAAGCTCTTCCCCCTTCAAAGCAACAAGTTCAGCTTCCCTACTGAGGGCATCTGCTACTTGGTTAGTTCTTCATGGCTTATACTTCTATATTTTAAAATCCCTTTAAAGAAAAGCCTCTCTAATTTGAAAGATTAACTCAAGAGCTTGAATTCAAGCTTCACGAGCTCGATAGGTCAAAGAGATAAAACTATGGGTACTTCTATTGTGGGCAGCAACTATATGTTGTTGTAGGTGTGTGTGAATAGGAAAAACTATGAGCTACTATTATATGTGGGCAGCAACATGAGCTGCTGTTATATGTGGGCAGCAACATTTTGTGATGATTTGTATAAATTTTGGGCAGCAACTATATCGTTGCATGTTCTTTTTCTCTTTTTTAAAAGCTTGTGATTTGATTTGTAGTTGTCTTGAGTGGTCTATTTGTAGTTGTGATTTTATTTGCTTTGTAAATTTTGGACACAATAGTGGTAGTGCTAAAAGTATAGATTGTTGGATTGTAAACAATAGTGTCAGTGTTGAAATGATAGTATAGAATTCACCTCCCAGTTTCTGTTTTAGGTATGAGGAAACATGAAAATAGGCCACAACATGTATCTATTTCATGAGGGATTTGCTAGTTTGGTTCAAGAAAATTCTCAATTTCGTTGAGAGGAAGTTAGGACGGCTTTACTTTATAGCATGCCTTGTAAATCAAACATATCATTTAAAAAAAAAAAAAAAAAGAGTTGGGGTCACATGTCCAAGAGTGACCCATTCTCAAATTCATTAAGAAAAACCCTCATTTACGGTAGAGGAATACCTTAGTTACAAAACAAGCATAAAAAGATTAAAACAACAAGCAACATGCCAAAAAAGAACATCCGCACCAAAGCAAATCCAAAAACGAAAAACCAAAAGAAAAACATCAACTCAATGACCACTCAGATAAGGTAAGGACAATTTATCCGTGCGAATCAATCCTTTAAGGTGTTTTGGAACATGCAAAAGAGATCTCCAAACATAGGTCGAACCTTGAGCTCCCATTTTAACTAAATAATCAGCCAGAGCATTTCCTTCCTGATAAATATGATTAATAACAAAATCCCCACCTTCGAACAATCTCAAAGCCTCCTCCCAGAAATCTTCTAAATACCACACTCCACAATGCTTCTTCTGGACCCAAGATACACAAACCAAGGAATCAGACTCAATGTCCACCTGATGAAGACCCAAAGCACGACAATATTTCAATCCTATTAACAAGGCCTTCATCTCAACAAGATTATTAGAACCCACCTCTAGATAGCATGAAAAAGAAAGCACCATATCACCACACAAGTCCCGAATTACTCCCCTTGCACCTAAACTCCCCGGATTACCAAGGCTACAACCATCAATATTTAATTTAAATCTTCCATGCCTACGCTTCACCCAACAAACCAATTTAATCTGCACAGATTTAAACAGAATAATCTGAATGTTCAAATCTCTCAACCTCTCCTCATCGGCAAAGGCAATCTTTGTAAATTTAGGCAAGTTACTTTGCACTTTCCTTAGCCACACACAAATAGACCTCCAAAGCTCTTCCGTCGAGATGCATTTACCTTCCATCCTTGCCTTACACCTGCATTGCCACAACTTCCAAATAATAATAAACGGAAGAAGACCCAAAATACAACCCACCTAGGACTTGGTAGACGCACATCTAAACCAAAGTAACACCAACTCAAACCAGAGTTTATTTGGGTCATAAAGTATGCCCAAGATAACAAAAACCCTCTTCCAAATCCCGAAAGCCAAGTCACCTACAACAAGAACGTGATTTAAATCCTCATTATCTTCCTGGCTCACAACAATTAAACTTGGAAGTAATAGGAATACCAACTCTCATCAATCTATCATCAACACTTAAACTGTTATGAAAAGCCTTCCACATTAATATGGAAATTTTTTTGGCAAAGTGTCGTGCCACACCCATCTAACCCAAGGTGCAGCTGGTGCAGTAACCCGAATACATTGCCATGCACTTTTGGTGGAGAAGCCACCATCTTTATTTTGAAGCCAAACAAGCAAATCTTGGCTAGATTTGTGAGCACCCAAGAAACTACAAATCTCCTCCGGTTTTTTGTATTCCCACTAGCCTCTCTAAGACTTCAATGTCCCAACCATTTTCAATTCTTAAGTCAGCCAACATCAACTTTGGCACATCCACCACAAGATAAGAATTAGCAAGAGGACCTTCATTCAACCAAAGATCCCACCAAAAATAAAGATTTCCATCTCGGACTCTCCATTTCGAATTTTCTAACACCGCCAGAATGCACTTCACCACCATCTTCCAAAATTGCGAGCCCTTTTTGGGGTCTAATAAAGAAACATGTTTATCTCCAATATATTTAGCATAAAAAAATTGTGACCAAAGATCATTCCCAGTCATTACCTTCTATGAAAATTTCATATGAAGAGAAGTCTAAACCTCATCAAAATCACGAAGGCCAATACCCCCCTCATTAGTCGGCTTGCACATCGACTTCCACGCAACCCATTTCTTTTTTTCCTTTCCATCTTTTTCACCCCAAAAAAATGAGCTAAGATGTTTAGATTTTTCAAAATCTCTTTTGGCAATTGAAGGATAGACATAATATGTATAGGCATACTAGCTAACAAATGCTTCAACAAAATCAACTTGAGACTAGCCGAGAGACATTTTAATTCCCACCCCCAAGTTTATTGCTCACCCGATTGAAAATAGGTTCTAAATGTAAATTAGTTTTCTTCTCATTGACAATAGGTGTGCCAAGATAAGTAAATGAAAAAGTACCTTCTATAAAACTAGTGATATTGATTAGCTCCCTCTTTTGCCCTGTTGAAAAATGCTTAGCAAAATACATGGTCATTTTCTCCTTACTCGCAGCCCAGACCAAGATTTGTAAGTCTCAATAACCTTCATCAGTTCTCTCATCGAATTATTCCCTCCATTAGAGAAAATAACTACATCATTTGCATAAAGAAGGTGAGAAACAAGAGGCGCACCTCTTAGGTGAGAGAAATTTTTAATATTGCCACACAAAAAATTCTTCTTTAATAAGCGAGATAACACTTCTTCCATAATGATAAAAAGATATGGAGATAACGGATCACCCTGACGCAAACCCCAACCTCCTTGAAAAAAACCCCAAGACATGTCATTCATCATGATTGAATACCAAGGCGAAGCAATACAATTCCTGATCAATGCACTAACAGAAGGAGAGAAACCAAAAGCTGCCAACACATGCAAAAGAAACTCCCACTCCACCCTATCATATGCTTTAGCCATATTAAGTTTCAAAATAACATTAGCACCCATAGCCTTCTTATTAAGAGAATGCACAATTTCTTGTGTAAGGCTAATATTATCAAAGATACTCCTACTTGGAATAAATGCACACTGCTCGAAGGAGATCAAAGAGGCACTAAAGGTGCAAGCCTCGCCACCAAGACCTTAGTGCAGATTTTGTAAAACACAGAACATAAGCTGATAGATCGAAACATGTCAAATCCCGTCAGCTAAGCCACTTTTGGAATAATCACTACAAAAGAAGCAATATAGAATCTGGGAAGAGGAACCCCCCGAAAAAATTCCCTTACCGCCTCCACCACCTCCGAACGTACAATATCCTAACATGCAAGGTAGAATCCTAACCCCAAACCATCAGGCCCCGGATTTCTCTCTATGGGAATACTGAAGACTGCTTGTTTCACCTCTTCTTGTGTGGGCAACAAACAAAGTCTCAAATTATCTTCATCTGAAATCACATTAGACACTAAATCGCCCAAGTCCGGTAACACCACACGTGTAGATTGCCCCAAGAATTCCATGAAATATTGCACGACACCAGCATGAATTTCTTGAGGTGACTTTAACGTGGTCCCATTCAGAAGACTCATCTCCATGATCCTTGCTTGCTTCCATTTATTAAGAATAGCATGAAAATAACGAGAATTTTTATCACCATGTCTCCACCATCTAACTTTAGCACACTAAGCTAACCGAACTTCTTCACGATGAATCTAGGTATCTAACTCCATTTTTGAAGCGAACAGGTCGAGCTCCACCTCTTCATCATACTGCATCTATAACTTATCTTCCAACCGCTCAATACGATTCTCCAACTCCTGAATGTGCCCACTCGTCCATCCAAAAATTGACTTATTCGATCCTTTTAGAGCTACTTTCACCATTTTAATTTTGCCTCAAGTTTCATGAGTCCACTACCGACGTCAAATTGTTCCCAAGCCTCTCACATGCATCTAGTAAAATCAACATGATCCACCCACATTTGCTGAAAACGGAATGGTGACGGCCCATTCACTTCAACATTCTTCACTTCAGAAATGACATAGGGGCATGGTCTGATGAGGTACGAGGCAAATATCTCATAACTGAATCCGGAAATGCATCAAAAAAATTATAATCTGCCAAAGAACGATCCAACTCAGCCCAACTACGAGAACGACCGGCATGCCCATTGCACCATGAGAAACTATTACCCAAGAATTTAAATTCCAGTAATCCGCAAGTGTGGATCCAAGAATTAAACTCCTCCATAGCCACCACAAGCCATGGCCGACCACCACGTCGCTCCCCATCAGAAGCAATAATGTTAAAATCCCCTTTTAGTAACCATGGATCAATTGAGTTACTCTCCTTGGCAAGGTCTGCCCATAGTTCACCTCGTTCCTCATAAGAGCATTTAGCATAAACAAATGAGATTTTGCAGTTCATCATACCATCAGTCACAAGAATAGAAATTTGTTGAGTTCCACAGCTTCCCATTCTCACATTAACTTCATTCATCCACAAGATCCATAATTTACCATCCCAAGCACCATTCGAAAACCCATAATCAAATCCTAGCACCTTCTTAACGTCATCCAATTGTTCATCCCTTAAAAAAGCTCCGTTATCGCAATAACTTTCGGTTTATACACTTGCACAAGCTTTTTCAACCTGCTCCGAGAAGATCTTACCCCTCTAACATTCTAATACAAAATTAGACTAATCATAAATTTAATTTAGATGACCGGGTAATAACCCGTTTACTACTACGAACTCTCATGGCTATATCCTCATCCTTTTTCTTCTCTTGATCAAGCATTTCAGAGTCAGAGAATACATCCTTAGGGCAGGTTTGAGGGGTGGGATGAGACACAAAATTCTCATCTCATCTCATCATTACACCTTTTTCAAATCTCCACACAAAATATAATAAACAACTCAAAATTTTTAAATCTCAAAACAATAATAATATTAAAACATAATATTTTAAACTTTACGATGAAAGAATTTTCATCTCACCCCCCTCCCAAACCTACATTAGTCAGTACCATTTTTCCTTCCCCTATCTCCATATTAGATAAACTGGCCAACTGATCAGCCATATCACTGCCATCCCCATTCAACACTCGCTCAGAGGCTTGCCCAACAAACAGTCCACCTTGTATATCTTCTTAACGGTCCACCACGATGGAAACAAAAGCCTCCTGAGCCACTTCCATAGGATTCGAGCTTAGCACTTCTTCTAAACCCTGTACGTTAACCTTCGTAGGGATAGAGGAACCCACCTCATCAAGTGCTATAAAGGGTACCACCTCTGTAGGAACCATTGGAGCCTCTTCAGAAACCACACTAGAATCCACTACTTTTGGAGCCACTTCCACAGAACCAGAGCTCAGCACTACCACCACCTCAGAAACCACTAGGACCATCACTTCAAGAATAGAGGATACCACTTTCGTATGGACGTGCAACTCCACATCCTTTGCCATGTCCCTAGAACCAATTCCATGCAAATCCACTGACTGTAAAGTAGCCACTTCCTCACCTTCCTTATCAACTATAGGCTGATCAACACTAACCAGAACCAACACATCTGAAATCTTGCTTTCTGTGCCCATATCTGCCACGTCCTTTAACTCTGGTTTAGAACTCGAAGGCTCCGAAGCTTTCAACTGTTTCAGCACTTCCTTATACTCAAGTCGAACAGGTTGCTTCTCTTTCTCCTTCTTTAAACTACCTTTCTTGCAAGTCTTCAGATTATGCCCTTGGATTTTATATTTGGTGCAGAACGCAGGCATCGTTTTATACACCACCTCTTGCATAAGACTAGCAAGACAAGATGGCACACCAATCCAGAACGATAATAGAGGTGATTTAGCAGCATCAAGTTCTGAACATACACTTGCCCCGTTTGTTCTCGTAGCACACCGCGTAGAGTTATCACTCTGTATATACTTCCCAATTGATGTTGTGAGGCTTTTCAGGATTGAAGGATGGTAGAAATTTGGAGCCAACCATGGAAGGAAAATCCAGACTAGAACCACCAACGACTCCACTTCAGAAAACTCAGGGGTCTAGTGAAACGATCGATACGCCACTCCATCAATGTTGCAAACTTCCCTAGAAAAAGCCTTATTGAAATCCTCCTCCGACGTTAATCGGAAAAAAACATTACACGGCTTTCTCATGGCTAAAACCACTACAATACCAGATAAACTCCATCTATTTTTAAAAAATAATTTGATCGCGTCTAGGGATGGTCTCTATCAAAGGAACTTCAACACCAACGAGAACCAAAATGGTTCCGCAGACTTCACGATTTCCTCTTTCAAAAACAAGAAATACAATTCACCATCCATAGTTTTAGGAGCCCTTGATGGCAGAAGCACATCAGGGATCGGATGAGGGGCTGCATATAGGAGATCTGCGAATGATCGAGAGTTGGCCGCCGTCATGGAGCCACCAGTGCCCCCTACGGCAGCCATGCAAAAAACGCACGTAAAACCCTAGCAAAGCAAAATCGCCAACCACATCACCATGATCGAATTGAGAGATTCAGTCTTCTATAATCAAACATATCATATATTCATAGACAAAACATCTATAAACTATTATTCTCAAATGCAACTAAATTCAGAAAGAAGCATATGCAAATCTCCATGTATGATCTGAAGGCATGCTATTAACTTTGGAGAAAATAAACCTCTATCATTTTCCTTTTGGAACAGGGAAACAATCTTAATCATGATCCTAGAAAAAGCAACCCAAGCATGCTCCTCGCAGACTGTTTGTGAGTGGAATGTCATTCTGTTCTTTTGGAAGTTTCATATTCTTCCTAACTTTCTCAATCACCCTGAACTAATCATTCCTTGGATGAGGGATCTGGCAAATGATCGAGAAGGTTTTCTTTGAGATATACGTGTAGCTGGTTTTGTTTGGACATTTTGGCCAGCAACTATATGCTCATGTAAAAAAAATAAAAATGATTGTTGGATATTGTTGGAGATTATCAAAATGAAAATATAAAAATATTTAAACAAATAAAAATTGCATTAAAATAAAAATAAAAAATAATAATAAGTTTATTATAAAGAATGCAATGACTAATCCAATACAAAGTATAAGTTTTAAACAATTAGCTAAAAGCCAAAAAGTGACATATTAGCCAAATTTTAACTTTTGAGATAATTAATCCAATGCTAATACTATGAGATGGCAAGGGTGTTACAATGACCCTACAGTCTAATATATTTTTACAATGACCCTACAGTCTAATATATTTTGAGAAAAACAAAAAAGGGTTATTTTCTTAGTTTTTTGTTTATATTTATAAAAGAACGATTACCGTTTCAGAAATGTTTCGGAAACGAAAAACTTCTTTACTGCTCAAAAATCTAAAATAATAATGGTTTTTAGAGAAAAAAAAAAATTAAGGAACCGTACATTTAGGTTTCTATTAAAAAATTGTTATCATTGTCCAAATCCAAATTCCCAAGAGCTGAACGTTGGAAGGAAATGAAATAAATTATAATGAAGTACGATTTACGAAGCCGAAAACTGAGTATTGTTCTTAAAGAATATCCTATTGTTCTTATAGAATATAACCAAGAAATTGAGAGAACCTTTATTTTCTTCCCACCGAGCGAGGACCTCATTTTCATTTGTTCTGCATTATTTTCAACCAAAACAATTTGTTCTTCAAAGAATACAACGGTTATGATAAAGCCAGCCGCCAAGTATTTTGAAGATAGGTTGTTCAACAGGCAATCATTCTCGAATGAGGAGAAGATTAAACGATGTTAGCAATATCAGTGCAAACACAAGCAGAAAAAATTCTCAAAAGCAATATAACACCACCACACAACAATAAATAATATAATACATGGAAAAAAAAAATACTTTTAAAGTAAAAAGGTATATAATAGATGATATACAAACAATAGAAATCCTCCATCTGGGCTGTGGCATTTTTCATCAAAACAAGAAAATCACCTTAAGCAATAAGGTCAATCCTCCAATTCATCTACCATCACTACTAGGAAGGTAGATGCACATTGGACCGACCATGTCCAGACATCACACTCGATAAACCACACCAGCATTCAGTAACCCAAACAACAGAATGACAAGAGAATAAGAAACAGATAAACAATAAGCCCTATTTTTAACAAATCATCAAGGTTAAAGACATCAAGGCATTATGATTCATCCCCAGATACATATAGTTGTAAGGCATCACACTTGCATCACTGCAGTCAATAAAGAAAAAACAAATACAATGAGCATAGTGGTAAGACATCATAATATGCTAACAGAAGAAAAAAAAAAAAGACAAATCTGTTAGAACCCACCTCGGCATTTTCCTCCGCACCAACCTTGGTGGTGCCATTAATCCTCTGGGCGTCTTCTGTAGCTGCAAGAGAAGGAAAGCAAACTAAATTAAAAAATTGATGATGCTTGGGAGAGGAAAAAGAAAAAAGAATAGAAAAGAAAATAACACCAAGGATGATACATAAGATATGTTGTCAAAATTCCAAAGAAGAATATTCATTACCGTGCAAATGCCAATAATACATTACACACATCATAAACATAATTCTGCTAGCATATGAGTAACGAAAGATTGCTCAGCATGTTCCCTATTCTATACCAGTCTTACTTTGCATGCGCATTTCGTGCTGTGGTTCGCGTTTTTTATATGAACGATTTTAGGAGTAAGAGAAGGCCCTAAATACTGCTGTTTAAGCTCATAAAATATTGTGGTAAAAATCAGCTACCACCACTCAACGGAACCCCCTAGGAAGAAGTATTTGCAAGTTCACTTCCATATTTCATTCTCCAAATCTAAACATGGATGTGAAATGCTTGTTGACTTAACCGTTCGTCATTCCTCTATCACATATAGTTTAGCTTGTATTCTATTTTGGCTGTTCCAGAACATTGTCATGTTTTAGAAGTCAGAATGACAATAATTTACTAACTCTCCTAATATGACCTAGTTTTATTAAAACTAAGAAAGCAATTACAATATCTGAAACAATTTAGGGCGAATAGTATTGAAACCATGTATTTTATTTGAAAGACAATGATTTAAAATGATGTCCCCCTAAAAGTTAGCCAACCATCTTAGTTCACAAGCAAGCTCAAACTAAGGAATGGAAGTTAAGCAAAGGGGACCGATAATCACAGGTGGAGCAAATGCCGGTGATAAGCCGGAGGAAGGTGAGGATGATGTCAAGTCACCATGCCCCATATGCCCTTGGTGACACACGGCTGATTACTACACGTAATAATCCTCCTACATTGATGGGCTACGATCGATGCTACTAAGTCAGGAACAAGACCTTCATCGCCTCCATGGAGCTACTCACGACCAATCCCAAAGCAAAGCAGCTTTTGCGGGACTACTGCTCAGTTGAAAGCTATGAAACAAGTCGGCCGTAAAACTTGAATTTTCTAAACAAGACAAACAATACAAGATGGAGGGGTCCTTCCTAACAAGCTCTTCAAAAAATAAACAACAAAATATAAAGTGGAAAGCTGTTTTCCTAAAAAAAATTCTGTTCAATTGATTCACAGATATCCTAACTGTTAATCAAGATGAAAGTTACACACTCAGGATAGGCCTCTGAATATATTTTTGATGTAGGAGCAATACCCCATCCAAATTGGAAAAGAGGGTTACGAAGGAAGGCAAGTCAAATGGGACTTTTGCAGTTCGGACAGATTGCATCAATCAAAGTTCTGTCCGTGTCCCAACCAACGGCAGTAAGACATATTGTAGCAGTCAAAGTCCGGTTGATGTTCCGATCTACTGCAAGGCCTGACAAAAAGGAGCGGAAGATGTCTGTTCAACCCCCACTGCAACCATTGTAAAGCTTTATGATTATTGAGTTTTCAAAATTTTAACTTATTTTTGTTTGAAATTGATAGTAGTTTTTTGTACTAGTATGTTATTAGAGCTAGGTTTTACGATACAGCCTACATAAAGGCATGTTTGACTTATTATTCATCCATGGATCTTTTAGCCATCATTTAACTTGTAAGTTATTCAGAGAGGTTTTCTCTTTTTTCTTTGTGGAGTCTAGTTCACTTTGGGTTTAACATTAAGTAACCCTTATCCCCACACCTTCCATTTTGTCAATTGGTATCAAATCAAAGATTTTGCCCAACTAGATGACAAATAACAAAGCTGAAGGAATAATTCTCAACAATGTTGCTCATGGGAGATAAGTGGTGAGGGCGGTGCTTTCAATGTACACAAAAACCAAACAGTAAACATGCACTGGAAATTTGTGCACCCAACTTATTGACAGACACCATCATCAACCCAACAATAGGATGAGCACCAAAGATGTTGCTGTTGGCCAGCCTGTTGATACATGCTCAAGTTCGATGATTCTCACACACTATGGAGTGACCAAGTCACAGTAGTCCTCATCCATCTTCTGAATATGAGAATAGATCCGATGACAAAGAAGGAAACGGGCACATTGGTTCAAGCTAAATACACAGTCATTATGGTCCCTCCGGAGGGTTCTCAGGGGTCGAGGCAGGGGGATGTTTTCCCCTTTTCTATTTGTCATTGTCATGGATGCTCTCAATCGTATGCTGGATGCTGCTGTTAATGGAAGTTTTCTTTCAGGATTCTCAGTGGGAGGTCCTAATCTTGGTCAGGTCGATATTTCTCATCTTTTTTGTGAGCCATATTCAATATTTGAGGGCACTTTTGCTTTGTTTCAAAGCTGTCTCAAAATTGAAGGTGAATCTCTACAAGCCCGAGCTGGTACCTGTGGATCTCATGAGTAATATTCGGAGTCTGGAAAGCATTATGAGATGTACGGTTGCTTCGCTTCCTAAGATATCTTGGGCTCCCTTCGGAGGCTCCTTTTAAGGAGAAAGCTATCTGGGATGGTGTGCTATAGAAGTTTGAAAGAAGTTTGGCAGGATGGAAGCAATTGTACTTGTCTAAAGCGGGCATAATCACTTTAATCAAAAGCACTTTCTAACCTCCTTACATATTGTCTCTATCTTTCCTTTACTTGCAGGTGTAGCATTCCACATTGAAAAAGTCTTTCGTGCTTTTCTTTTGGGTGATATTGGGATGAAGCCATATTCCATTTGGTTAGTTGGGATAAAGTTTGTTCCCCGATCCTGGTGGCAACTTGAGAAATTTTAATAAGGCCCTCTCAGGGAAGTGGTTCTAAAGATATCAACAAGATGAGGAGGCGTGGCAGAGGGCTGTGATTGAGAGAGAGAGAAGGGGGGGGGGGGGTCAAGGTTTTTCAGTTATGAGGTAGGCACGGGCTCCAAAGTTCTTTGGCATATTGTTTGGTGTGGAACTAGGGCCCTAAAGAGTGTTTTCCCCACTCTCTTCCGGATAGCAAGTGATAAAGCGGCATTGGTGGTTCATTTGTTGGATCGTTTAAATGGCTCAATTCAATGGAACATTGTTTCCTCAGAGCAGCCCAGGACTGTGAACATAGACTCATTGCAGATTTTTTCAGCTATTTGTAGGCTATGAATGTTGATATTGTTGAGGAAGGATGATCTGGTCTCAGGCCAGGAGTAGGAGATTTATTCGTTATTACATTGCAAGGTGGCCAGGTTTTCGTGGGATGACATCTTCAAGTGGATGGGTGTTGCTTGGGTTATGCCTAAAAGGTTGGTCGGTAGTTTTGAGTGCTGGAGAGGACTTAAGGGTAACACCTATATAGCTGCTGTGTGGAAAGATGATTCCTCTTTTTATCATGTGGTGTCTTTGGATGGAAAGAAATGGTTGGCATTTTGAAGAACAGGACAGTCCTTGTATGAGCTTAAGAGATTATTTTATAACATGCATCTAGGGCTGCTGTTATTGATTGTAATGGGACTAGTTTCCATGATTTGCTTGTATCAATGTCTAGTTCCTAGTTGTTAGGTGTTTTCTTTGTATTTTCCGTGTACTTGAGCTAAACCTACTTTGCGATCAAGAAAATTTTATTTTACCTATCAATTATTATGTCGCATTACTCAAAAGTTATGTTAATCAATTGTGGATAATGACAGTTACAAGAATCTGGTCGCAAAGAGACCTGTGAAGTATTCAGAATTCCGTATAGAAACTGCCCTAAGGGAAAGCTCATAGAAACTTGCTATCTCCCTATTTCTATTGCTAAACATTATCAACATTATCAGCACACCCAGAGACCGAAAGTGGATGGTTCATCTTTTTCAGTATTAGATCAACAGTGCGCAGGGTGGCTCGAGAGGCCCTTTGCATAAGATGAAGTGTGCAAAGTAATCCATGGCACGGCTAGTGACAAGGCTCTAGGCCCTAACAGCTTTACCTGGACTTTTTCCAAGCTTGTTGGGAAGTGATCAAGGGTGACCTTATGCGAGTTTTCCAAGATTTTCATACTAATGCCCGGTTTGAAAAAGGCCTTAATGTTACTTTTCTAGCACTCATTCCCATAAAGGTGGGGTCTCTAGACCTTAGAGACTATCGCTCCATTAGCCTTATGAATGGGGAGTACAAGATTCTTTCTAGAGTGTTAACGAATAAATTGAGTACGGTGATGGAAAAGTTAATTTCGAAGCCGCATTTGCCAAAGGAAGAAAAATCCTAGATTCGGTCTTAATTGCAAATGAAGTTTTGGACGAACGACTCAAATCTAGAAAACCTAGGCTATGTTGCAAATTAGACATGGAGAAAGCCTATGATCACGTCAACTGGAAGTTCTTCCTCTATTTAATTGCAAGATGTGGCTTTGGGGAGAAATGGCAGAATTGGGTACAGTTTTGCATATCTACAGTCCCCTTCTCTATCTTGGTGAATGGTTCACCAGTGGGTTTCTTCGACTCCTCCTGTGGTTTGAGACAGGGGGACCTGCTCTCTCCTTTACTTTTTTTCATTTGTCATGGAAGCTTTCAGTAAAATGATTGTGGGCTGTGGAATGTGGTTTTCTCTATGGTTTCTCAGTAGGGAATGGTGATTATGGCTCCATTGATATTTCTCACCTGCTTTTTATTGACAATACTCTCATCTTCTGTGGAGCAAATCTCAGGCATGTTCAATCCTTGAGGCCTCTACTTTTTTTGTTTTGAAGCTACCTCAGGTTTGAGAGTTAATTTCTCAAAGTCTGAATTGGTGCAGGTGAGGTTGTCTTCTTTACTACTGACATATCTTGACTTGCCACTAGATGCTTCCTATAAATCAGAGAAGATATGGAATGTCGTGGTTGAAAAGGTAGGGCGCAGATTGACTTCTTGGAAGAGGTTGTATTTGTCTAAAGGTGGTAGGCTCACTTTAATTAAAAGTACTCTTTTTAACATATCCACCTATTTTCTATCCTTGCTCCCTCTCCCCACAAAGGTTGCCAACCGTATAGAGAAGTTATAACAAGACTTCTTGTGAAGTGGATTGGGGTAAGAGTAGCAATTTCATTTGGTAAATTAGTCAGTGGTTTGTACTCCAATTTCTGGGGTGAATTGGGGATTCGTAACTTGAGGAAGTTCAACCAAGCCGTGTTGGGTAAATGGTTGTGGTGGTACCAACACAAAGCCTCCAAGACACCTTCCCTGCCATTGTTTACCTCGCACGAGCAAAGGATGCAGTGATAGCTGATCTCTTGGTCTTTTCTAGTGGCTCCTCCCCTCAATGGAATGTAGATTTCATTAGGGCAACCCAAGATTGGGAGTTGGAGGCTATCACAGAGTTCTATGCGGCAATGTCCGTAAGCATGACCGAGGGTACCATAGATAAGATGAACTAGAGCCCCTTGAAGAAAGGTAGATTCATTGTCAGATCGTTTTACCAAGCTTCAACGAGCCCTGAAATGACCACATTCCCTTGGAAGAGCATATGGCAGACGAAAGCTCCTTCAAAAGCAACTTTTTTCATTTGGACAGCATCATTGGACAAAGTTCTCACCACAAATAATTTAAAGAAACGTCGGGTAATGGTATTGGACTAATGTTGCATGTGAAAGAAGAATGGTGAATCAGTAGATCATCTACTTTTACATTGTAGGTGACTAGGACCATGTGGGATGATTTTTTGTGGGAATTGGATTATCATGGGTTATGCCTCTTAGACCAGTGGATTTTCTAGCAAGCTGGAGAGGCCTCCGAGGTAATTCACAAGTGGCAGCAATCTGGAGAATGGTTCCTATATGTATGTGTTAATGTATTTGGCAGGAGAAAAATTATAGAAGCTTCGAAGATCGTGAGAGAACAATGGAGGAGCTTAAAGTTTTCTTTTTAAATCATTGTTCTTATGGGCGGGGGCCATTGTTTGTAATGAGCTAAATGTCCATGTTTTTCTACTTTCGGTTGTAAACTCTAGTTAGATATTTTTCATGTATACTCCCTATGTACTTGAGCTTTGCCTACTTTTATGAATAAAACTTCTTGATTACCTATAAAAAAAACATAAAAACTTTCTTGGATCTCCCATAACTTCTGAAACAGAGTGGCAATCAACCAATACTTCTGAAATGGAGGGACAATCAAGTCAAACCATTGTTAAGTCCATGGTTGGTTGAGTCAAAAGCCAAGCGTGCACGAGAAATTCTTCATACATCTAATGAAAACCCCTCTTTTTTTAAAATAAGTGTAATGAAAACCCCTCTAATGAGGGCTTTATGTTGCTATTTGAATCAATCATAATTCTTATACACATCCAAGAATTGGAGGGTATTTCTATTGCAATTGATAACTATTTGTATCTCTACGGGAGTGTCTTATCACCCAACAAAGAACTTTGCAAAGGCCTACATATACCACCGACGGACATGATGACTTCATGCATATATTAAAGTTGTTATCACAGGTGATATCAATATCAAGCTCATTCTTGAGCTTGATGGAGGTATTCTGTCAACGAAATTGAAGGAGAGAACAAGCATGCTAGGTGATGAAAAAAATTCTTACATGCTATTGGTCATATTATTCAAAGAGTGCTCTGGTAGTATTGATGTGGACTGTGAAGGAACAATCGAGGAGTCATTCAAGAAGACAACAATGACTTTCCAACGTCAAAGGATTTATGATCTTATTCACTGAGGTATAGTACACTTGCCTTATATATCTAATAATTTTGGAAATGCTTTGGATTATGCAGATCCATTTAAGTGATAAGGAGCACCAAAAGATGACCTTGATTGACTGTGTTATGTTTACACAGGGTGCATAAAAGACAATAGCTGATTCAACCAACCAGTTTCAAATGAAGAAGAACATGGGTTGCATCTGAGTTGTTGGAAATAGAATCTGAGTGTTAGGGCAAGCTCTACAAGTTTCCTAAAGGAGGATGCCACGAAGACAGCAATACAAACGCTACAGTCACATTACTCGATTAACTCTAATGGTTGCATGCACCACCACTTTTTTCGCAAATGTCTTGGACAGCAGCTGACATAATCCAAGCTGAAAATTGTGCTCAGAGAATGGCTCAATTTCTGCCATCACTTTTTTTTTTCCTAGACGAAGTCACCTCACTTTCCCCTTCAGCCTCCAAGGATTGAAGCTCATCCCAAAGGGATTTTTTCTGCTGCTCTACATTCCCAAAAACTTCCTTATTCCATTTCTTCGAATCAGCTTTCAAAGCTTTAAGTTTATTTGTCAAAACAAAGCTAGGAGTCCCCTCAAAATGATAAGAAAGCCACCAGCTTCTTACCTTATCAACGAAACCATCCACTTCAAGCCACATATTCTCAAACTTAAAATACCATTTACCCTCATGAATACCCCCACAATTAAGTAAAATGCAAAAATGGTAAGAACATACCCTTGACAATCTTTTTTGGCATAACTTAGGATAGTGAGCCTCCCATGAAGACGAGACTAAGAATCTGTCCACTCTTGAGCCACCTCTAGAATTAGGCCACGTATATTCACCCCCCACCAGTGGCAAATCCAGCAGTTCCAAGTCAAAAATCAGCTCAGAAAAATCCTCCATGGCTGTAGTCGTAGAAGATAAACCCTCCCTCTCACTTGGAAAGTGAATTATATTAAAATCCCCACAAATGCACCAAGGCAGATCCCACAAAGAATAAAATCCTGACACTTCATCCCACAGCAAGTATCTATTCCGATCCCTATTGGGTCCATATACACTTGCCAATGCCCATGTCCACCCATCTTCCAAATTTCTTAAAACACAGGCCACCGAGAAAACATCAATACAATCTTCTACCATCTCGACAACACTAATATTCCACATTACTAAATATGTCCAACCTACAAAGGAACCTCTCCACAGGCTACGAATTATACTCCTGTCAACAAAATCCAGTTTGGTTTCTTGGGAGGCAAACGACATCAATCTTCCAACTATGAATGAGAGATCTAATGCGAAGACGTTTATTGACGTCATTGATCCCCCTTACATTCCAAGACAGTATTTTAGGCTTCATTAACAGAAGTAAAATCCCTCCCTTTTAAGCTGTCCCTCCCCAAAGTTCCTCCTTATTGTCATAATTGATAGAGCATTGCAATCATTTCAACTCTCTCCCCTTTCTAAGAGCTAACTTCATGGCCGTGGAACGACCAGCTTCAATGGCTACTAGAAGGGTCATAAATTGTTCTTCATAACCATCACAAGATAGTCCCACCCAATCTTGAATCTCCTCCACTTTTTTTAACACCCAGTCTGAAATTTCTTTAGACGCAATCTAAGGGGGAAGCATCTGTAAAGGTGACGGACTACCCATCTCCTCCTCATCACTATCTCCTGCAACTACATCCATCTGTGGGTCAGAGTCTAACCTCTCCTTCTCTTCCATGTCAAACAACTCATTCTCAGATTCTCCATGAAGATCTGCATCCACCTTCCACTGTCTACTTCCCTCAAAATTCAAAAATGCTTCAACAAACTAGTGCCCTCATCCACCAGACTTGTCTCATTACCCACAGAAACCAGAAAATCTTTTTTACCTTTAGAAATCTCCATGATTTCCCCTTCCTCGTTTTCCAGCGCCTGAGAAACCACCTCTAACCCTCCAAAAGCTTCTACAGCAACTGTCGGAACTTTTTGTGCCATACATTAAGAGGAAAGTATTGCATGCAAAGCATTTTGCTCTTTTGGATTTCTCTCATTGTTACCTAGCAAAATTCCACTATTGCTTAATTACAGCATCTTAAATCCTTGTAAACAATCAATCTTTGAGGAGGCGGAAAGGTAGCACCAAACTGCTTTTGTAAGATTCTCAGTTGTAATCATAAACACTAAATCCATCAATTTTCTACCAGGGCGTTAAACTCACGAAAAATCATGCAAACTGGAGATGATGAGAATATTACAATGTACACATACTGTGTGGTTTATTTATTCATATAAAAAGATTTTTAAAAAGAGGAAAGAAGTCAAATCAAGAAGTGCATTCTGCCATAGTGGATGTAATGCCCCAAAGGGAGGTCCAAACCACATTTGGGCTCTACTTCAAAAAGACTAGTCAATGGTACAATTGGAGCTCCATTGGAATCATTATAAAGAGCAAGAACTTCTCCCTCCCAAGCAATGCAGGATCCCATACACTACAGTCATTGGTCAATATGGGGTATCACAGTGTAACACCATGAGATTGTTAATTATTGTCTTTCTACAAGAAAAGGAAAAAGGAAAAAGAGGAAAATGATAGTCTCAAATGACACACGCTGTAATGAAAACAGATATAGCAGTGCCGTTCATCCAATGGAGCAGCATCCCTTGAGGAAAATTAACTTCTACATTGGGGCTTTATGCATAAAAGATAAACGTTTGAATGACAATCGGTCTCCAGATGGTTTTCCTAAAATTTACAATTTATCGTATGATTACCATTTTGTTTGGTTCCCCGTATAAGATTGTCAGCATGAAAATTCACCCTTATATTTGCCTTTTGTGTTCAAATCAACTTAACCTTGTCTACATCTACAGTAAATTCGTTCTTCTTGGTATTGATAAACTTACATCTAAATGCTACAAAATCATAAAATCTTGAACTATTTTTTGGATGTCTTCAATCCAAGTTTTATATTGTTATTGTTCCCAAGCCACATACATAAATGAAAAGATAGTTTGCTCCTTTCACTTATGGAGTTTAAAAGATATGCCGTTTTAGCAGAGCTCTAGATAGTTTGCTCCTTTCACTTATGGAGTTTAAAAGATATGCCATTTTAGCAGAGCTCTAAGTAGAGAGTGGTGATTGTGTTTATCTGTTTCTCCATCCTCCTAAAATGCCCAAGAATGAGGGGTGAAGGATCCGTACCACATAAAACTTTTAAGGGAAATATATAACTGGAGAAGTCAGTTTTCATGCTTCTCTTTTATTTTGCATTTAAGGTTTCTAAAAGATAATGTCTGACACAAAAAGCAGCCACCAAAGTTTATCTTCTGGTTTAACTTTTAGCTCTCAAAAGTAGAAGTGCAACCAAGTGTATTATAAAGTTTCAGGCAGCTTGGCATAAACTGCTAAGAAGCCATGGTATCTTGATGTAACTGGCCCTTCTATTTATTCAGAGTCAGATAACCAAGAAAAAAGAAAGTTCATCCCAACAAGAGGATGGCCAAATTTTTAATCATACAATTATGATATTATGATGCATTAACCAAAATTTATCAGACACCAACCAAGATATTGAAAAAACCCTATGACAAAGTTTATGCTATTTAAGAAGGCAAGTTAAAAGCAATAAGGACCTATACTAAAATCATGTCTTCCAGGAATAGATATGATCATGAGATATCTCTTACTCTTAAAATTTCTCCATACAACAAAATAATTCACAACACAGGCTCTAATTTAGAAAATATTAGATTCACACACTCGAATGAAAGCAACAACTAACAAGTTTTTCTTCTTCTTTTTTTTTTTTATAAGTAATAGATAAATTTTATAAATAAGAATGGAATGCGCATAGCCCATGGGCCGTGTACCACAACTAACAAGGTTTTATGCAACTGACTTTTTCACTTTTCTTCAATCAAATCTAGTCAGGTGACAATAAGCAGTAAGACAATAAAATATATATCTTTATCTTCTTTTTTTTATAAGTGAACAAGAACTAGTTAAAAACATATATATTTATCTATCTATAAACACATATATTCGTATACTTATAGAAAAACATACATGTATATATTTCAGTTTATGCCCATACATCATTCCTTTTAACTTTACTTTTTTGAAAAAAAGAAGACTTTTTTTTAAGAACAGATTATTCAGGCCCTTAAACTTCCTGCCACACTTAATAGTATCTTACATAAGTCCTCTAATAAGTTATATTTGTACCGCTAAATACGCATGGAAAATATAAGAACTACCTCAAAATTCCATATAACTCCATTATTAATGGTATATAAAAATCCAGTATTTCAGGCAACTATAAAAACACTCAGATAGGTGAAGACATCTCAACACAACAGTACATTCAAAATCCATGAAAAACAATGATTGCATAGAACGAAAGGCCTCAACCAAAAATGTAACTAAAATGGTATCATAATTCTTTATGGCCATGAAATCAATTGATTTGAAAAAAATAAAAAGGAGCTAATCCAACGAAAATACTTTGCACTAAGAACGAAATTGCATAATTATGTCCTGTAATAACCACTATAATCACCTCCATCCTCCGGGAGGTCTGAAGTCCACAAGGTGAGGTTGTCCCTAAGCAGCTGCATAATTAAGGTGCTATCTTTGTATGACTCCTCACTGAGGGTGTCAAGCTCTGAGATAGCTTCATCAAAAGCTAGTTTTGCAAGGTGGCAGGCCCTGGAAAACAAAACCGAAGGCAACTTCCATGTAAAATGGAAAATCATAATATATTTCCATAGTTCAGGCAGAAAATAGTAATTTACAACCTCTCAGGGGAATTCATGATCTCATAATAGAAGACTGAGAAATTCAAAGCCAGACCCAATCGGATGGGATGTGTAGGGGGCAAATCTCCCTCAGCTGCAGTGGTAGCAGTCTGCAGAGAGATCATATTAAAATTCAATTTGAAATAAGTCAGAGAAATGCATAGAACATTCCCATCCAAAAGAGAATCAGAAAAATAAAAGCATATCCAAACAGCAAGTCAGGATATGCTTTTCTGAGTGGGAGAGCACAATAAGGAAATGGAAAACACTGAAAGTACATAATATTAAAAGCAAGAAAAGTAAAAATGTTTGTAGCTGTGGGAAGGAGAGAAAAATCCTTCCCACAAATGATAAAAAGATAGTTATGTATTACCTACCGCCCAACCAATCTATTTAAATAACCAATTATATAAGAACAAGGAATTAATAAAATTACCATTTTTGGCATTTCAGAAGGATCTTTTTTTTTTTTTTTTGAGAAGTAAAAATATTCTATATATAAAAAAGGAATAACCAAGTACACTGATGTATACAAGAAAACACCTTGCCCATTGACCCCAATGACCCAAAAAACCCGTGAAAAACAACATAAAATACACCATGCCCGACCCCAAACCCTTGTTTCCCGTAGAACTAAAACGCTACCCGAAAACCCAAACCCAACTAAAACTTCACAATGCCCTCCCTTATAACTAGCCTAAACCCAAAACAAGAGATCAATAAGATAAATGAATGATAATCAAAAGCAAATCATCTTTTTTGTGCCTATAATTGCATCGCAATAACAGAAGCTGTAATACGGACAAAACAAAAATCATCAATTATAACATACTGGAAAAAAATTTCCTCCAATGTCTCCTGAATGAGTTTCCATGTGGTATGCTGTAGAATGGCATGGCTCACATTGATTCCATCTTTCTTAGGGATAGTCCTCTTATTTGTTTCAGGAAAACAACCCCAAACCACCAATATGTGAACCATGAGGCCAAACAATTTATCCATGCCAAACAACCAGACCAAGCAACAGAGAACAGCAAGCAATGGAAAAATAGATAGCCGTTCTTTCTGATGGAAACATACAGATACAGGAAAATTTAAAGGAATGAACCAAAACATTGACCTTCAGGAACACTCTGACACCTCAAATAACCTTAGAGAAAAAATAAGTGGTTTACTGATCATAAACCTGGGATAGAAAATAATGCAAAGTAGCAGCCTGTTGTCTCAAGATACCAACCAGCATTTTGAGTCCTGGCCCGAGTCCTTTTTATATCAGCCATTAAAATTTGAACCAGGAATGAAAACGGCTCAGTTTATTATTTAATTGTTATAAGTTCCCAAAAAGATTACGAATAAGCAACTGTGTTTCCGACGGAACTTTGAACAGCCACATCAACCAGAACTAAGAACGTGTGTGTGTGTAAAGACAATCAAAAGAGGTAACAATCATAATGACCCAAAATGCACCAACATATCAATTTTATAACTTGCCACCAAGGAAAAAACTTAGTGCATTTACTTGATATAATAAAGGCACATATCACCAAGAAAAAGAAGGTTAAAAAATTACACACCTCATAAGCTCTCATTGAGTGATCAGCAGCCTCTTTCTTTTCATTTCCAGTCTTGAATTCTGCAAGATATCGGTAATAATCTCCTTTCCTGCAGCCATCAGCATTTCAATAACCTGAAAATGCCCACCTCTAAGAGCAAGAATTATAAGCTTATGTTCATAAAAAAATATAGCCCCACATCTTATGGTAAAACACAGTTGATTCGCCAGCAGTAGCTGAAGGAATAATATGCTCATCAACCACTGTCATTATGTCATTGCAAATATCAGTTAGCTCTGATTCGACCTTTTGTCTGTACTCTTTGATTCGCCTCACGTTTACTTCATTTCCTCTTGCCTCTTCTTTCTGCTCTATTGATGATAGGATCCTCCATGATGCCCTACGAGCACCTATAACATTCTTGTATCCAACAGAGAGCAAGTTCCTCTCTTCAACTGTCAACTCAACATCAAGGTTTGCAACCTTCTTCATTGCGTCCACCATCTCTGTTGAGAATTATAAACGAAAAGCATGGAAAATAATGAAGCTTTTCATTTTCGATGAGTAAACAACTGCTAAACTGATTCTAGTCACAGAAAGGCCAATAAAACTTTAAAATTATGCATAAAGCAAATTTTCCCCACCGATTATAAATCTTGATGAATTCAACAGTAGAAAAGTCAAAAAGATAAATAAACAATACGTGTACACACTTAACAAGTAGATCCAGCCATTACGAAACCCAGAAAATATTGAGATCCCCATTCAAATTACTTCACTTAGGCCCTGCTTTGTTTCAATGAGAACTTTTTGTGGAAAATAGAACACATAAGGATTATAACTGCCACTGATTAAGTTCCATGAGTTTTTTATTATTATTTTTTTTTTAGCCGGGAAAAATTACAAAAGAATAGCTGCTCCTATTATTATAAGAAAAGTATAACTGCCACGATTTCTTCGCCTTCATCTTAAAAAAATGTTCCCAAAACAAACTCAACCTTATTTTCTAATAGACAAACGGAGGCTTTGCGAAA
The DNA here is from genome assembly GCA_003123785.1 of Pterocarya stenoptera. Lineage (NCBI taxonomy): Eukaryota > Viridiplantae > Streptophyta > Magnoliopsida > Fagales > Juglandaceae > Pterocarya > Pterocarya stenoptera. The sequence goes on along the minus strand of QEOT01003715.1, from coordinate 198,355 downwards.
TTAAATTAAAGAAAAAGTACACTGAGATCTCCAACTGAATACACAGAGAGAGAGAGAGAGAGAGAGATGCGGTGACCAATCTCAAACTTCACGGATTACTTACGTAAATAAACAGGGGCACAGACATACTCAGAGTAGAGAGAGAGGGAGAGAGAGAGAGAAACCCTGACCATCGTAGCGCTCGGCCTGCTCGGCGAGCTTAGCGATGTAGACGAAGTTGTCGCGGGAAGCCATGGCCGATCGCTCGGAGATCACAGGGATTTGCAGTGAAGAATTTAATTTGTGTCCCACTCGCCACTCCGACCTAAGACCCAAATCCCGGGGTTGTTGCAGTCGAATTGAAGTATATTTGACTTCTTTTATATTTGCTTAGCTTTGTGGGTTTTTTTTTTTCCTCACTTCTGGTAGCATGGTTTGATATTAATCAATTATGACTCATTTCATGTCATATCTTCGTTAAAAAATTTTAAAATTTTAAATAAAATATAATAAATAACTCAAATTTTTTAAATTTTAAAATAAAAATAATATTAAAAATTAATATTATAATAATATTTTACTCAACTTTCATCTCATATCATCTCATCTTTAATTACTATCCAAACAAAACTTTAGATTGAATTTTTGTTCTTTAATTTATTTCGTTTTGTTAATAGCTCAAACAACATGACAATATGTGATACAATTCATAAACGATCGAACACTATACAAAATTAGCAATTTAAGTTTAATATAAATAAATTCAAGTCAAAATGAGTTGAACTCATTTTATAATTTATCAATAAATTAGCAGTTGAACACTATACAAAGCAAGTTGACTCTTTAAGACAAGACTAATAAACAGGTTAACTCGCTTAACCCAAAATATCTCGCAATACCCCACTTAAATTTTACTTTAAAATTATAATTTATTATTGTTTGACTATAATATTAATATTTCTCAATAAAAAATGATTGTTTGCCCCCAGTTTTGCCCTAGATTTGATAGCTAATGTTTTTAAATTTTTAAATTTTTTTAATATTTAAACAATTTATTATTAGTGTATTATATATATATTTAAAATATTTAAATATGTTTTAAAAATGTTTGAAAAAAAAAGTTCAATTGCACTAGGGGTATGCCCAACTGTACATGTTGGGCGGCAGAGTAGCAGGATTCATTCACAATATACTTATATTTTTATTATTGAGATTGTAATTTTAGACCTATATTCATATTTTTTATTGTTGGATTTGTAATATTAATAGGTAGTCTTATTGTTTGTTTTAGATATTATAGCTTCTAATAAATATAAATTTTAACTTTTATGTGAAAATTATATTAATCAAGTAAAATGAGTTATGCAGGTTAGTTCATCTCATTTACATAAAACGGGTTGAAATGGGTCGTGTCGTATTAATCAATTTTTAATTAATTATTAAACGGATCAAAACTTGTATCAACTATTATTTAAATGGATCATGTTATGGTTTGAAAGTTTGACCCGTTTAGTTTAACCGATCGTGTTCAGATTGACTTATATAGTTGAATGTTTATGACTTGATAAGACACAAACACGACATGAGAATACAAACTACCTGTCAAAACCTTGAAGATAGTGGCCCATGGCCACGCTGCCCATGTCCTGGCCATGTCAATGATACGCCAGGACAGACCCTTGACATGGCCATTGACATACCTAGACAACCCCACAACCAGCCCACATGCATGTCATGGCCCATGCCCTAACACACACGGGGCACCAAATAAGGCTGTTGGCCACGCGGAGGCCAATGCCCGGGCCACCAGCCTGGGCCATGCCATGCCAGCAAGGCTAGTAGCATGCCTCAGCAAGCATGCCATCCAGCTCACGGCTTCAACTCGTGCCTTGTTGGCAAGGCTAGTGGCATGCCATCCAACTCATGATACCAGCCCATGCTTTGTAGCACCAATGCCCAGCACCCAGGGCTTTGCATGGGTCATGCCAGCCATGCACAGCGGGCAGCACTAACAGGCAACCATGCCAACCACACACATAGCACAATGCGCATGGCCCATGCCATGGGCTAGCCTAGGCCAACCAAGGGCCAATGCATGTGATGAGTGTACGAAAGTGTACTCTAAATATTCTATTATTGGACTATAATGCTAAAATATGAATAGAAATTATAGGAATTAATATGTATTCTTGAATTGAGTTTCTATTTACTTTAAGATACTCATAAGCAAATTTTTATGTTTAATTTCAGGGGTTATAAAAGAGTAAGTCAAAACCCAGTCAAATTCAAAGGACTTTCAAATGGGCAAGAGTTGGAACAACCTAAGAACTTTCAATGAGTGTAGGACTCTTCAAATAAGAATAATGATGGGGTTTAAGAGTAATTTGGATCAAGAGAAATAATCAGAGTCCAACATGCTTTAGGAGACAATCTGGATATACTTTAGTATTTTAAACGTAACTTTCTACTCACATATCGGATTGATACGATTCTAGATGTGTTGGAAAGATAACTTAAAGGGCTATGACTTTGCCTTTAATAAGAATTTCCAAATTCGAATTCCTAAAGTACATACGTGGCTACCAAGATAAGTCCTAACATTTAGGCAATTTTTCTAGGCAAGAATCATGAAAATATTAGAGTTTTTTTTCTATCCTATATAAGTAAATCATTAGGAGGTTGAAGAGAGGATGAGGGGAAATTAATTGCTATGGCCGTCATTTGCTTTACTTTTCTCTTGAGATTTTTGTTGTCCATTATATTTATAGATAACTAAATTCTCAAGTAGGGTTAGGGATGAACTTACACATTAAATGGTATTTTAAATTTATTTTTTATTTATGTATTTGATTTTTAATTACTAAAACTCTTTTGTTTTATCATTTTCAATTCATCATTGATGTTTTCTTCTCCGAATAATCATAGAAGTTATTCTGTTTATGGATTCAGTCATGCTTTTTCTATTGAATGGATTAGTTCTTTGATTATGTTTGGATCAATTATTTATCTATATTGATTTAATTCTTTACTGTAATATCGTTTCTTGAGTATATTGTCGTCTTTGGATTTTCTCAATAGTGATAATAATTTACATATTTAAAAGTGGTGAATGATTCTTCATAGGGTTACATTTGGTTTAATGTTGGTTTATAAATCTATATCTTCCGATTGAGAATTTTTGAAATTGAGTTCTCAATTGAGTTATTCAATAAATTAAGAATAATTAAAATACCAGATTTGTGCAAGGGATTCTCGACGCTCTACTGTTTGTCAAATTTGAGTACTTTCTCCGTTAGTCACTTTGCTTCACTTTAATTTACATTTAAAATTAATCTTTGTTCTCCATTAATCATTTGATATTTTTTCTTAGTTTCTTTGTTCTTTCTACTATTCTTTTAATTTGTCTCTCTGTGGAATCGACACCCCAAAACTATGCTACAATTACCGCGTTATTCTTTGGGCGTAATCACATGCCACGGGCCATCATGGGCCCATGCAAGTCTTATTTTGTTTATTTATTTATTTTACTTATTAATTATATAAATACGACCCTTAGACATTTAATTTACATCTTTTGGCAAATTTCCTAAGTGGACGGATTATTGTTCTTGAGATCATTTTTAGGTGCTTGGCACTTGAGCTACTTGGGTGAAATTCATGAATCCCTAATAGAGAATCATCACCTCGAAATTTGTGAATATGTGTGATTTAATCTATCTTATTTCTTTTCAACTTTGTGAAATTCATGAATCAAAGTTATTTTATTATCTTTGTGTTCATTCATAGTTCTTGAGTGTTCATACTTTTCCATCTTGTTCATCCATATTTCTTGCATTCATTCCATCTCCCCAAACACACCATACGACCACCAAAGTGCATTCCACACTACCCTATTCAGCTACAACCCTAGATCACCATTTTTCCATTCCCCAATTGCCCTAGCCGAAACTCCCTAAGCCTCCATCTTGCCAATCCCCTAATTCCCATATTTGCCACTTACTAAAATTATCCTTCTTCCACCTTCCATAAACCCTAGTCGTCTCTCAAGAGTCCCACTTGGAAACTTATTTAATTTTAGAAAAGTTGACTCATCCCAATCAAATTTCTTGATTTTATGAACTTCCCTAGAATCACTACATCCTTAAAATCTCTCAATCCATCTAGTCAACCAAGATCTTCTTCCTATTGCCAAAACTAAATCACCCTTTCCATATTTGATCTTACAAGTTAGGGATAACAATAACCAAATCCCAAAGTCAGCCAACCTTAGCCACCAAACTCTAGCCTCATTCATCCACATCCTTTCAAACTCTAGCAACTCATCATACACTTCAACCTTAGTCCAACTCTTCCAAATTCGTAATTCCCCTTAGCCACCATCCAAACCCTAGCATATCTTCACCATACCAACCTTAAGCATCAACCATGTGATCCCAACATCAAGGGCAACCTTCAAGCCGTTCTACATTGCATCAAACACTCATATTCATCACTTAAATCACCCTAACTCATCATGATCATCATTTCTATCACTAAACAACATACCATCATCACCCTAGGAATCCATCATTGCCATTATTGATCAAAGACCAAGCAAGAGGGCTAAGGCAATCGGTCATCACAAGGAGAACCAAGGCGAGGACAACATAGTGTTTAGGGACTAGACCGAGGTCCCTAACACTACTACACCTAACGGCATGACCCAAACCCAACCTCAATTTGAATTTGTAGTATGGAATTAAAAAATTTCAAGTACTAAGTTTCATTTCATTTTTTTAATGAGGTAGTATTGCTTATTACACTTTAATTTTCTATATAAAAAAAAAATCAAAGATGATAAATGTGAGGTTTGGATAGTGAGTTGAGATGAGATGAATTGAGATAAAAGTTAAAAGTTGAATAAAATATTATTAAAATATTATTTTTTTAATATTATTATTGTTTTGAAATTTGAAAAAGTTGAATTGTTTATTATATTTTATGTGAAAATTTTAAAAAGTTATGATGATTAGATAAGATGAGATCAATTGAAATCAATTCTGAATCCAAACGGGAATTGTCACATTTTATGTAATGAGATAAAAAGACGATGAAAGTGTCATTGTAACATTAATTGAGTACAATTTATCTAAGCTAGCCAGTATTCCAATAAAAAAAAACTAGTTAGCACAAAAAATTACAACGACAAATGGTGGAATACTAATTATAGCAGCAACCTGTAAAACAAACTACAAAAATAATAAAAGAGAAGTCCCCAACTCTTACTCACTTCAATCTCATTTCTAAGCACATATGATATAGCATTGCTTAAATAGCCTTCTCATTGCAAGGTCTAGCACATATGAAGCCCAAATAAATTAGCTAGTTTTCACTTTTAAGTGTAGATGTCAACTCTCTACATTTGGCAAAATCACGTAAGTGTAGCTAAGTTGGTTTTAATTTGATGAGAGAATAAAATTATATAAACACTTCAATAGCCCAGGTTTTCAGCTTACCATAAGCATGCCTTTTGTGCCTATGAATGGAAGTTTGAATAAGAGTTACTTTAAGATCATATAGTTTTTATAAAAAAAGAAAAAGATATTTAAATTGAATTCTCATGGTATCAAGAATTACTCACATTCTCGTATTCTTACTTTCTTATAATGCACTAGTAATTTAGACTGGTTCGATACCATCATCCCCTTTAGGATAGCCAACATCCCCTCTAGGAGAGCCACCGACTCCAACTATAGTCTATGTACAATCCATACTAGATCTGATCGGTCTTTGAATCATTCATTTGAAAAAATAGAAATCGGAAAAAAATAGTAATGGAAATCTTTTTCTATCTTATTGTCTTATTGTAGCACTAGTCTTTCTATCTTCTTCTTTTTCTTTTACCATTTTAAAATGGTAAGTTAGAGGAAGAACCACCACTTGTGATTTATAAAATTACATTAGCTAATAATTGAAAATATACCATTTACATGAACAAGAGGTTTTCATATTTACATCACGGGTCTCTGGTTCACAACTAGAGAAATGATGTTATGGGTCTCTGGTTTGTGACCCACAATGCCACGAACCATAGAAGAAGAAAAGATGATGGTCAGAGAAGAAGGAAGGCTCCAAGGAGCTTGGAGGAGAAAAGAAGGAAGAAGAGGGTGAGATGCACCACAAGGGTGAGATTAGGATTTTTGCTTTTTATATAGGTGGGACAGGTGGGTGGGTAGGTATCTAGACTAGTGGATATCCTACCTGCATCCTGCCCTGCTTTGTCAAAAAAATTTCTTACCCAACCCCCCATCCCCAGGTGATAAACTGGGTGGATTGTTCGCTTGGTACCATACGGGCTAGGAAGGATGCATGGGAGGGGCGAGGGATGAACCTTGAAGACCTCATCAATCACCTATTCAAAGGGAGGGAGGAACTTCGTGCAAGCAGGCAAACGAAATCGAGAAGAAGACAAGAGGGCAATACTTAAGTGTAAAGCGAGCGGAGTACCAAGCGGGCAAATGAGAAACAAGGAACGACCGAGTCATAATACTAAGCGAGCAATCAGATGGCAAGCAAGACATAATTGTGAGCAAAGGCATAAGAGAGGAAACGCAAGTGAGCAAATCAAGCATCACCTTAGGTGAGCAACAAACGAGGTGACCAAAGAAATACACATTCTACATCGAGCGAGAAAAAGGCATGCGAACGATACAGAAGGCAAGCAAATCCATAAGGAAACAAAGACACACAGCTGAGCAATGGACAATATAGTACGGGAACTAGAGTACCTAGAAATAGCACATAAGTGCTCAAAATGTACCAGGTAGTTTATCATTGATGTATTTCGATTATGACATCTGAACTAGAGGACACATGGAAAAAGAGGAATATGGATTCAAAGATCACACGTCAGACCCCGCAATCTAGTTTAAGATGGGCACCAATATGGACCTAGTCTTAAAGATCATTGCAAGTTTCAAATGTGCCAATTACAAAATCAAGAGCTAAGAAAATCAAGGAAGCAATGTAAGGATTGTCGCAACCACTTTGGATGAAGCTAGCAAGAGCCCAATACACAAGATGTGGTTTCAAGAAGAAGAAACAGTTTTGATCCATTTGATACAAGTTATGGAAGACATGACCTAGAGTTATTGTTTGGGCTTATTGTTATTGAAGGCTTTCAATTTGTTTAAATTATTTAAATGATTTATTTTATTAGTTTAGAATAATTGAGTTTGAGGATGCTTGGCCCACATATGTTTTATTTTGTTGAATTAGGGTTCAAGAAGTTACTGTTGTCGTGTTACTGTAATTGAGTTACTGTAGTAGTGGCACTATTCATTCAAGGGTATTTTTGGGAGAAAGGATTTTATTTTGGCTAGGGTTTTAATTAGATTTTGGTTTAAATACTTTTTGTAACCTCATTTTAAGAAGTTTATGAAATTTAATGAATTTATTCATTGTGAGTTAAGTTTATCTTCTCTCATTCTTAAATGAATTTTTGAACTTATCAAAGGCAAATCATAACCTTTGTGGCGTTCTTCTTTATAACTTAGGTTCTTGAGACAGGTTCTTCAACGGGTCTAGATTTTCATATAATTTAGGTTCTTGAAATGAGTTCATCAACGGGTCTAAAATTTCTATTGGTTTGATTTTGACTTTCTTAAGTGAGTTTTCAAATTGATTGTGAGTTCAAGGGATTCCATTCCCAGGATTCATATCACGCCACGTGGGTGATTTTCATAGGCAGCAGGGTGTGCTTCTATAACAACCTAATCCAATATGATCAAGGGTTAAATATAGATAAATTTAAGATTGGTCATTAAAATTTTTCCCAATTTAATATCATCACTGATAAAAGTCCCTACACACTCTCATATGCTAAACTATTAGAAATAATTTTGTCAAATAACTTATAAGATCAATTTCTTTCACTATGTATTTTTTTTTAAGTCTTGAGTCCTTAATATCAGGACTTTTAATATCCATTCTTTTATTCATAAAATGATTAAAATGTCATCTTGAAAATAATCTTTAAAACTCATATATTTTTAATCTAAGATAGACTTTGTGTATAAGAGAAAATAACAATACCTTTAGGAAAAAGGTTGCTACCAATTGTCCCTAGTCCATAATTTATTTCTTGTTTCTTTATTTTTCTTGTTAAATAAGGTTAATTCGAATTACCTCAAGTGGAGCTGAATTCCCACAAACTCGGAGCTTTGATTGTCTTACAGACCACATCACTTTGTTGTGATTGCACCTCTACGTCAGTTAGAATGCTACTAGTGTCTCCTAAAATAATTACATGCTTTAAGATCAAGAGCTATAGATGGTTGCTCTAGTAAATTGTAGACAAAGAGGAGTCTTTATTTATACGTTCACTTTTTCACCCTCTTATAATTAATGTATGTAAAACTCTCATTTATAGAATTTTCTATTTGGGTAGTTAATTAACTTATCTGAAGTTAAGTTCTAATGATAGGAAGTTAATTAACTCTTAGTGGTGGGGAGTTAATTAACTGTTTGTAACTTCCCCACCCATGCGGACACAACATGGGTCATATGGTACCCACTACTAGCATCTCACACTTATCCATAATGGATATCATGCCCATTAATAATCTCCTCCTGATCTCTCAATCAATTATCTCTCATACAGAAAATAAAGCATGCGACTTGATGAGAAGGCAAAGTGTAGGAGTATTATATTTAGATTATGCTTGGATGTTTCATTTTATTCAAAATTTTCATCTCATCTTATATCATCATTACAACTTTTTCAAATTCCTATATAAAATATAATAAACAATTCAACTTTTTCAAATCCCAATACAACTTTTTCAAATTTCAATTTAATTTTTTCAAATCTTCAAACTAAAAAATAATATTTTAAACTTTAAAACAAAACATAAAATTCTCATCTCACCTCCCAAACATAATCTAAATCACCATCTTACTAATATAGTACATCACTCATGATATCTCGTCTATGTCCCAAACTATTAATCTCACTAGGTCAAGGGTCCTTAATCCCTCACGAGTTTATAACTCAAAGTAATTCTTGGCCTCACATTATATAATATGTTCATGATTATATTGATTCAAACTGATATAATCTTCTGAGCTATGAGACATAAAATAACAAATAAGAATCCAAACAATATTCCCTAAATACTCATGTTAGTTCAATTAGACTTAATTGCTTTCCTAGACATGCTCCACGAGACTATATCATTTGTGGCCCTAAGAAAATATGCTAAAATAGCTACATCAAGTTTTCATCTCATGTCATAGTTATAGGTTCAAGGGCATAGGAATAGATCATTTATTGATCCATTAAGACTCACATAGTGATGGAGCAGGAACCCATCCAATCACTCCCTCATATGGTCGTGCATAGATGTATGTTACGGTGGAACTCCCACTTAACTGGGCTTGTCACATTTAAATGCCATAGGAATTTTAGTCTAGTCGCCATAAAAGGCACCCTAATACGAGTTTCTTAGCATAGTCACTCATCTAGCGCATGCCAAAGATCTCACATTCCACTTGAATCAAGCTTCATGAAGTTGTGCAAATACTTCATATATGACTCTTGAAAGTCTCATCATGGCCAAGCTAAGATGACATTCTTTAAATCTATCTTGAGTGCTCCAAAAGTATTAAGATATGTTGTAGAGATATGTTGTAGGATTACCTCACCTTGTGAAACATCTCGAATATAGTAAAAATGAATATCTATGTATTTGGTTTTGTTATGGTATTTGGGATTCTTGGCATATGCCAAAGCTGTCATACTATCACTGTATAACTTAACGGTTTTATCTGCAAGAGCCGTAATCTCTAGGCGCTAGAAAATCTCCTCAACCAAACAGTCTCTTGTACTGAGCAATGAATGTACTCTGACTCCATTGTGGACAAACAATCATGCATTGTTTTTTACTACACCAAGAAATAACTCCCCCAGTAAGCATAAATGCACCCAGCATTGCTATAACCCTTCAGTCTCATGTCTCCACCTTGATAGCAAAGAACGAGGTATGCTATCCTACGAAAGTATCAGAAAATCCTCTTAACTGCTTGCTAATGAACAAATCCTGGGTTACTATGATAACAATTAATCAATTCAATTGCAAAGCAAATGTCAAGTTGTGTACACAATATAGAGTACATCAGACTTCCAATTTCACTTTCATAAAAAACTTTGATCATCTATTTCTTTTCCTCGTCATTCTTAAGGCAATATTCTAGACTCAATGTATAACCATTCTCATCAATTGGAGAGTCTATTGGGTTTGGAATTTTGCAGATAGAATTGTTTTAGAATTTTCTTAATGTAAGTCTCTTGAGACAAATCGAGAAGTTTTCTAAATTGATCCCTTGAAATTTTAACTCTCAACACATAATAGGTGGTGTATAGATGAGAAATCCATGTAGATATGTAAGTTTTTTGTGACTACGACCAGTATTGCCCCAGTAACTTAGACACTTAATTATAAAGTTTCTCAAAACTATTCATACAAACTTCTATGCACAACTCTTTTACTTTTCTTTCTATAAAGTCTTTTACGAAATTAGCTTTGAAGTCTTTATGAATGTCTTGAATCCAAATTTCTTTATTTCTTTAGTATACAAGCGTTCTTTATATCATTTATATAATTTTACAGATAAAATAATTTCAAGTATTTCCTCTAACTTCATATGAAGTCGTAATATTTCATATCTATTGATATTCACAATATCTTTCCACATATGATGTGATATAATTTTATAAAAAATAAAATATGTTAAGCGAAGTAAAAATTAGAAATAAAATCAAAAGATTAATAAAATGGTATTTAGTTATGAGAATATTCATACGAAGTTGTTAGGAATATTATGAGAATATTTAGTTTTTAGAATATATATTCATTTTCGTGACTTTTGATAGATTATTCCCTAGATATTCTTAAGCTAGTATAATATGAAAATATATACCTTTGGTTGGAATAGTTAAATCTTGAATTGTAAACAAGTCCACTCACTACAACAAATAGTACTTTTTCCTGCGAGAGATTTCGTTGCAATTAGTATCTATTCTTGCCAACATTGACCTTTTCCTACCACATCTTCCCGTAGCTGACTCCTCGGAATAACCTGACAATAGATAATACTTTTAGCCGCGAGCTTACTTCTCATGAGTATTACCATTATTTCTGGCAGTAGATGATCATGAGAAATACATATATTTTTCGTAAGAAAAAGTACTAATTCAAGGCACATTCGGCCTACAGAAAAAGTATTTTCTAACTAAACTATTAGTTGAAAATAATTATTTTTGACGCGTAATGTTGGTAGGAAATTATCTTCCCTTACGTATCGGAAAAGTTTTTCTAGGAAACTATTTCTATGCGTAAAAGATTTTTCCCACATGAAAATCAAAGGAATTAATTACTTGTTGTATATATATTCCGATGGAAATACTTTATTGGGAGAAACACAATTGTTAGAAAAAAATCATTTCTTACCTCATTATGGTGGGAAATTCTTTTTTGTCATTTACATACATGGTTAGTAAAAGTACTTTTTCCTACATGCTAAAGAAGCTAGAAAAAAGTTTTTTTTACGCTCATTATGGTGGAAAATTGTATTTTACCATGTACATATATAGTTAGTAAAAATATTTTTTCCTACATGGTAAAGAAGCCAGAAAAAAGTATTTCCCAAAACACCTAATTTTGCTAAGATTAGTTATTAGGCATGTACAAATAGTCTTGGGAAGAAAATATTTGTTGCAAATTAGTAACATTCATTTGTTCCGAATCAGTAATGTACAAATAGCTTTATTGCAGTAGTCATTATTAGTGGGTAAAATGCTTGGCTGAGCATAAACCAATTTGACCTACTAATTATGAGGTCTTCATGGTCTGCCACAAACTAATTTCCAAGTATTATTTTGATCAAATGCACAAATAATCATAATTCATTATTCATCTTTGTTAGACATGTATGCCAATTACTATGCCATGTAACAACTTCTATATATATAGAAATTCTCATCTCTTATAGCCTGCAATCACCTCATATTCCAAAGTCCAGACCAAGTTTACTTCAACCAACATATATATTGATATTGATGTTGTTTTAAATTCACCAACATGTATATTCATACATAAAGTTCATAGCCCAAGTTGGTAAGCATTTACATGGGTAACAAGAGTTCCCATAAGTTAATTAAATTCTTGATAAGCAAATACATATAATTTAGTAATTCTAAAACACATTCCCGGATGGAGCACTCTTGCAATAAAAGCTACATGCATGCATGGAGACTTGGTCCATTACTGAAACTGTAAGTTAGATATATGTCTTAACCAATTGTAACTTTAGATGAAAACTTTTCTATTTAATTGAGCTGCAAAATTGGAAACACCACTGTCAAATATTAGTGTATGGTCAATCTCAATCAACCTAACTTGTATATTACTATACAAACTTATTCATACAAATATAATCATCTACTTATTGTAAAGTCTCACCAACAATTCATACAAACTTCTTCGTATAATTGTTCCATTTTTTCATTCATCCATACCATTTTTATAAATCATATTTATGAGATTCTCATGGAGGTTTCAAATGCATGCAACGTTATTTTTTAGTATTCAATCTTTCTCTATATCATTTACATATATAATTTTTTATTAGTTTAAAATATTTTTTCTAATTTGAATGAATTTGCAATATCGTCACAGTTTTTTATATTTATAAGATCTCCTTATAAACGCTGTGATGTAATTTTGTCCTTTACCAACAAAATAAAAATTTTAAGCCAAATAAAAATTAGAAATAAAATCAGAAAGTGAAAAAAATGAGATTATATCATGAGAATATTTATTTGCAAGAATTTTATAAGAATAATCTCAAGATATTCAGCCTAGATATATAATGAGAATATTACAAAAATAGTTACAACTTAATCATCATAAATAAGTCCACTTATTGTAAAGTTTCACTAACAAACTATACAACACTCTATGAACAATTATTCTACTTCTTCTTTCCATGCGATATTATATATGGATCCTAATTTTGAAATCTTCATTGAGGTTCCGAATGCATCAATATTCTCATTTTTCTTTATATTCACCATTTCTCTATATGATCATTCAAATAATTTTATATGAACTTCAAATATTTCCTCTAAATTTGAATGAGTTTCTAATATGCATATATACTTACAATATCTCCTTACTCTAAAAGTATTCCCAAGTATCTGATGAGATATATATATTTGAATATTGAAATAGTCAAAACTTTTAAGACCATTTATTGTAAAGTTTCACCAACAATTCGTATAAGTTCCTCTCCACAATTCTTCAACTTCTTATTTCCTCCTTGCAATATTCTTTAATGATCTGGTAACTCCTCCTTCCCTTAGGTTAATTAGGAATACCCATTCATACGTAATTTTAAAGCGAGATTTTCATAATTTAATAAAATAAGCATTTAATTCATAAAAAGATTTATAAATAAAACAAGTCTTAGAAAAATATAATCGAAGTCTTCAAATAAAAACTTTAAAAAGCTTAGGACTAAATAGGACTAAATGTCATCAGTCTGCTCTATCTAAGTCTGGCCTAGCTACTCATACTTATCATCATCCTCACTTGGGTGGTTAAAAATATAAAATAAAAGTAAATTAAGTTGAAGACTACTCAGTAAGAAACTCATCATAACACAAACATACTAAACATAAATTTTTTCGTAAAACATTTCCTACTTAGAATTAAAAATTATGATTGTTCATACATATACTTATGATATGCATGACTTGTCTTGCATTATCTAAATTATCTGAGCGATTTGAATCAACTGACTAACCAACACATTTAATCCTGTATTTAGGTTTGTGCACCGGTCCCACATCGTGTGGCCACAAGGGGAACCATTGATATGATCTGATAGTAATATACTATGGTGGGCTATGTTTGAATAGTCATATTATTAATAAGATCTTTATCTTTCACTTAATCTTATAAAAATTTACGTATCTTATGCAATATGAGATGCATGACATACATAATACATAAATAACTATAAAATGCGGAATTAAACATGATCGTGAATTATAATGAATGACATGTGTAGTACATAAACATTAACTTCCAAAGAATTGACTTCAATAATAATATATCTAACTGGCTAACGTATGCTAATCTTAATTTTACGATCAAGCTATTTACCTTATATTGTTGCTTCTGAATTTTTACTTCGTATCTTGTCACATACACCAAGTACTAAACGTCACTAAATTTTTAAAGAGACGTGCTATAATACTCTATTTAATTAAATAGATACTATGGAAATAACTTTAGTGATTATTTAATTTTTACATAAAATCTAATAAATACTAATATCATTTAAAGAATCTTAACATATTTCATTATTTTCTATTTATAACTTTAATAAAATAATTATGCTTTATTAAACTATGAGATTTAGAACAAAGTCCAGAATAAAATAAGCCCATCATAAAATTAAGCTCACCGCAAAACAAGTCCAATTTAATATCAGCCGGACGTGGACCCAATTCAAAACATTTGTCCAACGTAGACTCAATCCCAGCCCAATATAAGGAAAACAAGTACAAAATGCATTCTGACACGGGTTACAAATAAGGGCATAAAAATAATCACACTTGATAGTCTTTAATGCCTTACGGATAGGCTAAACGGCAATGAGCTTAAATGACATTTTTTTTTTTTTTTGTAAATATCATTTGAAGTTTGAATATGCTTCGTGAAGATTACAATAATATTCCATTAAAAATCTATTGTTAGTGAGTGTAGACCTATTTGTCTTTGTAACGTATTGTATAAGATTGTTTCTAAAGTGCTTGCTAACAGACTAAAGAAGATACTTTCTGTTATAATATCCCCTACTCAAATGCCTTCATATTAGAAAGGTTGATTACAGATAGGAGGGAGCCTGTTTTGGGTTACCGTTGGATTTTCTCGATTACTTTTTTATTTTTATTTTTTTTACTTAGTGATTAAGAAAATATTGTTTAATAATATTGTGAATTTTTTAATTTTTTTAAATATTTAAAAGTGTTAAAAAAATGATGTGAAAAAAAAATTAAAGATTAAAAATAGAAAATAAAAATAAAAATAAAAACCAATCGGGCAAATCAAATGGGAGCACAAAACGGGCTCCCTAGCATTTTTCTTACAGACAACATAATGGTGGCAGACGAGGCTCTTCACTCCATGAAATCAAGACAAAAATGAAACAATGGGAGTATGGCTATCAAATTGGACATGTCTAAGGCCTATGATAGAATAGAGTAGGTTTTTCTTGAAGATATGATGAAGAAGTTAGGCTTTTGTGAAAAATGGATAAAGCTCATTCTGTGCTATGTCACCACTGTCTCATATTCAGTACTCATAAATGGCAAGTCAGGAAGGAGAATTATACCAACAAGAGGTTTAAGGCAGGAAGACTCCTTATCTCCCTACTTATTCATAATCTGTGCAGATGGACTGAGCTCCCTTTTGAACAATTATGATGCTAGAGGTCTCACTAAAAGGGTGACTATGGCAAAATGAGGCACTAGAATTAATTATTTGATGATTGCAGATGATTGTGTTCTCTTTGGTAGAGCAAAGTTGGAGAAATGGAACAAGTTGATAGGGATACTACAGCAATATGAGAGAGAGAGCCTCGAGTCTGTTTCTGAACAAAGAAAAAACTTCCATTTTCTTTAGTTCAAACACAAAGGAAGAAGTTAGGAAGCAAATCTTTATGGCTGGTGGATCAGTAGTCTATGGATGCTATGAAAGATATCTTGGCTTACCAACTGTTGTAGGAAGATCAAGATACAACACTTTTAGAGGCATTATGGATAGAGTCTGGCAGAAAATCATTAACTGGAAGAACAAATTCCTATCCACAATTGAAAAGGAGATCCTGATCAAAGCTGTTTTGCAAGCAGTACCTACCTACACGATGAGTGTTTTCAAACTCCCAAAACATCTATACAAAGACTTGAATGGAATGTTGTCTAAGTTCTGGTGGGGTAGTCAAGCAAGAGAAAAGTGCAGTGGCAAAGTTGGAAAAAGTTGGGAAACCAGAAGATAAGAGGTGGCATGAGATTCAGTGACTTAGAATATCTTAATATTGCCCTTTTAGCTAAAAAGGGGTGGAGACTTTTGCAGGACCTTATTGGTGGCTAAGATTTTCAAAGAAAAGTATTTTAAAACCAAGCACCTGCTGGAAGCAAAGCTGTGGTATAAACCATCTCTGATCTGGAGGAGTGTTTGGGGCTCTCTAGATTTGTTGAAAGAAGGTTTGAGATGGAGGGTTGGAAATGGTAAAAGTACCAGTGTGTGGGGTCATAAGTGGTTGAACACTCCTTCCTCCTAATGTGTTCAACCACCTGTTAAAATCCTTGATAAAAATGTAAGAGTAAGTGAGTTGCTAGATCAGAGGGGACAAGGATGGAATGAAGAGTTGGTGAATGCTATTTTTGAGAAAGAAGAAGCTGAGCAAATACGAAGCATTTCTCTTAGTAAGCTGGGCTTAGAAGAAAAAATGCCATGGGGACCCTCAAACAGATGCACTTTCTCTGTGAGGGGTGCTTAATTTGTGGAGATAGAAAGAAGGAGAGCTGTAAGGGGAGAAACATCTATGCAGCAGGCTAAAGATTGGAGGTGGAAGAACATGTGGAGTTTAAAGGTGTTGGGGTTAGTCAGTTTATTCTTGTGGAAAGTTGATAATGACCTACTAGCAACAAGGAAAAATCTGTGTAGTAAGAAAATAATTGATAATCCATACTGCCCTATATGTTATGAAGAGGTGGAGACAACAATGCATGTCATTTGGCAATGTCTAGCAGCAAGGGATGTTTGGGAAGAATCCTTAAGGCCTTTACAGAAGTGGTCTAGCTCTGAAGACAATTTTCTCATCTTATGGGAAAAACTAATGAATAGTTTGAGAGAAAAAGAACTGGAGCTAGTTGCAGTTGCAATGAGAATGGTCTGGCTTAGAAGGAATGAATTCATTTTTGAAGAGAAGTTCAAAAGCCCAAGCAAAGTGGTCAGTGCAGCAAAAATAGCTTTTGAAGAATTCCAGATTGCACAAGTGGATGAAAAGATCATAGGACCAGTGGTAGAGCAGACTCCAGATGGGGTTCATAACAGAAGAGGGAGGTTGCAGTCATGGAAGCAACCAATGCAAGGCTTTGCTAAGGAAAACTGGGATGCATCTCTGGGAACCAAGGTGGGCCTAGTCTTAAAGATCATTTGCAAGATCAAGAGCCAATTACAAGATCAAGAGCCAATTACAAGATCAAGAGTCAAGAAGACCAGGGAAATAATGTAAGAATTGGTGAAATCCACTTGGGATGAAGCTAGCAAGAGCCCAACACTCAAGATGGGCTTGAAAGAAGGAGAACGATTCCATTTCTGCGGGTTCATATCAATCTCTAAACAAAGTGGAGATGGGGATAGGCATTGTCATACGAAATGAAAAGGGTGAGGTTTTTGCAAGTACTTGTTACAAGACGCAACATGTTAAGGAACCAACTGTGCTAGAAAGTTTGGCACTTTGGCAGACTCTTGAACTTTGCAAAGATCTCGGTTTGGACAAGGTGATAATCGAAGGTGATGCTCAAGTCGTGGTTAATGCAGTCAACATGGATGAAGAAGATCTGTCATTCTATGGACACATAATTGAAGACATCAAAGTAGTGCTTAGGGGAAGACCTGAGTGGAAAGTGCAATTTATCAACAGAAAGGGAAATGCAGTGGCTCATTTACTAGCAAAGGTAGCATTGCACTTGGAACCAGAGGTGGTATGGATAGAGGAAAGTCTAGAATTTATTTCCCTTCAATTTTATAAAGAGTGACTTTGTACTGATTGTTTTGAGATTGAATGAAATATATGAAGTTCTACTTATAAAAAAAAAAAAAAATTGACATGCTTTATGCTCTGTACTAAGGGAGGCTACACGACAATTCCATTAGGAAGGGAACAACATGATGGTTGATTAACCATTTGTAAATCTAAGGGGTGTGATCACACTAAATGGTGTAATCCTTAGAGTGCACCCTTTCCATGGTAATGGTTCCCATCTGAGTGTTGGTTGAGGAAGTATCAAGGGACAAAACCATTTGAATCATCCCTTACCAATGGTTGTGCCTCTTACCAACTAGTGCCTTATGGTCTATAAATAGAAACCATTTGTGCATAATTGAGTTACTTGCAATTCCTTTGTTCATCACTAACTTATGGGACAATACCCTCATGGGAGTGTCACTATTTTGCCCATTTTCATTTGATATTTACCAACAGATGTAACACTACTTGTCCTCTAATGTAAGTCTCTGGTATTAAAAGAAATGAACTAACACAGAAAGCAACCAACTGAGGCATGTATTAGGCAAATGAAGATAGTAAGTGTTGAGAGCTCAAAGTAAGGACAAAGAGCTTACCTAGAAAATAGAACCATGCAATAGAGAGAGGAAGAGAGCCAACGGTGGATCTAAAGGCTGAGTTAGGGTAGGGCCCACTCGGTCTCCTTTGTGCGTGGTGATGGAATACAGAGAGAGGAAAATTAGTTGTGGTCTTAAACCGAGTACAATACTCATTCTTCAATAAAAATATCCATAAGTCAATTCCTTCATCCCAAAGATAGTTACATACTAACATTAGTTCATTGCCCACATTGTAATATAAAACACCATAAATTGTTCATTGCCTAAGTATAATAAACATTTTCAAATTTAAAAATATATTAAACTTAAATGGGTACAAACCCCTGTGGCTCTTCTTCAGGTTGGACTGGTCCTTCTTCTTCAAGGTAACCCTCCTAAAATAAATCTGCATCAAATTCTACGATTCTAGGAGTGAAACCATAGTGGGATGACTACGGTGAGATTTCCATGAAACCTCAGTAACTTAAAACCCATAACAACACTAACAATGAGAGACAATGATAATGAATATGAATGCACAACTTTCATATAAATAAGGCTAAAACCACCTACCATAAGGCAATGAATCACCTGCTGAATGAAAACATAGATATTAAGTATAGCGAGAAACCACCATCTAAGTAAAACAACATAATCATGACTCATCATACACATCACCAAGTACGGGGTGTGGCGAGTAGCTCTTTCTTTTATGATATGATAATTGCTTTCTAATGCGCATGAAAACAGGCTAAAGAATAGTTCTCAATACACAATTGCTTTTTTTTTTTTTTGGTACTAGTCGGACTTCCTTCTCATCATATTGGAAAGTTGCTCTCGTCTCTGATGTATAGGAAGTAGTTGGATGTTCGCTCATGCAATAATCAATCCACCCATTCGACATTAGGAATCTCTATACCCGGTCAACGCATGAAATACATCCACCAAAACAAAATAAGAAGTACTCCACCTGATTAACATGAGGACTCTCATGAGTCGCGTTATCATGTGGAATAGTATGAAAACACCCCAACTCAATCAGCATGGAGAATCCCTCTACCAGAGTGAAACACATGGCAACAGTGCCGCTAGGAATGATTTGGGGACTCCTCAACTTGATTCCATGAGTACAAAGCTCTTTGAAATCAGATTATTTGAACTCACATAATTAAAGTAGTCATTAATTATAATGAGAAAACATGCACTTTCATGATAGAGAGGAGGAGAGAAGTAGAATATAAGATCCTAGACATACCCATAGATATTTGTCCCACATTACTAGCGTAGTTGCAATAGTGAACCTACCTAGATGGTGACTAAACACTAAGGGTTGATTTGGAGTGTTGGAAAAGACGCTAAGCTCTTAGCCTCCTTGAAGTCTTGAAAAATAAAGTGTATTCAAGTACCTTAATAATCTCGAAAGTGAGATCAAGACTATCGTCCAAATGCCTTTTATATGGCAGGACTGCCTATCATGGATCTGATAGTTTTGACTTATGATTGACTAAAAGGGTGATCTTGAATCTCGATTGTCCACATATACGTTGAATTGAAGAATGGTAGAAATCAAGTGGATCGATGGGACAAGATGCACACATCCTATAGCTTACCTTGAAAATAGGCCCACAGTTTGGGCCTTACTTCTGACATATGGCTTGCAGGTCCATATTCCTCTTTCCCATGCGGGCTCCTGTTGAGACGTAATCATTGGAATGTGAGCCTTGGTACGTCACCTGCTACCATTTGAGCTCCTCCATGTTATTTCAAAGTGTTCCTAGCTCTATATATTGTTGTCCATTGCTCGATGCTCGATCATCACATCCTTATTACCCTTGTTTGGAGTAGAGTGAACCTCTTTAGTCGCCTTGTTCTCTTCATGCTGCTTGTGTTGGCCTTGCTTGCTACTACGTGTTGCTCACCTTACTTCATTCTCAACTACACGTTGCTTGCCTAATTGCCCTATTCCCGCTAACGTTTCGCTCACGTGAGGAGATTCTTTTACTCAATTCGGAGTGGTCCTCACATTTACCATACAATTATGTAAATGTATGACTATGCTACTTTCCTCAAAGCGCTAATCCAATATTCTTGATGTATAATCGATCACCTATAAAACATCTCTAATTAAGTACGTACTTCATAATTAAAACCCAAAACACTTAAATAACCTATATTTCCATAAAGCCTAAACTCCTCATAATCCTAAAATATCACCACTCACCAAATAATTGATATCCACTTACCCTAAAATTATTTTTGAATCCAAGATCTAGAAGATTGTTCTTCCACTCTCTCATTAAGCTATTGTGCTTGAAAAATGAGTTATTCGCTTTAAAGTTCATAAACTTTACCTAAAACATGACACTAAATGGAAATGCAATAAATGCACAAAAAAAATTCCAAGATATTGTTAATAATCAAAGCTAAACAACTACATATACTCATTTTGGCCACTCTGGTTGTCGATAAAATGAAGGAAATCAACAATTTTGTAAGAGAAACAACCACTACGAAGGGACAAACAAATCCCAATCTGAAGCTGCCAAACCCAAATAGAAATCCCTAAAAATATATCCATCCCAAAAATTTGTACGATAATAGATTCATCCAAAAACATCCAACACAAATGGAAAATATCAGATTTTATCAACTAAAAGAACTGAGTAACATATGGGTGGCTAACAGAGAGACTGAAAGGGAAGAGCTAGAAGGCTTGCCTAAGCCACCCGGAATCTAGATCATTGAAGGTCTTGGTCGAAGGCATATATTTGGTCGAATAGGAATTGAAGGCTTCAAATGGAGTTGCAATTGTGTATTTGGGAAGAGATTTCATGCTCTATGTCAGCAAGAACCTAAGCTTGAAGCCGATAAGTAGGGCGCGGTCAATGGCGCCAAATAGAATTGCAAAAGAACAGAGTCACTTGTAAACATTTTGAGCTCAACTCGTATATATTCGGTTCAAATTTGATTCATTTAATAAATGAGATATTCGTAACAATAATATAAGCTTGAATATTAAATGAACAAAATTGTATAAACTCAACTCGAGTCAGTTTAATCTCGTGAACAAAACTTGTATAAGCTCGACTTGACTCATTTGAGCTCATTTTGAAGCTCGTAATATGTGTTATATTATTACACACACACACACATATATATATATATACTTGATTATATATTATTAATTTATTTACAGTTTACCTTATCTAATATATTTATTATATTGCCAAAGTGTGTATAGGATAATTTGTATAATTCTTTTTTATAGAATATATATTATGTAATTAGTTTTGAATATTTAACTGTGTATTTTATTAATAGTTTATGATTTGTCAAGCTATTTTATGTTTTTAATACAATTTCTTTTATAAATTTAGTTAATTATGTAATATAACATTAATGTTGTATATTAATTTTCTAATTGTTACATAGATCATAGCCTATTTATATTGTAGTAAATAAATGAGTGAATACACATTTACTTGAAATAATTATCAAATTAACTTTAATTGATTAACTATAATTTGTATATATATAATGCACATCATAACATAAGTTGATGATATTTCTTTTTAATTTAAGGAATGATATCATTAACTTATGCACATTATGGTTTTCATCATACTAGATGAATGATCACACATATTGTAAGATATAAATATCATTTATTATTTATAATTGCATATTATTATAGTGTAATATATGTACATAACTTATATATTATAGCTATACACTTATATCATATGCCTGTAATAAACTGATAAACATAATATTTAGTAATGTATGCTGTAATATATCTATAACTTATATTTAATAATAATATATTATACAAATAGGACTTTTGATTTATTAAATATATCTTATAATTATTATTTTTTAATTGTATAAAGTTAATTTAATCTATAAAAAGTTATATCACAAGAATGTTTTAATCAAAACTATTTGGCTGAATATCTAAATGGTTAGAATTTTTTGTAAAATTAAAATTTTTTATATTAATCAAAAGATAATAATCAAAATTAGAAAATAAAATCAAGTTCGAGCTCGAGTCGTTTGCTTATTTTTAGCAAAGCTTGAGCCGAATTTGAATGACATTAATGATTAACGAGCCGAGTTTGAATAAGGATATTCGAGTTTTATTCGAGTTCGAGCTAAGTTCGAACGAGTAAACATGTTAATCAGCTTAGGTACGCTTGTTCGAATTCGGCTCAACTTGGTTTGTTTGTAGACTAGCGCCAAAGAAAAGGACTGAAAGTAAAAATTGGGAGAAAATTAATTGAAGAGCGATGAGGGAAGAGAAAACTCAGAAAAGAACAAAATATGTTTTATGAGTCCGGCTAGGGATATAAAGGGATCCAACAAACTAATGTGGCACGTTGCGATGCCAGTAATTGTTTTTTCAAATCTCATTTTTAGCCCCAATTGATCATTTCCCCCGTTTCCTCAATCCCACAAACCCAACGTTGTTGTTCCTTTCCACTTCGTTGTTTGGACTAATTATCTTGGGTAACAAGCTCTAAACAGAGACGTAGCTCTCGCTGAAACATCTGGATCTTGTGGAGCTCGTCATCTAAAACCTTGACATATTTCTAGATGCTCAAACCATCGTGATGCTACATTTTCTCTAGGTAATAATCCATTCAAAAATAGAGAAAGAGGCAGAGAAAATAGCTTTAGCTATTTGTAAGATTATGAGTTTTCTAATTTTTTTTCTTCAGTGCAGAAGATACAATCACCCAAGCAATGAAAAGTATTTTGTCCAAAGCACATGAAATAATGTAGTTCTCAAACACGAATTTGGTATCTAAACAAAATCCCAAAAGGAATAAACTTTGAAACTCAAAAAAATAAAAAAAAAGTAGCAATTGCCTCATATAGAAAGATCAAAATGGCATAAGGATATTCAAGGAAAGAGAGATGGCAGACTGAGGAGAGATTTTGAAGTCATGGTGTGGTGTAAAATATGAATCTTTTTTATTGGTTCTCTTATATTAATAGAGACTAATATATATATATTTAGAGAGAGAGAGAGAAGAAAGATAGGTTGAAATAAATTTTAGGGCTGCAACCCGTCTCATGAATGGGCCCGACCCGACCCACCTCAAACACGGCAGAACAAATATGGGCCGACCTGACCCGAGATTGGAAGCAGGTAATGGGAACCCAAATCGTATACAAACAGATAAAAAAAAAAACCCTTACAAATTCCACTATCCTTATACAATCTGATCAAAACCCATCATTAGCCAATACAAACAGAGCCCATTTTCTTGAGAATTCATGGATAAATGCACAATCAGGCAAAAATTATAAATCTCACTATCCTTATACAATCCGATCAAAACCTTACTCTGTACGATAACATAACAATCATAATGTGAATTCAAAACAAAAAAAAAAAAAAAAAAAAAAAAAAAAAAGGGAGAGGAAGAGTAGCAGTGAACCAGATCAATTGGTTTTGGGATCTGGCCTGGGGAAGAGGTCGGATCTGGGGCTGCGTGGTGGTGAAAACCCTAAGAAGAGTGAGTTAAGAAGACCGAAGACGACGAAGAGGACAAAGGCGACTACGACGCTGGACTTGAACTTGAAGAGGGAGAGGTTGCAGCTCGACTCCTTGAGACTAGTCTCAACGCGGTCCATCTTTTTGGTCTTAGATTTCTTGGCGATCTTGGCAGAGGATTTGGTTTTCATCATCTCCAGCTTCTTGGCAACCTTGTCAGTTGAGGACCTCGATTGTAGGAGTTGATGCAGGAGATAGCCTCACAAACTATGGTAGTGCAGAACGAAATGGCCATGACGGTGAGGTTGTCGGAGTATTGGAAAGAGGAGAAGATCTGAGGTGAAGTCATGGGAATAGGTGGTTATTTGGCATATAGGAAAGTCCGAAAGGGTGAGAAAGTGCTTTCTCGAGAGTTCTACGGGGCTCAAATCATTCGATGACTTGAAGTTTCTTATAATATCGATTTTAACGGGTTCGACCCGTAAGTTATTTCAACCCCTTTTTTTGGTTGAGCGGGCAGGGTCGTAAGGACGGACCGGGTTCTAACATTTTCTGCACAGCCCTAGGTTGAATATTCGGGAGATGCATTCATTTTTCAGCCATGGCTGGCATCGCTTCAGGGGCTCTGGGAAAGGAAAGGGGGGAGGGGGACAAGGGCGCCTGACGAAGTGAAAAACAAAAGTTGACGTGAAATAGTGCCATACTAGTTTGTAAGATTCGTTTGTGTTTGTGCCTGACAAAGTGAAAATAAAATTTGAAGTGAAATAGTGCCACGTAAGTTTGTGAGATCCGTTTGCGTTCCTAATGTTTTCCATATAAATGATGAACAAATTAAACTAGATGTAACAAGTTCACCGTAGCTTAATGAAAAATAGATAAAACACATTATCTTCCTTTTTGGGCAGTTAGTTATCTATCTTGGATATATATGAGTTAGTTATTGTTTTGAGATTTAAGAAAATTGAATTGTCTTTTTATATTTTATGTGAAAATTTGAAAAAATTATAATGATGAGATGAAATGAAATGAAGTCATTTCTGTATCCAAACAAGACGTAAGGTTTTTAAACATAGTAGCACAAAGCCAATTTTATTTGGATTTGCCTAATCTAATGCTAGTGTTTTTGATGCTTACTATGCAAATTTTTTACTTTGATAGAGGATGCCTAGTCCAATGAGGATGCTCGAAGAAGGACAATAGCCAAAAACAAAGGTGGTGGCCTTGCATGCAACTTCTTTTTCTTTGGTTGCATTAGATTATGTATCTGCATATATATCTAGATATTTGCATGATATGTCCTTAAATTGGATTGTATTGGTTATGCGTATCCAAAAATTTGCATAACTATGAATAACGTTTCTACAAATTTGAAGATGCACTGTTCATTCCCCAAATCTTATTTTATTACTTTTCTTCTCTCCTACCCCTCCCTCTCTCTCTCTCTCTCTCTCTCTCTCTCTCTCTCTCTCTCTCTCTCTCCCCACCAATGGATAGAATTTTAGATAAAAAATTCTAGTGGGTGCTAAGTGATAGAATTTGCAGTGGTGCTAATTGCAAAATATAAAAAAAAAAAAAAAATTTAGAAAGAAAATAATAATAATAAAATTTTACTATTATTTGACTCAAAGATACATGGTCCAATGTGGGAGTTTTTCGTGACATGTAAAACCAATCTCCAAAAGATATGATTTTGCCTATGTATATAGAGAAACTAATACTAGTGCTCTTACTCCTTCAAACTTCTTCTATTTATGCTTTTTGGCCTTTTAGGGCTGGTTTGGGGAGTGAGATGAGATAATAATTTTGTGAAGTAGTAAGATAGTTTGTGAAAAGTAGTGAAATAGTTTGAGTTGAGTATTTTTTTAATTTTGAGAAAGGAGAGAAAAAGTTAAATAAAAAATATTATAAAGTTAAAATATTGTAAGAATATATTTTTATAATATTATTTTTGTTTGGAGATTTGAAAAAGTTTGATTTTTTTTTTTTTTTTTTATACTTGAAAGTTTAAAAAATCTGTAATGATTAGTTTCAAAATTTTGTATTTGAATTATGTTTGGGAATAAGATAGGATTGGATGAAATGAAATTAGATGAGTATTTTGTGTCTCATCTAAGGCCCCAAGCAAGCCCTTAGTCAAGTCAATGGAGATTATGGTAATATGGAGCATGCGTAGATTTGTTGGTTAAGACATAAGACTATCTATCCTTGTTCATTATCTGCTTTTCTTCTGTTTATGATTCTTCTATTTGCTGGAATGAATAGTTCTTTACCCGATCTATCTGTAGTTTCTTTCATTTGTGCTGTTTTTTGTATATTTATTTCATTTTTAGTGCTTGTTTTATTTTTTTACTGGCATCGGGTGTCCCGAATTGTGTCCTGACTAATCCCGGGGGTGCACATGCTCTCAACAAGAAGTTTCCCGCAAGTGTACCTCAAGTAATTCAATGAAAAAATCTCTCAGTCCGATGACCACTAAAGATTGTTTGCACTCAAAGGGATTTAAACCTTAGACCTAGGGCAGCATACCCCTAAATCCAAGGCCTTTACCACTTGAGCCAACCGGAGTTATTTTTAATGCTTATGGAAGAGCAAATGAGCTCATTTAGCAAATGACAAGGGTGGAGGGAACATAGGACCTCTCTGCTTGAGCAAGGGCGGCGGGAGGGCAGCTACCCACCCGCCACCTACATAGGGTTGACATGATGATAATTCTAGACATCTAAACCGTGGAGATATATTCTAATGTCAAATAGGAAATTTTGTTATCCTCAAATTTTATAAATTACCGTGCAATTGTTTTGAAATTCCTCCACTATGCAAATGTGCTTTATTTATTAATTGTCATACTAGAAAATTAAGCTAGTTAGCCTCCATTTTTCATGAATCTACGACCTATGAAACTTCCAACTGAATATGTATAGAAAATATATACAGGAAAGCCTAACCAAAAGCAACCAAGCTTGTACCATCACCCCTGGCTGCCTAAAAGCCAGAAGTAAACAATTTCCATTCTTTAGACCGAATGGAATTAAGGGATGATGCGATGTTTATGGGACAAGCCAAATTCCTATTTTAATTAAGGGTTATTGTGGGATGATTTATTACATGCTTGTTCAAAGCTCTGAAAAACAAGTTGCATTGCATACAATATTTATATATAAGAAGTGAGTTGACCAACAACACAAAGAAAGGCAACATTGCAAAACCATGCGCTAACCGGTGTTCTGCATCCCAGCAGCAATACCTTTCATTGTTAAAATAAGGGTGTCTTCCAAACCTGGTGCATAATCGCTCATTGGGTTAAGTTTCACAAGCTCTGCAGCTGGCTTGCTTGATTCTGTGTATTCCTTTGACAAGTGGGGCCTCACCTTCACATGGTAGTCAGGGTCACGGATGCGTTTCAGCGTGTAGGCTTGGCAGACATTCAGCGTTGTGATGTAGGCATCACGAAGACGGAGTCTCTGCCTCAAGTATGGGTCTCCTTCCAGTAGATCCTTATGCCCGGCAATCTAAAAAAATTACAGGAAAGAAATTGGTTTCCACTGCATGCAGCTGTATCATCATTATATCAATCAACTTTTTTAGAAGAAAAGAGAACTGTAAGAAAAAGGAGGGGGTGCTATAATGAATTTGTATTTACGTAGCCAAAAAAGAATTTTATTTCTCTTGGAGGAAACATGGATGAGGTATCCCAATTAAGGGGTCCCCATCAGCTGTCATTCTTAGAATATTCTTCTATTGAACTAACTTCTCATACACAAACATGGATGAGGTATCCCAAGGAATTAATAGCAGAGTGCCGGATACTGAAATCAGCTTCTCTTTCCACAAACTCGACTTCTCCCTACCATCAACATGGAATCAAACAAGGATTTGATCATTTGCCTCTGTTAGCTTAAACTTCTTCATTTTCTTTTTCCTTTTCTATATTTTCTAGTTTCCCTCATTTCCCATTTTCAGACCTAGATGCCCAACTGCACTGGTTCTGAAATTGTATTCCTGGTTCTGAAGTTGTTGTCAAAAGAATTGGAAGACATCATAATTGGGGTTCTTAGTGATTTGGGCTCAACAGTTTTGATTTGGGATCAGCCCAAGTCATTTTTGGACTTTGATCAGCCTGCCGTTTTTGGATAAGCACATAAAATGTTCGGATAAGAGATTCAGCCTGGTCTTATCAGCCAAAGTCAACAGTTTCCAACCTAGTTTCAACTCAAATAAACCTGATAAGCATAATGTTGACGATGACATATCTTGAACATTTTAGCTGGTTCAGGTATCCAGTGACCAATACAGATCGAGTTTCTGATGGTTCATTGATTTTTGGTTGTACAGTGCCTCATGCTTTCTAGCATAGAACCCAGCATTGGGTCCACTCTATAGCATCTTAGATATGCAAAGGTCATTTGGGATCATTTGCAACGTCTATTCAGGAGCCAAGAATGTCACTTGATGTATCAATTTTAGAAACAAATACTTTGGTCTTGAGGATGGCAATCAGAGTTTGGTGGCATATATTCTTAGGTCACGAGTGTTCTCAAGGAGAGAGTGAGAAACCTCTAACCCATTACTTTTCACTTACATACTGATGCTATGTATATCGTACTGGCTGGTTACGTAAGTGACATCAGGTTGAAACAGTTTTTGCAGCAATGCCTCCACACTATAGACTCAGGAAACTTTTGGTACTTCTTGGGAATTGAGGTTGCAAGATCTTAAGCATTATGTTATGCAAGAGGAAGTAAGTACTTGACATCCTCGAGGTGATGGATTTCTAGGTATTGGACCCATTGATACTCCTACGGTATAGCCCAGTCAGCTCACTAACAACTCCAATTCCACCTTCCTGTGGTAACCAAGCTGCTCTACACATTGTCTCCAACCCCACATCCCATGAGAACTGAGCAGATTGAGCTAGATTGTTAGCATCTTGATCTCCAAAGTTTTGATTGATAATCTTTATTTTTTATCCCCTTATTCTCCGCCTCAACATTTTCATAATTATCTTAATTTTTGTACTACTTTATTGGTTCCTTAATTTTCTTACTCTCTAAATTACAACACAACCTTTCCACTTTACCTATTGTGATCATTTACTTGAGACCATTTATTACACTTCTACTATTTAACTAATCATTTGTTGCATAAAAATCCCTTAGATTCTCAATTACCAAAAGAAGTTAAAGAACCATCGATTTCCATTTTCCACTTTCCAAAAGACCCTTCAGGTTCCACTTCAATTGTAATTACTACAAGAAATCAGGACTTTTTCTTTTTCACTTTGGGTTAATTTAAGTAGTCCCTAGGTTTTCGCCCATTTGCAAATCACTCACTCAGTTTCATTTTTTATTATTTACTCCTTGTGTATGAATTTGTTTTTGTAATTAGATCCCTCCATCCATCTTCCGCCAATTCATCTAATAGCAAGGTTGCCAACTGGCATTATTGCCCCATGCCACCAATTAGAGCATGATGCGTGGTATACAAATGCGACATCAGAACCATAATTTAAAAAAAAAAAAAAATCTAAAAATCAGAAAAAAAAATCTAAAAAAGTTATAGAAATAGATAAAAAATAAAAAATAAAAATAAAGATAACTATTTCAAAAGGTGTAAATATTATTAAGAAAAGTTGAAAATATTTTTAAGAAACTTCAGAAATACTAAAAGGAAAAAAACAATGAAACATACAAATTAAAACTACAAAATGTTAATAATTAATTTAAAAAAAATATAAAATAAAAAAGATAAAAATATAAAACTAAAATTTATTATTTTGAAACCAAAAAGAATAAACTATAACATTATTTAAACCTAGATAACAAAAATTTTGAAACCAAAAAGAATAAACTACAACATTATTTAAACCTAGATAAAGAAAAAAAAAAAAAACTTATGAAATTATGAAAAATATTTGAGAAAAAAATGGTGAATATTAATTTTGAAAAATAAAGTTAAAAATATTTAAAAGAAAAAAAAAATCTAGAGGGAGGAGGGGTTTGCCCTCCCCGGCAACGGGGTGGCTCACCAGCCATCCTGTGTAGCCTTAGGGATCCCCCTCCCCGTGGGTTGCAACATGGGTCGTAGCCACGCATGGGGAGGGTATATTCCCCAATAGGTGTTTTCTTTAAAAAATAGGTATTTTATGTTTTAATTATTTATCTATTTTTTATTTTTTAAATTATTATTTTTTCTTTTCATATTATCACACCACATGTCACCCTCTGAGTGGTTGCCATGGGGCAGTAATGCCCACTTGGCAACCTTGTCGTTAGATGACTTGACGGAAGATGGTTTGAGGGATCTAACTTAAAAAATTTGCATACACAAGGAGTAAATAATAAAAAAAGGAAACCGAGCAAGTGATTTGCAAACGGACTAAAACCCAGGGACTCATTTTATAATTAACCCTTTTCTTTATTCTTTTCCTATAATGATTTCAGGGACTTTTTCCTATGCATAGCATTGGCGTACAACTAGTATATATAATTCTCAAAGCACAGTTTTATACCTATGAAACTGCATCATCAACTAACCGATTATAATATTATTTAACAGACAATTATCTTATGCAGCCATATCATACATCATGGATGGATGAATGAATACCGGAGGCTTGGATTTGAAACCAATTCTCTTTCCAAACATTTACTCTTATGTCATTAACAACCCTAAAGTAAACAGTATCACAATATGTTTTAAAAAGTGGAGTGTTTATGCTTTAAAAAGTAGACCAAAGTTGTATCAACCAAAGTTACGAGTTTTTGCTTTAAAAAGTGGAGTGTTTATGTTTTGAGCCCAAAGTAAGAGTTGGTGATTTATAATTTTGGAGAAACTAAAGGTTACTTATGGCAATGGGTTTTCAGCTTGAATTACCTGGAGGAGAAGCTGCTTAGTTTCTTCATAATCGGCTCTCAATCGCTCTCCAAATGACCACAGTTCTTCTGACACTAGGAGCTTGTCATATAGAGCCGCAATTCCTGGGTCTCCCTTGGCAAACACCATCTCAACTAGGTCAATTGTGACCCTGAAGAAAGGCCACTGATTATACATCTCCTGAAGCATGTGGAGATTCTTTATGTTCTTCTCAATTATGTTCTTAAACGCTGCCCCAAATCCAAGCCACACTGGTAGATGAAACCTTGTTTGGGTCCATGCAAAGATCCAAGGAATTGCACGGAGAGATTCAATGCCTCCACTTGGCTTCCTTTTTGATGGACGACTTCCAATGTTCATCCGACCATATTCCAACTCTGGTGTTGCCTGCAGTGTTAAAGGAAGAGGATCATATAATGCAGTGAACAATCTGACAACTTTCAGGGACTTGAGAATTATTTGACGAACACACTATGAATAAAAAACACTGATTGTAAATGTGGAAACCTAATCCAGGTAGCTTTCAATAAAACACACCTAATATGTAACTGAATTTTAGTGGGCTACAGAAATGGATGACATAGAAGCATATGAGAGTGAATTTAGATGAGATTGTAACACCCCGATCCAATATTATTAGGTATGTAATATAGATAATTTTATTGGGTCAGTTTAATGGGCCATATTGGATAAGTCCATGAGCTGTTATTTATTGAGGTTATCAAGGAATTTTAATTAGGCCCACAAGTCCTAGAGTTCATTTTAAGGCTCGTCTAGATTTAGATAATGATTTTTTAAGGTTTTAATGGGCCAATACTTTTAGAAGCCCAATTGAGGTTTATTGGATTATTTTGAATAGGCTGCGGGCCCAAAATTTATTATGATGGATTATGTAATCTTTCTATGTTCAAATGACAATGAAGACGGTACCATGAGGTTAAGGGATACGTTGCATTGCCAGAATGGACACACTCGTAGTGCATCCAGTATTGTCGTCCTTGTGTATGGATTCTCAACCCATGGCCACGGGTGGAATTAGAATCTTTAAGATTCACTAACCGTAACTCACGGGGGTCAACAATGGATACCAACTAATAAGGAAAAGTGAAAGACAAGGCATTTAATGCACATTTTAGTTTCATGTTCATGTTATTTACCATGTAACAATGAGTATGAATGTTTTTCAAGAAACTCTATGTTTATATTATGTTTACTGTATAATGTGTTACTTATTAAGTATTGACTCATTTATGTATGTTTTTATGTTTTAACCACCCCAGGTGAGGATCTTTTTGAGGATGGAGGCAAGACGGGAGGACTTGGCTCAGAGAGGCAAGACAGAGGCCTACATCATGTACACAGCTTTTAAGTTATGATTTTTATGGTACAAGGTTTGAGAAATTTTTAATAAGTGCTTCCGTAGACTCTTTTATATTTTTAGTATTTTGATAAAAAAATGACTTTGATTATTTTATGGGATATTTTGTACCTGGCTCTTTGTTAAGAAGAAAAATTTATAAAGGCAAGGTTAGTAGCACATTGATCCCTTTATTTTCTTAAATTAGCATTATTCATAACCCTAGGGGGACTGGGTGTTACAGAGATATCAAATTAAAAGCAGTACTTGACTAAACCGCAAGTTAGTATGGACAATCATTCTAAATGTGGAGGGAAGTTTTATTACGAATGTTACTTCAGATATATTGTAAGAAATCAGGAAGGATTTGTAAAGAACTTACGAGGCGGAAGTATTCAACAAAACGAGGTTCCTGGAAAACTATGGAGCGGTATTCCTTTGTTGCAATAACTGCCATCTCATCCATGAGTGCACGCCATTCGGGCTTTGGCGAGACAGGTGGATGCATACCGTGCTCAAGTGTAGCAGCTGTGAAACGTTGCAGTGTTCTAAAGCACAAGTGCTCCTCCCCAAATGACTGTTCAATGACTTCGCCTTGAACTGTCACACGAAGTGAACCATGAATGGTGTCTGGTGGCTGAGATAGTATAGCAAGATGGGTGGGTCCTCCTCCTCTACCAACTGTCCCTCCACGGCCATGAAACATTGTAAGCTTAACTCCATATTGCTTTGACACCTTTATTAGCTCTTCTTGAGCCTTATATAATTGCCAGGCAGCAGATAGCCGGCCTGCATCTTTTCCGGAATCTGAGTACCCTATCATGACTTCTTGCTTCCCATTGATCCTGTTTCTGTACCATTCTATTGAGAAGAGTCGAGCCACAGCAGCAGGAGCAGCCTCAAGATCAGCAAGCTTTTCAAACAATGGGACAACTCTTAAAGGCTTTTTCACATGACATTCTCGTTGCAAAAGCTCGACGGCAAGCACATCTGATGTGGCTGTTGCCATTGAGATTATATAGGCACCAAAGTTGTCCGGAGAAAGTTCTGAAATGACATGGAAAGTGTCCAAGACATCAGCAATTTCATCAGTTTTGGGAAGATCAGGCCCAAAAAGAGGACGCTTGCCACTGAGCTCAGACAAGAGCCATTCTTGCCTGTGTTCCTCTGACCATTCTTTATAAGACCTGATGCCCAAGTGCTTTGTGATAGCATCAATAACATCAGTGTGCCTGTCTGATTCTTGCCGGATATCAAGTTTTACAAGTGAAAGCCCAAAGGTAGAAACTTGTCTTAAGAAATCAAGAAGGCTACCATCAGCAATCGGCCTGTCACCACATGAGCAGAGTGACCTGTAACAGAGTTCAAGAGGCTCCAGGAACTACAAGGAGAAAAATAAAAATCAACACCATAGACAACGCACTTTTGAGCCAGGATAAATTACTTGGGTCTCATGTCATGTTCAAGCTATCGCAAATTTGGGGCAAAGCAAATTTGTTGAGGGATTGAAGTCATCTGATATAATTACAAAGACCTAAATGTGCCTATAGCCTTGGCCTTAAAAAATCCCAGCAATGCATTAATGACCTTGGTGGTTACTTGCATATGTCGGAAGCAATAAATCATGCACAGTGAGATGAACATAATTGCAGCTCAATCACTAATTACACAGAGAACTTGTAAGTTATAGTAGAGGTAAAAAAAAAAAAATTTCTTTTTATAAAAAAATAATATCCTCTAGAAACTCTACTACCATGCCAAACAAGATAGATTAGAAACAAAAAAAAATGAAGTCCTTTGAACATAGAAAGATTATCCATATCAAGAGCCAGCAGCAAAAATTTTCAGTTCTTCATGGCCATTGCTCAAGGAATAGGGAGGTAATATGATGTATTTATTACAATTAGAACATAAAATGAAGAAATAAGGAAAAATACTACAATCGAGGAAAAAAAAAAAAGGAAAAAGAAAAAAGATTAAACACCTGTTATTTATGAGGTTTATAAATTGTAAATATTGTTGTCAAACTGAATCATTCGAGGATGTATTTATTTAAAGCTTAACCAGCTATTCTAGGTCCGAACCACTTCTGATGTATGAAAATCAATAGATATATATAACTGGAAAAAAAATAGAGGCATCCCACGTTTTTTTTTTCTCTTAAGTAAATAAGCCATAGTTAAGTGGAAAAGTACAAACATCTCATGTGCTTTGCCTTTTTGGGCTTTTTAGGACCTAAAATTTGGCTTATGTTGAAATCAAGAACCTTCCTCCACATTTTTGTTCTATCAGCAACAAAAAAATTAAAATTATATTTCATATTCATCAAAATAAAAGATTAAAAAACAAGTTGTCATTGGCTCACAACGAGGTTCTCTCTGCATGGCCAACCCAAGCTAGAGGTTGGCCGTGCTGTAATATCCCCAAGTGAGTATAGGAAGGTGGTAAAATAGTATCAGAGCCAATCTTGACTAGAAGTATGGGAAGCTTGAGCCATGCCACCTACAACAGAATGGCCTGATGAGGACGTCGGGAGTTTAAGGGAGGGAGATTGTAATAAGCCGTATTGAGTATGTGAGTGAATAAGATCCTACATTGCTTGGAAGGGAGAAGTTCTTGCCCATTATAATGATTCCAATGGGCTCAACTTTGTAACATTGGGTAATTTTTTTAGAAGTATAAGCTCAAACATAGCTTAGGTTTTTATTGGGTCGTTATATATGCAGACTTGAGCATGGGGGTTTTACCCCTTGTGCCGTGCAAACCCAGGGACCACCCCTCATGGGATACCCCTTGCTAAATGTTTGCATGGTCCAACCTATGTGGGGTGTGTCACATTGAGGGGGATCTGTCCACCTCACATAGATAGGCTGCATGGAGACGTGAGGAAGTCAATTTTATTGTAAATATGATTTCATGTTATTTTTGTTAATAATTGGACAAAAAGTAGAGAAGGGTCCTTGATTCCAACATAGTCAAAGCTAAGGTTCTAGAAGTCACATTTAAATTCTCGGGTAAGGCTGAAAGCACAGAAGTGTATCTCTCGGGTAAGGCTGAAAGCACAGAAGTGTATCTTTATTTTATCTATAAAATTTGGTTAGGGATTTTTTTTTTTTTTTTTTCCTGGTATATGACAAGTTAGAATAGACTCTATTGTCAGCAAGAGATCACCATTAAAGCTAAATGCAACTGCTCAGTTAATATAACTTCCACAACCAAAATACATAAACACTAGGCCAAAAAAAAAAAAAACTGCGCAAGTGCTGAAAAACCTAAAGGCGAAGAACGCAAGTATTTGAGCACCCACTAAAGCAAAAATGTTGTGAAACCACATCAGATCACCAGAACAACATATTTCTGCAACATTCGAATGTCATTGGGGAAAAGAACTAAGTATTCAGTTTTATATATCCCAAAGAAACTGGATAAAAAATCAGCCAGACTATCCTCACATCCGCAACAAGAGAAATTATTAGAATAGTAAAGACCTGTTCAATGTTAGTGAATGTTGTGTCTTCAGGAATATCAGAGATCCCATTAGCTAATAAATGACGAGCACGCTCACGTGTGTTATACAGCTTGTCTCTTACATCACCAAGAATAACACGATATGGCTCATTTGGAGGAATTTTTTTCCAAAACTCTGCATCAATTAACCATTAAATGCTTCTGCTAATATTTGATCAGTTCAATTTACAGTAAGAGAATGATTTTCCATAACCAAAATAATGAAAAATTGAGTTCAGATATGCGTTTCTATCAATGACGAAACTGCTACAAATGAAAATATTATAATTGTATACCTATGTAGTGTTTTGCATCTTTCTTTGAGGACCTGTGAAGTTCATCAGCATGAACACGAAGTTCATCATTGCAACGCCACATTGATAACTACCGAAAAGGATACAGAAACAACATAAGATTAAGATTGTGATAATGCTCTCTCCTGGAGACTGGGTTTGGCAGTGTGTGATTGATGGCGGGGGTGGGGGTAGGGAACAGACACTAATTGAGGAAAAACATGTTCAGGAGTGCCAGTATGGTTTAGATACCTCAAACATGAGATCCTCAATCTGGGAAAAGTACAAATTAGCAGCCATCATTCTAGCCAGTAAGCATACGTCCCTTGTAACTTCAGGAGTAACCCGGGGGTTCCCTGCAGCAAACATAAAATAGTTATAAGCAAAGCACCATGACCACAAGAGGCATGCACACTTGAGAGAGAGAGAGAGAGAGAGAGAGAGAGAATGAAATCAAATAGACAAGGAAATTTATAAACTTTTAAGTACATGAGGAAACCTGCCAAAACAACTGTTTAAGATTTTATTTCTTTTGACTGAGGTTGCATCATGGTAAATGATATAAGCAATTCTATACTTTTAATTTGTTTTGATAAATTCCATTCATCTTCTTCCAACCTTTTGCTTCATGTATCTAATAGAAATAAGATGATCGTGACTAATATATTGAACTTTCTTAATGATCAAGGCAATCAGGAAACAACATGCAAGTGACGTAAGTTCTAGTGGAAGAAGGGACGCACCATCCCGATCGCCACCCATCCAAGAAGAGAATTGAATAAGAGGAGCATTGTAAGGAACACGTTCATTGATCCCTAGGTTCTTCAAAGCTGTATCAACACGGCGCAAGAATTTTGGTACACCTTTCCAGATTGTCTCATGGAAGTAGCTCATTCCAGCCCTCATCTCATCTTGTGGAGTTGGTGCTGTCCTTCGTATTTCATCCGTACGAAATGCAGCTTGAATCTATATCATAAAAACAGAAAAGAAAATGAACATATTGTGGATAGTTTTTCAACAAATGATGCTGTACAAAATGTTTACCAGCAGTTTATGAACAGAAAATCCATTTAGATCGTGAAGAATGTAAACGGTAATGGGCATTTTTCTTCTAATTAGAATGTATTTAGGCATTTTCTTTTATATACTTCCTGTGTACATGGGCATTGCCTATTTCATTCTTATTAATAAAATTGTCTTTCTTACTTATGAAAAAAACTAAATGGTCATGCCATTACAGTCAGAGTTATGAAAAAATATGAAGAGAAACTCTCAGCATAACTAAGTCTTAATCCTACCACAAAATCTGATCAGTTATGTAAAGAAGAGATGAAAGGTAAGATAAGAAAGGTCTAGGAGACCAGAGATATATTTTTTGATCAGTTAGGAGACCAGTGAGATATAAGTATGATCAGAACAGGAGTTCCAAACATTTTGATCGTGTAACCCATTAGATTAAGAATATATACGCAAATGAATAACCACTAAAGTTTACACCTGAAAACTAGCAAATGAAAACAAATCTTCTGAGCAAAAGATAACAGAAAACAAGTATCTTTATAGAAAGGGTTAAAGTAAGAGCTTCAGATTGACAAATGATCAGCAGGAAGCAATAAAGAAGTAAGCTTACACCACATGCATAGCTTTCAATATAATTTAAACCATAGTTATTATTTATATTTGAAGAATCAACCT
>QEOT01003715.1:93170-160387 GCA_003123785.1 Pterocarya stenoptera | reverse complement strand
AAAAAAAAAAAAAAAAAACAAAGTAAAACCAAAATTACGGACTTCATGCCTTATCAAATGCAAGATTATCAAGTGATTGGAAAGGCCCTTTGAAGAAGCTGAGATTTATCAGGTGAGTACTAGAATGGCTAAAGATAAAGCTCCAGGACCAGATGGTTTTTCTATGGGATTTTTCCAAGCTTGTTGGGATATTGTGAAAGATGATATGATGCGTGTTTTTCTTGAGTTCTATTCTTTTAAGAAGTTTGAGAAATGCCCCAATTCAACTTTCATCGCTCTCATCCCGAAGAAACATGGGGCTATGGAAGTTAAGGATTTTCATCCTATAAGTCTTGTGAGTAGGGTTTACAAGATTATTTCAAAGGTTCTAGCAAATCTTTTGAGCACGGTTATGGAACAACTTATTTCTAAGCCTCAAAACGCCTTTGTTCAGGAGAGACAAATTATTGATTCGGTTCTCATTGCCAATGAGTGCTTGGATAGTAAATTGAGGGATGGAGTTCCAGGCATTCTGTGCAATTTTGACATGGAAAAGGCATATGATCATGTGAATTGAGAATTCCTCTTTTATATGCTTGGGAGGTGTGGCTTTGGCGAAAGGTGGATTTTGTGGATTCGGCATCGTGTCTCTGCCGCTCATTTTTCAGTACTAGTTAATACTTAATAGCACCCCTGCTGGATTTTTTAATAGTTCTCATGGCCTGAGGCAAGGGAATCTGTTGTCTCCCTTTCTCTTTGTTATTGTCATGGAGGTACTTGTTCGGATGGTGGAGGCCACTGTTGGGGGAGGTCTTTTTTCCAGATTCTCGGTGGGAAATGGTATTAATGGTTTTATCATAACTTCCCATTTCCTTTTTGCAGATGATACTCTTCTTTTTTATGAGGTGGATTCTCGCCAGATTCAAGCTTTAAGGGCACTTTTGTTATGCTTTGGAGCTGTGTCGGGTCTCAAGGTGAACCTTGGTAAGTTTGAGATGGTTCTGGTGGGTGTGGTGTGTAGTATTAATAGCTTGGCGAGTTTTTTGGGTTGTAAAGTGGCTTCTTTGCCTAAGAAATATTTGGGTCTTCCATAAATTTTTGGGGCTGTGGAAGAATATAAGAAGAGGCTGGGATACATATGCAAGAAATATCCCCTTTACTATGGGTAATTGATCCAAGGTTAAGTTTTGGCATGATGTATGGGGTGGCGATAGGGCACTCAAGGAAACTTATCTACAAGTTCATGGTCTAGCAAGGATGAAAGAAGCCTTGATTGTAGAACTACCAATCATCTCCAATGGTATTCCCCAATGAAATGTTACATTCCTCAGAAAAGCACAAGATTGAGAAATTGATGTTTTTTCGGCATTCTTTGACAATGTTTATTCCACCCTTTTGTCGAGGGGAGTGGAAGACAAGATTTTTTGGCGCCCCTCTAAAAAAGGGATATTTACAATCCGCTCTTTCTACCAAGCCATGACCATGTGCAACACAAATCCATTTCCATGGAAGAGCATTTGGAAGACAAAGGCAGCTCTAAAGGCATCATTTTTTGTATGGGCGACTTCTTTGGGGAAGATCCTTACTCTGATAACTTGAGGAAACGTCAAATTATAGTAATGGATGGGTGTTATATGTGCAAGAAGAGTGTAAAGTCCGTTGACCATCTACTGCTTCATTGTGAGATTTCCATGACTTCGTGGAATGAAGTCTTTACTCGGTTGGGACTAGCTTGGGTGATGCCGAGAAGGGTATGTGACCTCCTTGCTTCTTGGGGAGGTATTCAGGGCAACTCTCAAATTACATCCATATGGAAGTTGGTCCCACTATGCCTATGATGGTGCATTTGGAGGGAGAGGAATGCAAGAAGCTTTGAAGATCAAGAGTGGACAATGGATGAGCTTAGAAACTTATTTTTTAATACTTTACTCCATTGGTTGATTGTAATTGATTTCCTTGGTATGACTTTTCATGAATTCCTTGTATCACTAAACTAGAACGCTTAGGCGTTGCTCTTGTATATGTCCCATATACTTGGGCTCTCGTGTACTCTTTTGATCAATAAAACTTTGTTTACAGATAAAAAAAAAATATATATTTGGGTCTTCCGTTGGGGGCAACTTTTAAGGCTAAAACCATTTGGGATGGGGTTGTTGAGAAAGTTGAGAAAAAGTTGGTTGGGTGGAAACAAATGTATTTATCGAAAGGGGGTAGACTCACTTTAATTAAGAGTACTCTATCCAACCTCCCCACTTATTGTTATCCTTATTCCCTTTGCCTGCAGGGGTGGCTAATAGGATTGAGAACTTATTTCGGGTTTTCTTGTGGGGTGGAATGGGGGAGGAAACTAAGTTCCATCTTGTTAATTGGAATAAAATTCGTTCTCCTATTTCCAATAGAGGCTTGGGATTCGTAACTTGATAACATTCAATAAAGCCCTATTAGTAAAATGGTTATGGAGGTACCAATTGGAGGGAGATTTGCTTTGGAAGGAGGTAATTGATCATAGATACGGAAGTTCTTGGGGGGGGGGGGGGGGGGTTCTAATGAAATGAGGGGGGTGTATGGTATGGGCTTATGGAAATTTATTAGGAAGGGTTGGAAGAGTTTTGCCACTCATATTTGTTTTGTAGTTGGTGAGAGCTCTAGAATCAGATTTTGGCATGACATTTGGTGTGGAGATCTCGCTATCTATAGGGCTTTCCCAACTCTCTATCACATTGTTGTTAATCAGGATGCTTCTATGTCGGATCTGTTGGCATTTTCCCATGGTTCTCACAAATGGGATGCTCAATTTAATAGAGATGTTCACAATTGGGAATGGATACCGTTTCTGAATTTTTCAGTCTTATATATTCTAAGGGAGGCCTATCGGTACATGGGGGATAGGATGCACTAGAGGCCTAATGGGAGCAAACGGTTTATAGTGAGATCTTATTACAGGTTTAGAGGTCTCGTATGCCTTCCAAAGTAGCTTTCTTCATATGGACCGCCTCTCACGGGTCTCATTGTTATGGATTGATATTATTTGTGCAATAAGAACAGGGAATCAATCGAACATTAATTATTGCATTGTGAGATGACAAGAGTGTTGTGGGATGAGATCTTTAGAAGAATTGATGTGGCTTGGGTTATGCCTTTGAGGGTGGTGGATTTAATAGCTTGCTGGAAGGATATTCAAGGCTGTCCCCAAGTGGTTGCAATTTGGAGGATGATTCCTTTGTGCATTATGTGGTATATTTGAATAGAAATGAATGATCGGTGATTTGAAGATAGGGAGTGCACAATGGAGGAACTTCATAACTTTTTCGTGCACCCTTATTACTCTGGTTTTCAGCCATTGTGCTTAATCGAACTAGTGTTCATGACTTTATGTTTTTAATTTATGGTTCCTAGAATGTATATAGGTATTCTCTTGTATACTTCCTATGTACATGAGCTTTGCCTACTTCATTCGTATCAATAAAATTTTCATTGTACTTATCCAAAAAAAAAAAAAAAAAACACAAAAACCCTATGAGCTGTATACTGGCCTTGATAAGGCCACAATCAGTCCCCCTTTAGCTCCACCACGACTCGTACTCCCACAATCATAGTTAATGGAGAAGTAAAATGTTCTTAGCTCTCTATTACCTTTATTTTCCAATTTAAAAAGAGAGGCAAGAAGACTCTTTATCCTTAAGGGTGTAACTTACTTCAATGGCTTTAAACAAGGCCTCAAGGGACTCCTCCTAAACATCACACGCAAGTCCCACCACTTGATGGATATCCTTCCTAGTCTTCAAGACCCAGGGTGAAGACAGCTGCTCAATGGGAGAGGATCCTCTTCAAAGAACACTACCAAGTCCAAACCAGAGTAAGAAGCCAAAATTCCCCACCCCACCCCCTTCAAAACCAAATCCATCCTTGTAATAACCAATTTTGCCAAGTCCCCAACTTTTCCCTTCGCTCCGCAGGTGAATTAGCCACAATAGCCTTGTTGGCATTATCTGAAGCAAATGAATGAATGAGCGTTTGAAGAAGGCTAACAGAATCTGTTATCTCAAACTTGCTGAATTACAACCCATTGGAAAATCCATCCTCCAGACTGTGGCTTTGATGGTTCCTCGACACAGTGACTAAACTCTCTAAACCATGGCCCATACCCAGTCCTAATTCGTTATCAGCTCTTTCTATGGTGGAGGAGAGGGTAACCCATTGCAATAGTCTTGCAAGATCAAGGTTTCAACACTTGGGCAGCCCACAACAACAAAGATAGGTAATGGAGTTTCATCACCTTTTGAACCACATCTTGTAAACCATTGTTACCTGCAACTCGAGACATTGTCATAGTTGGCTGAAGAAGGGAAAGGATCCGGGTCAAATCCAGGTTTGCAAATGTTCCCGCCCGAAATCATTGGGCCTTTGGGTTGCTTTTCTTTCAAGATTTAGGCCACACCAAGTACCTGTCCCAATTCAGATGCGGCCCCAGCTCTTGATAAAGCCTATTTAAGACGTGGTTTTAAGCCAAGCACACATATTTATCTTGGGATTTAGGACGCATTTTGGGTCTTTATCTTGGGATTGACATTCCTCACATGAAGCCCCAAACATGACTTTCCTTCTCTATCGCCACCCACTTTTAGCAGGCTTAGGCCTCCTTTGTTTTTGCAGATGAGTTGAGATGAAAGTTGAATAAAATATTGTTATAATATATTTTTTTAATATTATTTTTATTTTGGGATTTGAAAAAGTTGTAATGATTAGATGAGTTGAGAAAAATTGTGAAAACAAATGAGGCCTTAAAGTTAGGCCCACATAACCTAAAACCAAGTGCACCTCATCTTTCAATCTCCCCAACTGAGAACTCATCCTTTTGAAAGTATCGTTGACAGCAAGTGTCTCGTCCTATAACACACAAAGTGGTAGAGTGTTGGATTAGGCCCATGGAAATGGGTCACATTTGGACGGTCTGAGCATGTCTATGCCCAATGGGAACTACTAAAAGAAGAGTAGGGGCCTTGCACCACCTCCTCCTTTGGCCTTACGAAAATGCAGTTTCGCCTCCTTAAATAACACCTCCGTGAAAGACCTGCTACCAGCAAAGTTGTCTTCCCCTCCCTATCATCAGTAAGGAGGACCCATCCCTCTGTGAGCTAGCGAGGATGACGAGAAAACGAAGCTCCGTAGGTTTTTCCTCAGAGAAAGGGTGGACAAGATCAGTAAAGAGATGCACTGCCGGAAGAAGGGACACCCTTCTCAACCATGGCAGCAGACAAGTTTGACCCAATCAGGAATTCACAGTAGGGGTGGGTAGCGGGAGCTTGCCCCTGCTACCCCGCCCCCGTCTGCCCCGCATGGAACATCCCATGCGGGGCAGGGATGGGTCATACTTAA
Organism: Pterocarya stenoptera; assembly: GCA_003123785.1. Lineage (NCBI taxonomy): Eukaryota > Viridiplantae > Streptophyta > Magnoliopsida > Fagales > Juglandaceae > Pterocarya > Pterocarya stenoptera. The sequence goes on along the minus strand of QEOT01003715.1, from coordinate 155,032 downwards.
GTAATATAAGACTTAACAGTAAGTCCCACATTGCTTAAGTATGACTATTGTATTGCCTTGGCTTTCTATATAATGGTCTGCCTAAGAGGCCAAGACAATCCAAAATACAACTCTAATGAGTTTATTTTTTTTAAATGTATAAATTTCAATTTATAATTTAAATTATATTATAATTTGGGTCTATTTTAGACCCAAAATTTTTTTTAGACCCAATGTGTCATGGGGTTGAGCGGGGGGCCCCGCCCCCACCTCCAGGGAGAAGGGGGCTGGTGCCCCCGTCTCGCACCATGCGGGTAGCACCCCTAATTCACAGGCAAGAATCAACCCAATATTCTAGCTCCAACGATTACCACAACAAAAGTATGAGAAGAAGTGGAAATTGAAGCGAGGCTAGTTTGATTTCATCGGGTCGTAATTGAAAATTGCTTCTAGGCAGGTAAGATGGAACAAACAAGGTTCCACCTGATTTGAAGGTGAAGCTACCAAACCGTCTCCTTGAAATTCTTTCTTAATAAAAAATTTTCTGCCCTAAAGTTTTCGCATAAATTATAGAATTACTAGGCAAATTGTTTGGGTTACATTATATGACAATTAGGAACATGCCATTGAAAATATCTCTAACAAATTTACATACATGGTATCAGGAAAAGAATTCCCATCAATGGTATTCACATACCTCCCTTTGTAAAGCCTCGTCAAGTTCCTGCTTATCATCAGGAGTAATGTCTTTGGCATACAACTGAGTCAAACAATCCCTTATCCTGAAAATATTCTTGAAAAAAAAAGATCCCATCAAACTCTAGTTTGTGTACCATTAGAATGCAGAAGCAAGTAGCATACAAAAATACAATGGTGTGCTGGAGACAGATTATGCATGTCCTCAGCAAGTTCATTACCATGTAGACTTCTGCAATTGCTCTTCTAGCATAAGAGAACTAAACTATCAAAGTAAGTGATAAACGAACCTTGCATGCTTTTGCAGCAAAGATCTTCGAACAGACTGAGTGGGATGTGCAGTTAGAACCAAATCTACCGTCTGGTTCTTCAAAGCATCAAAAACTTCTTCAGGGGACTTCTTCAGTTGCCCCACAAGCCTCTTGAAAGTCTCCTCAATGTCTGATTCAGTAGTGGCAGAGTTCTCATCAGCAAAATCTCCCTTCTTTAACTTGATCCTTCTCCGGTAAGCAATTTGAACTTCTTCTGCCAAGTTGGCCAAATTTAGCATGTGAGAAAATGATTTAGCAACAACAATTGAATCCCCAGGATCCAAACTCGTTAGGACATTCCCCAGCTCCTCCAACTTTTGCGGACTATGCTTCCCTTCGTACTCAGCTGAAAGCTCATAACAATCTTGAACCTAATTCAAAAACAGATGGTAATAGTTAATCAGTTGCTCCATTATTATCAGAAAATCTTGTACGAGTACCCACACAAATTTGTAATCCCTCCATTAAGTCTGTCCATCTAGAACATTTAACTTCATACGTGAAACCTAACTCCAACCTGGAAGACTGGTCACACCTATGACTTCATTAAATAGCACTATGGGAAACTTTCTCGATTTTGTGTGTTTTCTTTTAATATTCATAAAATTATTTTATGGATTTGAAGAAGTGTAATATTAAGGAGAAACAACACCTAATCTATGTTCTATTAGAAATGATAAAAAAAATCCAAGAAAAGCTAGGAATTCTTGCAGGATTTAAAGATTTTTCTTGACTAATCAGACCTGTCAACCCCTTTTTCTATGAAAATCATAGAATTAAGGACTCCCCTTTTCCAATTTGCTGCCAGATTTTCCAAGAAATTATAGGAGTTCTTTGCAAACCTATCTCTAAGGAAGCCAACTCCTAAAGGAGTCCAACATCCCTATCTGCTGCCAACTTTTAGGATTTTCCTTATTATTTGTTGCCAGCTTGTTCTAGAGATATTTGAATTTGTTCAAAATCTTATCATTAAAAACAGAAAAAAGAAATCTACAGGGACTAGAACTCTATTCTCGGAAGCCTTGAATATAGGGACGCACCTTCAATGAACTTCGAAATCTTTTTGGGCACACTTTATTGCTTTGGTTTTCTGCTATCGTACTCAATGGAACAAGTGCTCATGATTTTCTTTTTTATTTTTCGGGTTCTTAGAATGTAACTAGGCATTTTCTTTTGTATACTCCCTATATATTGTGGGCAACGCCTATTACATTCGTATGAATAAAGTTGTTGTTACCCGTGACAACATATGGCACCATGGAACATAAATGACCTTCAATATCAACTAAATACTTAAGACTATTTGTTACATCATTTTTTGGGTTGTGAAATGATATTTTACAATTAAAAAAAAATTACAAAAATGCGCTTTTCTATGCTTTAAGCTCGCACAAAAAGCCCCAAAAGCGTGCTTTTGGTAAGCGAAGCTCTTCGGCATTGGCACTTGCACTTAAGTGTGCTTTTAATTACATAGCTCGTTGCCAACTGCCCATGGGGTGGCTGACAACGGGCATCTTAGCCACCCAACAGGGCCACCTGATTCTTTCTTCTTTTTCCTTTTTCTTTTTTCTTTTATTGTTTTTAATTTAAATAATAAAATTTTTCAAAATATTTCTCTGAAAATTTCACTATCCTACCATATCTTCAATGTGGACCACAACTTTCACAAAAATCATCTAAACTTCATCTCAAACTTTCATCTTAATACTTATCAACTTTATCTTCACATCTAGAAAGTTTGGGTGCAAAATGTCATTTCCCTAACTTTTTCTCATAAACAAGACCCTAACCCAATTATTTCAACTCATCCATAATTACCCCTTGTTGCCACCCCTTCCAGCTCTCCAAACTCAAATATTATCATAGAAGTCATAGAACTTCTATTTTCTCAACATAAACCCTAGCTGTTGGTCTCTCTTTGGTGTTTTAGGTGAGTTTTCTTCAAGTCTTCTTAAGTTTTCTCCTCAAAGATTCAACTGTAATTCTTAAACAACCTTTCTAATGAATTATTTTATCCTGGAATGGTTTTATCATTAACTCAGGGGCAAGAATCAATCATTCACACAAATCAGTATAATTTCATCAAGATTCTCTACCTGCCATTGGTGGCGTTTTCAATAGGTTTTGGTCAAAAATCCTATAAGGTAAGCGCCTTGTTATACTCTAATATTGATATTTTGTTGAATCATTTTCAAGGGTTCAGCATAGCAGAAAGATGATAAACGATGCTCCAAGAGTGCTGTTTGGAATTCGTAGGAAACAAAGTTTTTACAATTTGTCTGCATATTCCCAACGGCACTAGATTAGGGTTTTCATTAACATGTTTATGACCTGCATGATTTCACAATGAATGAATGAATGTTAAGGCAGCAGCACAAACCATGCGTAAGCATCTTATTTGTTTCATGCTTCCTAGAAGACTTGGGATGAATTTCTAGGTCTCGCAGAATTTTCTATAACACTGCAGTCCCATACCAAGGTGGCTGCTGGTGTTTTTGTAAGAGTAAAATTTGAGACTGGCTACATTTGGGTAGTAAGATAATCTCAGATGATCTGTGAATTGTAGTTAAAAAGTGGTAAAAAAAATAATGATAAAATATTGAATAGTAGTGAATAGTAGTAAAAAGTAAGTGAAAAGTAATGATAAAATATTGAGTAGTAGTGGACTACCCAAACACAAACACAGCCTAAGCGTACAATGAGTTGTCTTTTAAATGGTTCAAACCTATTATCTTTATAACACGTGTAGAAATTATGGCAACTAATCTTCTATGACACCAACGCAGGTTTTTCAATCAATTCACCTATGCTATAGAAACTAGTTGCAGACCCATGCAAACGAGTGTGAATAATGAAATTTGTTTAGTGAAAATTGTATGTGTGTGTGTGTTTGATTTAAAAAAATGAAGAGAGAGAGAGAGAGGGAGGATGTCAAAGCAGCCGCATGGCAAAGATGATGATAGTAATAAAAAGGAAGTCACTGGTACAAAGAAATTGATTCTAGACCTTGAAGTTTCCAAAACTTGTTAGTTGGAGTTCAAGATTGATATGATCAAAAATATCAATACAAACTAATATTCAATATATGCTTGGTAATTAAATGTAAAGAAAGCTACTGGATGCAGAGAACTATAATTTTTTTTTTAGAAGTAAGATAACAATATATTAATAGTAGCAAACAGGTATAGCTCAAGTACACAGAAGGAATACAAACAGCATACACCTATTTACATAAAAGATGCAGAGAACTGTATTGCATGAAGAAAGTTCTAATTAGGTAGAAAAATGGTTTGTGCTTAAATGAAATAAATAACCAGCCAATTTATGTTCCTCAAATACATTGAAGACTACTTTTTCCTAGGCTTTTATGACCGCTGCTTAGACAAATAAGTAGGTAAACCTTTGAACTTCCAAATTTATGAGTTGGGAGAAAATGGCGTGGTTTCTATTTTTTTTATTTATTTATTTGTTCCTTTCTTCTCTTTTAATCGGAAAATGGAATAGTTGGTTAAATAGAAAATCCAAAGGAGGTTCATGGCCAAGGGTAAAGCTAATGTAGCAGCTTGTCGAGCATTTGACAAACTCCTTCTCATTTTATATATTTTAACTATGATCATGGTGACAGTATTATGAAATTGCATGGGAGCAGAGTTTAAAGCTTAAAGCCACTAGCGGCTACTGCAACAAGCCAAGAAAAAGAGACCTCAAAATCAAATGAATGGAGGACAGAATTTCTATTTAAATCTACCGTATGCAACCTAGTTTAAAAGGCTATCAATAGACAGAGTTTCAGCAAGCTTCAAACTGAAACTAGTGACTTAAAAACCATATTTTAGAGGCCTAATGACTTTATGAAGGCTACTTTTGAATAAGGTTAGATATGAGCACAAAGCATATCATAAAACAGATATACATTACATTATATATGTGAGATAAGCTAGACTGCATGCATACTGTGATTATTCAATGCTGAAGCTAATCTTAAAGCATAAAACAAATAACTTTAAGTGTTGGATATGTTAATAAGGGGTGATTATTTATAAATATGATTGGTAAATTTGTAAAGTCAAGTTTGTTATATTCTTGAAGCTAAGGAGTGAGGTAAGATGATATAATGATACACCCTTATTAATACAACTTTTTGATAATATGACTTCTCTCAAGAACTTTTCAAGTTATGTATGCGTTATAAATTATTGACCCTCTCTTCGGAATCTTCTTTTTAATGTAACTTATATGATATACTACGCTAGAAAGTTTACTTAAAAGATGATTCCATTATGCATCATGTGGTGCATTTGGACGGAAAGGAATGCGCGATGCTTTGAAGATAAGGAACACACTTTGGCAGAGTTGAAGAAATTTTTGTTCCACACTTTATTGTCTTGGCTTTCCGCTATTGTTTTGCATGGGGGCAATGTTCAGGATTTCTTGTCTTTAATTTATAGCTCTTAGAATGTTTTTAGGTGTTCTATTGTATACGTCCTGTGTACATGGGCTAGGCCTATTTCATTCATATATATAATATTTATCTCTTACTTATAAAAAAAAAATAAAGTTTACTCAAAAGTTTTTATGATCTCGATATGTCAATGCAATGAATATACCATGTTATGAGAAGTTATAAGAAAGAAAAGAATAGGAGAAACTGAAAAGAAAGAAACATGAAGTACGAATACATGAAATGATTTTAAATTTGTTTGACTGCATGAAATGATGTGAGCTGATACCAAAGCTAAAAGGTAGGGCCAGTTATCCTGTATGGCCCGTGAGGATCCATTTAAGTGCACCAACATTTTTTCAGTAATGTCTGTATCTTAGACGTGCCTCCACTCGGCCATGCAAGATCCTTGTCATTGTCAACACACACAAATGTGTGCAGGCCACTGAAGAGATCAAATGAAAAAACAATTTTCATATGTATGTAATGTTTTAACAGGATTGTGTTTCTCAAGATAAAAGATATTTATAAGTTTTACCGTATGATATAGTCTTTAGGTTATAGTTACCCAAGATACTATTGAAGACAGCACTATAGGGCAAAGAATCCAGAGTATGAGTCTTTAACTAGAAAATACTTTTAAATAAGTACTTGTAGCACAATGGAAACTTTATGATCGGTATGCTATTTTCAGAATGATGACCAAGTTAGTATGATATTTCTTGGATTAAAAATTAAGTTGAATGTTAAAGTTTCTATTTATGAGTGTTACATGGTCTGTTGATTGAGATTATTAATAAAGGTTGCTGGGTGTTTGGTTTACATATTTTTTAATCTTTGCACCAAGGTATGAATGATATTTAGCATCCAGTGTCTGATGGGAAGAGGTATTGCAACTGGAAATATCACAGCCTGAACTACACTAAAATTTGGGTGCGCCAAAACAAAATCCACCCCATCTATGCAAACAATCTTATTTGTACCAATACATTAAAAAACTTTAATTGTATAAATTTCCATTTCTTCTCTATCTTACGCCAGAGACCAAATAAGGTATCAAAGACAACTCAAATGGAAAAAAGTTAAAAGTTACAACTAAGAATTGTAAACATAGTTTATCAGAATGAAGGAAAGAAAAGAAAATACTTCTGGACAACTTTTTTTAATAGGCAATAAGATTTCATTAAAAGGCGCAAAGGCACTACTTAAGAACACATGATGTATACAAGAGACCTATCAAGTAGGAGGAATGATACAGCAAAATCATGAAAATTGCATTAAAGTCTATATAAATTTTCCAACGGAAGAGATTATTGAAAAAGAACGTCTTCAACTCCATAAGCATTCGTTCACAATCCTCAAAATTTCTATCATTCATCTTCCAAACTAATTTACTTTTTGGGTTGCCCCTAACCCTCTCCATGAGCAAAAAAATCTCCACTATTCTTCTAGGCATGACCAAAGCCAAATCAGTCCAATTAAAAAGTCACTCCACAAAGCACTAGTAATCTCGCAGTGTATGTAGTAGAGGATAATCAATGGACTCCCCAATTCTTTTGCATATGATACTTGCCTCACAATGGTGTAAGGAGAAGACACATTATTTCCCTCCAAATACATCATATGAGGTAAGTATGAACCATCTTCCAAATTATTTGTAATTTGTAGGTTGCACCTAACACTCTCCATGAGCAAATAAATTCTCACTACTCTTCTAGGTATGACCAAAGCTAAACCAATCCAATTAAAAAAGCCACTCCACAAAGCACTAGTAATCTCGCAGTGTAGTAAAGGATAATCAACAGACTCCCAATTCCTTTAGACATGCAAAACCAATAAATAACAAAATGTATCTTCTCCTTACATTATCCATGGTAAGAATTTTTTTTTGATTGGCACCTCCGGGAACAAAGTCTAAACTAATCCCGGGGTGCACAAGCTCAAGGTAAGGAGTTTTCCTCAAGTGCACCTCAGGTAATTCCAGGGAAAATTCCCCCGGTTCGAGGGTCCCGATAAACTGTTTGCACCCAAGGATTCTAACCTTAGACTTGGAGGGAACATACCGCCAATACCAAGGCCCTTACCACTTGCACCAATCACTAGGGGTTCATGGTAGGAAATTTCTCTAGGGAGGCTGTCCACAAAGCAAAAAATGCAGCTCTGAATGAGCCAAATAGTTTTCTAAGTAAATAAGTTGTTACAGGAATGGTGACATTACAGAAAAGAGTGAACACCGAACATCCCTCTCTTGGACAGGGGCCAAAAACTATTCCCATCAAAACATAAACTCAAGAAAGTCCCACACCATATATCATGGTGCATAAATTCGAAGTGGGTATCCTCGAACCCAACTACTAGTCAATCTAAGACCACAATAGTTTTAAGAAAGAACGAAACTTCACCAAAGTTAACATGGATATGTAATAAATGTCTACATTATGATAAAATATACATTACAGCCATTATCACGAAGACAATAATATCAACGATTCAATGGGAGTAAAAATGACTTTGTAAGCAGTCCAAAAGAAAATTAGAACTCGTTACCGTTTCTCTGAGATTCTCCCCATGCAAATCCTGAAGAATATCCAGGAACCTGTCCAACAGTAGAGCATCATACTCCACCAGCTTGTCATCCTCAGACACCTTCCCAGGTGCCAATAGCCTCAATTGAGCATCAATTGAAGCCAACTTCTCCAAGTTCCGAGCCGCCATCTCACCCCCCCCTCTGGTGCTTTGTTTTCGTCTCGCTAACTTTTTTGTTTATCTAGCAGAGAAACTTCTCAATGGAATTTCTACAGTTACTCGTTAACTTTTATTGGAAGAAACAAACCCAATTCATCAAAACCTGGTCTAAACAAAACACTCGAAAAAATAAATGTAAAAGAGTGGGAGAAAAAGTGAAACCCGTGAGGCCCGGATAAAGAAAATGGTATAGATAAGTGGAAAAATGGGTTCCCCATGATATCTGCACGAGAAAGTGCAAGAAGAAGATACTTTTTTTCCTCAAATAAAGAGAGACACTGGTCGTGAAAGAAACAGATAGGGGCAGTGAGACGTTAAGCACGAATCTTACGTATGGTTCACCGGCACTAATGGAAAGAGAGAGGAACGGGAAAAGGAAGAGGAGGTGTGCTTTATTTGTGTGCACGAAATATGTATGCTAGGCATGGCAACCACGTAAGTTCATATGAAAGTGTTACTGTATTTTTTTCATACATAATATAATCTTTAAAATTAAATTCAATTAAAACTAGTTATTAAAATTGAGAATTATAAAAAAAAATTAGTAACATGATAATAAATTAAGAAAAATTCTATTCATCATCCTCATTCTACGCATAATTTTTTCTTTTTTTCTTTTATTAAATGTAGTGTATGGATGACGAATAGAAGAAGTTAATTAATTTAATAAGAATAAAATAAAAATAAATATGGTGTTCGGTGTATGATATGTGAAGATGATGAGTAGTAAAGCTCATAAACTAATCATTAAGACTAAGAATCATCAAAGAAAGATAATAGCTGTTAACATAATAATCAACTAAACAATACGAAGTGTTTTAGAGTTTTATCAATTCTAAAAAACAATTATTAATCCAGTAGTGGCAAAAGTAGCAAACTAATGACAGAAAAGTGAATTGAAACGTGATTTTTGAACAAGTTATATCAAGAAGCATATATACAACTATTGTAAAATTTAGTATTTGTTAGGTGCGGGCATGTATGTGATTCACACACGATCAGACCATTAAAAAGATAGTTAATTTGTTTTAAGGAAATGATTTTCTTTTTCATAAACATTAAGGAAAAGATTAAAAAAAAAAAAAACAAGAGGCTAATCATCTAAATGAAAACCTTGGTAATTTTTCCCATTAAACAAAAATATTTTAAAACCACGTGAGCAAAGAGATAATTTTACCCATCAAACACAAACCACAAGGACAACAAGGTAATTTTACCCATCACAAACCTCAAAGACAGAAAGGTAATTTTTTCCATTAAATACAAAACGTTGTGCATATGTGTGACGCCCCCAGATCCCGCTTGGGATTTGGCAGTGACTGAAGCGTTAGGATATGCAACACAAGACTATATACCTATTGTTCAAGATAGTTAACATGCAATCCACCTAGCATAATACTAGCAATATGCAATAATCGCAGCACAATAAGTCATTTCATAAAATGTTGTACCATAATAAAACTAATATTCCAACTTCATTTATAGCTTTAAATTGCACTTCATAGGATGGAGTATCAAAACTCCTTGTTGCACTTTAACATAACAAGTATTGTCTTCAAAGGCCTTTTTCTAACAAAGAAATCATTAAGCATCTTTCTAATGTCTGCTATCTACAAGTAAGTCATAACTAATTCCAGTCTCCTCTTCGGTCGAGCTCATCCTCTAGGGATCATCAACCTAACTAGCTACTCTCGGTCTTGCTAAAAGTTATATCATTTCAGGAGAGAATGGTAGTGAAAACTACCATAGTGAGATTTCAAGAAATCTTAACAAGTTAACCAAAAACATACACAGTGATAACATAAGCATGTATAAGGTAAACTATGAGTATGAATGCATGAACATGTACTTTGACTGAAAACACATTTTTGTCCCATCTGTAGTCTTTCTTTTTTCAAAAACTACTAAACTTGTAACCATGTAACCAAGTAACAATGTAACTATAAAATAAAGTGTCATTTCTTACTAATCTCTTGTAATCTTTTCAATATAACAATGTGTGTGGATACTTCACGACTCCCCTAAGCACCGTGGGTTCCCTGCTAATTACCGTATCACATTACCAGCCTTTTGGACTATGTGTGAGTACGCCAAAGTCCATATGACACGATAGTTCGCAATTCACCTTCATTGTATTTTTCAATGTGTTGCACCCACTAGTGTTAGGTGCTACTTCGCTCAGAATTATTTTAAAAAAAATTCTTTCGAAGTTCGTTAACTATACTTTATCAACCTAGAGGTTACTACTCCAATTTAAGCACTCTAGAGTGGACCGAGGAGTTCCACTAGAATATTCTCCCATCCTGGCATTTGAGGTCGTGACAAAATCATTTTTCTTTTCTTTTATTTTAATGTACAACCCGAAAGGTATGTGACATGTACTTGTGACAAAATCTTTAATGCATAACCTGAAAACATGTGACACATAACTATGTAATTTTCATGCAACAATGTCATGTACTTATGCCATATACATCATGTGCACAGCATGAAAGAATTAGATTATGCTGAAATATATACTTGCGTACAACATATGAAAGCTCAACAAAGCATATACCATGTCTCAAAATCCCAAACATGTCATTTGAACCAACAATTTTATCAAGCAACATTGGAGCATAGCATGCACATATAAAATACGAATCATAGCATGTAACAAGTAGCAATTCCATAATCCAATTTAAGCAACCAAAATGTAAAGTTTACACAAGGACATAAATATATGAAATATTATTCACAACCTCTTACTATTCACCCACACTCCACACTCTACCTTTTTTTTAATTTTTTTTATCAAATATTTTTTATATGAATAGTGAATAAAAAATTTGAAATATTTAAAAAAAATAAATTAAAAAAATTTTTAAAAAATATTAAAAAATATTAAAAAGTATAGAGTGTGGAGTGTGGGTGAATAATAGGAGGTTGTGTAGCAAAACCCGGACTAAAGTAAAAGCGTACTAACGTTAGAGAAGTCCTCAATTGAAACAAAAGGGATTACAAAATTTTTAAACTTCTAAAACCTAGAGAAAGTTTCACCTTATCCCTGAACTCTCAGAACTTGTACCTTAAGTTCTAAACTCTCAACATTACAATCTAATCCCAAGTTTCTTCAAGCTTAACAACTTCGTAGAGTCTCCATCCTAAACCCATTTACAACCTCAAAATATGTTTCCTTAGACATTGTACCACAGAAGATACCTCGTCAGAAGAAACCTTTGATTTCAATCATTCACTACATACACTTGGCTTAATGTCACACTTGAAATCATCTTAACCAAAATGAAATACTTAATTTAACTCTAGAACATAATTCTAAAAGTATGTTCATTCTATTGATTCACGAAACGTATGACCAAATCGAAGAGAAAACATCATTCAACACACGTTTGGTCACCAAACCTCATAAATAGGGACTTGATCTAAGGTACCTTGCTTCATTTGTACTTTTGATTCTTAAAACATCAAAGTGTCTAATTTTTTTTTTCTAAACAAGTCATATCAAGATCACTTCCTAGGATATTAAGTTCACACAAACTGAAATACCTTTAGAGAGAAAACCCTAGACATTGATTTTGATACTTAACATATGACATTTCTACGCCTTGATTTCTTCATAGATCTGAATTGAGAAAATCATTTCCAAGCCTTAAGCATTACATTATCCATAAAAATCTGATCTTTAGAAGATCAACCTCAAATTAACAATATTCAAACACCATAACATGTATTGACTCTAGAGGACGTTATAAACCCTAATACTTTGGATCTCATGCAAGAACTTTTCATCCAAACAACAATCCCGTTTCCAAGCCTACCCAAAGATCTTAGCACTCCATTGAAGTCATAAAAATTCTTCTTCTTCTTATCTTTTTCTTTTTAAATTTTTTTTTATTTTTTTTATTTTTTTTATTTTCAAGCTTAGGCTCAAATTAACCTCATTAGACATATTACTTCCAACCGAAAACTAAAGCCATCATAAACAACACAAATTGACTTCATTTTTTCCAGAAAATACTTCCATTAGAACGCTAACACAACCCTTAAACCTCTATTACAAAAAATAGGGAGGAAGATTACTCACCAAATCAAAAATCTTGAAGAGGAGGCTCGGTTTGCATTGTTTTCATCAATTCTTGGTTCTTAAAATCTTTGTGTGGTTTGCTTCTGATTTGGGAGAGAGGGAGTTGGAGTTTCATGTGTGTGTGAGTGAGTAGAGAGAAGAAAAAGAGAAAATCAAGGAATAAGTATGATTTTCAGGTAAACCCTCAAATTAGAAGATAAGGGAGTGTTTTTTTACTAAAACTAGCCAAAACACTTTTTCTTTTTGCTTTAGCTTTATTGCCAAGTTGATGGTCCTAGATTTTGGCAATTGCATGTTGGACAAGTGGTGCATAGCAGGTCTTTAGCTGGTGCATGTTGGGCAAGTGGGACCTTGTTGTGCCATGTGGGACAAGTGGCGCATGACTAACTGTGAGAACCCAGACTTTGCCAAGTTCTCGTTCATACTTTTATTTGATAATATTTTAGTTATTGGATAAATGCTAAGTGTTAGAAGAGAGCCTTAAGGTACGTCTTATTTTGGACCATAGAGTTCTAGACTTAGAAAGCCCATAAGAGGAATGAGAGGAAAAAGCCCACAAAGGCCTATGTGGATTTTGGCTAACTAGGTTGGAATTAGGATTTGCAGGCCTAAAGTGATTTCTAAAGGTTGGTAGAGGCACCACATTGCACAAGAGGAGGAAGTTGTTCTTTTCTAGAATGGAACCTAGGAAAATGGCAATGGTGACACTTGTCCATCATGAATTAGGTCCTAAAAGGAATGAGTGAAAGATGAAATCATGAGGATTAAGGCTTACATGCTCACATGCAATGCCCCATTTTTGTGATTGACACTTGTTAAGCATAGAGAGAAACCTTTGAAATTTCCAAGAAAATCTTACCTGGAAGGACAAAATTGCATGTTCTAGAAGAATATTGGAAGAGCAAGAAAGAGAGAGAAGGGGTGACGACATAAGCATGAGGAAGGCCAAAGATCACCTTGGGAAGGCCAAAGATCACCTAGGGAAGAGCTAGGGTTTTAGCCAACACAAGGAACATACACTCCACTTGCCACATGGCAACCATGCACACGAAATAGAGTTCCAAGGAAGATTGGGTTTTGTGTTTTGACCTTTTTGCCACCAAATACATTGAACCTAGACAAAAGAAGAAGGGTACAGAATGAAGAGATGTTTTGGTTTTTGGGAGGCCACACGCCACATGTAAGAGGGACTTTTGGTTTTCCAATGCCATCCCATCATAGGGAAGGGAAAAAGACCCCTTTTGTCAAGAAGCTAAATGGCATCCATGTACAAGGCCTTTGGAATTTCAAGAAAGGATGGAGACTTCTATAAAAGGGCATTGCCAAAAATCTGGAGGTTTTTTGTTCAAGTTCTCAACTTTGCTTCTAAGGATTTTTTGCCACCACAACTTTCTCTCTAGTTCTTACATTTTCTCACACTTTCTCACCAACCACATGCCACCATGCCTTTCACCATTTTGAAAATCATCAAGAATACTCATTCAACCTTTCGACTAGAGGAAGAGCACCAAGAAGTAAAAACCATTTCTTAGACATACACGCACGGCCAAGAGGAAAAATAACACCAACAAGTTTCGATTATAGGGTTTTCCCACATGAACATACACTTTCATTTTAGAAACTAGGATTTTTCTTCAAGAAAAGGAAGAACCCAAAATATTCTTTTTGTTTTAAGCTCATGAACACGAAGTATAAAGGGAATAAAGGCCACGACCACCATTTAGAAGAAAGGCAAGGGTGTTTTTTTTTTATATATCTTTTAAGGGTTTCAGATTCTAGGGTTTTTCCATGAGAAAGCATTTTCAAAAACCTTAGACACTGATACTCACCTTCTTTCGAGACTGGGGTTTCTCTAGTTATCTTTTCATGTGTCTTGTATTTTTCAGATTTGCTATTTTATACATCGGATTTTTGTAAGTAAACTTCGAACTTACTTTTGATAACACTTGTATATATTTCGTGAACTCTTGTTTGTTTATCATTACTTGAATCTTGTTATCTTGCTATATGTATGCTCGGTTTTGATGAAATGATGAGATGCTATGTTTTTCATGATGGTTTGTTGAAGTGTATTTTGAATATGTCATGTTAGGGTTTCCGTTTTGACATGTATATGTTTTATGCATGATTGTTTTGATATATGAATGTGTAGAATCATGAATATATGTGTTGTGATAATGAAAATTATGTTTGGAGGACTTTTATTTATCAGCCAAGGCTATATCAGGGGTATCCTATTCTGTTTTGTGTTTGGACAAGTATGATTCAACTATGTTTACATGTATTCATCATATAATTGCATGTTCTAATGTTTTCAAGCCATATTGTGAGATGCATATTGCGGATTGAGCTATATGTGTTTCGGTTTTTGCATGTTACATGAATATGATAGAGTGTAGCATCAGGTATCCATGTCTCATGCATATGGGTCTATGTTTTCAAAAAATAAAAAGGTCAAAGTACGCTCTATTACAACCCCAAATGTTAGGATGAAGAAATGTTCTAGTGGAACTCCCTGTTCATTTTGAAGTGTTTAAGGTTGAGTGGAGACCCCTAGGTCGACAAAGTACAATTGACGGAGCTCGAATGGTTCCTTAAGAAAAGGATACCGGAGTGAGGTTGTACTTAAAACTAGTAGGTGTCATACAGTGAATGCAAAGTAAGCGAATTACCATAAAAGAATATGTTTATGTTATGATGTAGTCACCTCAATCAAGTGAATCATTAGTTGATGTAGTAACTAACGGGGTACACACAATGCTTAGGGTAGTCGCGAGGTATCCATCCATGTGAATCATGAAATGAACAAGGCATTTGAGCTCCATGTTATGATACAATATGATATGACATGATATGTTATGTTATGTCATGATATGTTATGTTATGTCATGATTTGTTATGATGTGATATGACAATATAAAAAATAATGATAAGAATGTCATGATATGTTATGAAATGATAAGAATGATATGATATGTTATGACAAGAACAAGTACCCGAGCTCAAATCATATGAACATTTGTTAAGAAGTCTAAAAGATGAAAAGATGTTTTATAAAAAGTCTATGTAGCATATGTCAAAGTTTTATGTCAAAGTTCATGTCCATGCATTCATTTGTGGTTTACTTTTATATGCTTGTGATATCTATTGTATGTTGACTGTTTACTTACTGAGATTTCTTAAAATTTTATTGTGATAGTTTCTACTACCATTCCCTACCTAGAAGGGTCGAAATTGTTATAGGTTTAGACGATCATGATGAAACTCAAGAGGACGGTACCCCCGAACGCCGAAAAGGTGCCCAAGACCAATGAGAGCTCATCGGAGCCCTCTTTACTAGATAGGATAGAGAGCGTTGACCAGCTCATTACTGAGACATTGCAGATCATAGAAGAGACAAAGATGTTAAACAATCAGGACAGGGACCGATTCTTGGAGAAAAGAAAGAAGCCAGATTAAAGAAGTACGTTTGGGAAAAAAGAAAAGAAAAATGAGAAGGGGACCATGAAAGTAGTAGTAGGAAAAAAAAAGGGGGAATGACTTATGGTTTTTTGCAAAAACAGTTTTTGATGGTCTCGTATTTTGAAAGTCCTTTAAAACAATTATTTATTTTGGAGTACTATTATGAAAGTTTAAACTTTTGGGATGCTTACATTTGGTACCATGATTATTATATTGCCACCGTCCTTATATAGTTAAAATAATTATCCGCTATGAATTACTGCATACTATACTGCTAGATTTATAGATGCATTGTATTTTATTTGTCATATACGAAGGGTATGTAGCCTTGAGTTACATGTCTCAACACTTCAGTCACTGTCTAATCCCAAGCGAGGGCTGGGGGCATCACAGAGCGGTGGAATCAGAGCGATTAAGTTTTTGGGTAAACCCACAAGTTGTCCTAGGGTACATGGTACCTAAAATTAGGATTGAAATCTTATAGTTATAGGCTTTTAATCATATAGCTATAGGTTTGAATCTTTAAGGAAGCATGCTTGGATGGAAGTATGTAGTTTAGACTACGACTGTGAAGTGGAGAAGTAGTAGTTCCTCTATGAGATGAAGATGATGAGCGTTGATTTTATGCGATTCAGGAGGAAAAGGATTGATGGTGCGTGGACGTCATGAATATGTTTCTCCAAGATCACGAGATCAGGAGGCTAGGAACCATCCACTAGAAGTAGGAGATGCAATAGTGGAGGCTATTTGCCAAATGACGGAAGTGGCGCCGAACCAGATGGAACAAGGATAAAATGTTAGGAAAGAATCATAGAAGAGATAACCAAGGATGTCCTTTTGGGAGATTCTTGGTGTATAGTTAGCCTAATTTCGTAGGCATGGAATGAGCATTGAGAGCCAACAAATGACTTATTGACTTGGATAGAACCTTTGATATTAGTGGGTGTAGGGAAGAGCACAAAATCCAGTATGCCGGACACTTACTTCAAGAAGAAGCTGGAATATGGTGGGATAAAAAAAGACAGTTGTTGGCATGAGAGTTGGGAGATTTGGCTACTCTCACTTGGGAGCGATTTAAGAAGGAATTTGATAGTCATTTCTTTTTGGAGAGGGCCAAGTAGTAGAAGGCATTGGAGTTTGTGAACTTAACACAAGGTAGGGGTGTTCATCCGGGTTCCAACCCGAGAACCTGAGTACACCCAGACCAGAACCCAGGTTTCAAACCCAGGCCGGAACCCGGACTGGGTCAGACCTGGGTAGATCTGGGTTTGGGTTTTGGATTGTACCCGATTTTTTTTTACAAAAGTTTTCTTTATTATTAATTGGACTTCAAAGATTTTGTCTCCATTTAGAATTTTAAATCATATTCTCAATAGAAAACCAATATAAATCTTTTTTAGTCTTACATACACAATGCAATCAACTACATATTACATTGTTTGAACTAATTTGCTAAGAATATTACAAATTGGTATTTCAAAGAAACTTAATTGCTAAGAACATTGTTCTGTTTGATGACCCAATTGTGAGGATTTGCTACCCATTTGTTGTGTGCTTTACTTCATGTGGCTGCTAGTAATGATGTTAATCAGCATCTGCCTGCATGCATGCATGATAGAAGTACAGGTTACAAAAATGGCATTTCTTCCATGTCCAAGGACATTTAAGTTGTGTTGAATAATCATTTTCAAATACCCATCAACAAAACGAATCGATTAATTAAAGCCATGCATTAAAAGTCCTCAGAAAATTGCTATTAATTACCTGCAGAAATTGGCATCCTTGTGAGAGTATTTTCATATAATTTTGTTTAAAATATACATGATACCTAGCTACATGTTATCCTTATCAGATGCCACTGATATTCAAGAGTTATATAACACAACAAATCATCCTTGAATTTCATAATTTATTTATATATATATATATACTATTTCTAGTTTAAACTAAGCAACCCAATTTATTTTCCTTTTTTCCTTTGATAGAACATGAATCTGATCTAGTCCCCACAAATTCTACATTCGTGGATCACATTGATTTGTCTTTAAAAAAATGTCTCCCAATACTACTAACTAATCTTCCATGTGACCAATCTTTGTTTTGGTGCATTGTTACAAGTCATGAGTCTAACTAGATAAGAAGAAAATCTAAGATCTCGAGGTACAAAGAACTAAAACATAGAAAGTTAAATGCATATTATTTTTTTTTTTAAATGTACAAACAAAAGAACAACTCATTTGAGAAGCAAAAATAATTAATAGGTAATAATTAATGTTGCTGTGCCACTTCATCAACCAGGTACAAGATTGTGAAAGACAATCTAGTTTTTATTTTTATTTTTATTTTGTCACCGACCAAATGTAGCTAAAAGACAGATCTAGATCATTGCGTGAAATCAAAACAAATAAGAATCTAATTTTGGGGTAAAATAAAGTGGCTTCTTTGCAGTTTCTTGCTTGGACATCATGATATATACAACTAATCTTTTTCATAACCCACAAGGAATAATATTCATGCAAACATCATGCTAATGTATATAATAAGCCCTTTCCTCATGTGCAGTATATATGAAGATGATAATATAAGTCTCTATACAATATATAATAGAGCCTCTATAATAGGGGATTGTGTAGTACTGCAGTATATAGGAAGATGATAATATAATTTTGAATATCGTGTGAGTCCATGCATGCTTTGGCTCTAGATTATTATAGTCTTTACCATTGCAATTTTAAAGTGAGCACCGTACACAAAATGAACCACTGTCCAATTCTTTAGAGAATGAAAATAAGAAGAAAGCACTTACTTTAGATTTTTTTCAGTATGAATGGGAAGAAAATATTAAAAAATGAGTTAGATATATAATAAATCAAGATAGATAGATATTATAAAAGTATTTCAAGTTTCAAACTTACCTTCAAGGTCCATCGACTATACATATTCTTCCAACTCCCGGATGTTGACAGGTTTGGTCCTTAACCAATTTTCAGTGCAAATGAGGGCTTTGAAAATCTCTGGAGACAATGAACTCCTAAAAGGATCCAAGATGCGTCCTCCAGTACTAAATGCGGACTCTGAGGCAACAGTGGAAATGGAGGTGGCTAACACATCACGTGCTACCTCAGCAAGGACAGGATAATTGGTGGCATTAACTTTCCACCAATCCAAAATATCAAAACTAGGTAATTTTTGTGCACACCCCTTTGACAAATACCTATCAAGTTCTGATCTAAAGTCCATAAACCCTTGCTCCTGAAGGTATTTCTCTAACTTGCTATCAAATTTAGTAATTTAGTTGAGGTATCAGTAGAAGTAAAAGTAATGATTGGCCTCCCTTGAGCCTAGAACTCCCCCTACTATCCACACGAAATTTGTTATACTACTCAATCAAGCGGCTTAACAAGAGTTTAACCTTGGCCCCTATCATATCCACCAACTCATCCCATTTGCACTGTTTTAGCCAAAACTTCATTTCTATCATTTTATATCGTGGATCAAGTACAAAAGCAACATATATCATCAAGTTAAACCTATTTGTGCTACCCCAATACTTTTCATACTTACTTTTCATATTTATGCCCATGGTCCTAGTGATCAAGTCATGACTGTTGCACATATCATTTAATGTATCTTCAATTGTGCAGAGTTCTTGGAAGTATACATTAGCCGTCACATACAAAGAACCAGAAATGTTAAATGTAACATCATAAAATATTTAAGCAACTCTACAAAAATATGTGCTTTTTTCCAATCATTAACAGTGGGGTTCACAAATTCACTATCCACACACATATAATAGTGTTCAAAGGCTTGTTTGTATTTTTCAGCGGTACTCAACATCAAATATGTGGCAAATATGTGGAGTTCCATCTAGTAGGAACATCGAAGCAAATCATACTCCTACTAATATTTTCTTTACCGCACAAGCCTTAAACTTGGAAAACCTTAACGGTGAAGATTTCATATATCTGACGGCATCTCTAATCCTTGTTACAAACTCATAAACATCTTACAAACCGTCCATAACAATTAAATTCAATATCTGGGCAGCACACCGCATGTGAAGAAACTCACCACCCAATATGGTACAATCACTATCCTTTATTCTCCTCCTTATGTAATCAACAACAACATCATTAGAGGAGATGTTATCAACTGTGATGGTCAAGATCTTATTAATCTCCCAATCATGCAACCCCAAGTCTAACACCCTTCCAATAGTTTCGTCCCTATGGTTGAAAATTTGGTAAAACTTTATTATTTTTTTGTGTAATTTCTAGCTGCAATCAATAAAATGTGCAATAATGCACATATAGTTCATATTTTGCACCAATGTCCAGGTATCGGTGGTTAGACAGATTCTTTGACCATCCAACAATTTTTTAAGTGTATCTTCTCTTCGTTATACACCTTAATACAATCCCTTTTTAAAGTGATTTGGGATAGCAAAGTAAATCGAGACTCTAAATCAGCCACGAACTCAACAAACCCTTCATTCTCCACTAGCCTAAAATGCAATTCACACCTAATAAAAAATTTAGCGGTTGACACCCTAAGTTTTTCTAGATCATACTTAACTGGACTTTGTGGGCTATACACTCTTCCCTCCGCATCCCTCTTAATACTAGATGATTGACTTTTTCTAACTCCTTTAAATTTAAGAGGGGAAGTTTCACATGCATTTTGGAGGTGATGTAGCATAGATGAAGTGCCATTCTTGTAGTGGCAATTGTAAAGTTTAGCGCAATAATTGCACTGAGCTTTTGGGTTATCCTGGTCAATAAGTTGCACTTTAGTGAAGTGTTCCCAAACTACCGATTGATTACTAGGTGTTTTTTTTTTTATTTCTTGGGTAAAAGGTGAGATGGAACGGGTAGGCTGTTGTGTACATGTGGATGAAGGAGTTGGAAGACTCCCATGCTCCTCCACATCCACTGGAATAGACAAGGAGTCACCACCAACCCCTTGGGTTGTACCGATATTACAACTCACAGAATCTTCTTCCATCTGTTATTATGTAATAAAAACCACCAAACACAATATAATAAATAATCAAACACTAATAATCAAATATAACAACTCTGAAATTCATAGAAATACATATAAAAAAAAATAAGACAAAAAGGATGATCAAGATTCAATATAATGTCGTCATTACATATCTCAGGAAACAATTAATTAATTATATGAATCTGATGAGCATAGAAGTTTCGTCGCATAATTCAATTTAAACTCAAACAATGATTTTAAATATCAACTAACAAAATCAGAAAGTCATTTACCCATAATTTAAAAAGTCAAGAGAACATTAGACACTGAGATTTTTTATGGTTGCCTTAGTCCAATAACAAGATAGAATAGTGATTTCAATTTTTGTTTTTTGTTTTTTTTGTTTTTATATATATATAGTATAGTAATCTAAAACTCTAAACTCCTCCTTAAATTTTGTCCACACAGGAATAAAATCATCGACTTTTAATTATACAGACCTATCAAAGACATAGGTACTAAAGCCGGAGGAAGGTTGGCATGGGGTCCTCAAAAAAAGGGGATAAATACGCATGAAAAAGCCAAATGAAGCACTAGTATCCAAGTAGCAGGGAAAGGAATCACCATAAGCTACAGTTTTGGACACCTAACATAGCATCTCCCGTCACCTTTATCACTACCAGAAACAAGGTCTAGCTACCAGCATCAGCCTAAATAATTCTTCCCCAAACCTCATTCCAATGGCCTTCTCTGCAACCATCTCAAGTTTGTGCAACCATCTCATATCCATGTATATATTTTTCACATTTAAAAAAAAAAAATCGCAAAAAAACCAAAATGACCTTAATTCATTCCAGCCAAAAGAAAGACCCACTAATAATCAATGCACAGAATCATAGTTACAGGGACAGGGAGGGAGAGAGAGAGAGAGAGAGTACCGAACAAGTGAACAACGCTCTAGAGGGAAAGGCCAATGGAGACAGAGATGCAACGACGGAGATTCGGCGAAAATGATGCTGCGACGACGATGGCGTCACGGCTCATGGCTCACGAAGATGGAGGCAGGGGGTTAGGGTTTCGCAGCGTGGAGCGAGAGAGCGAGAGGGCGAGATAGACTCTGGGGTTGGGGGGGAGTGTTTAACCGGTATCAAAATGGCGTCGTTTTGATACCGGTTTTTGTTTTTTTAAAAGACCCGGGTACCAGGTTTTACCTGGGTTTCAAACCCATACCCGGACTGAGTTGGTCGGGGTTTGTCAACCCAGGTTCCAGATCGGATTTGATCCGGGCTGGAACCCGGAACTGGAACCCGGTTTTCTGGGTTTCGGACCTGGCTAGGAAAAAATCCGACCCGGATGAATACCCCTAACACAAGGAAATATGACGGTAGAGCAACACGCAGCTCGATTTATGGAGTTGGGAAGATTTGCCCCTCATTTGATTGGAACGGAAAAGATGCAAGTTAGGAAGTTTCAAGATAGATTGCAATCAAGGATTTAGAATCAGGTCACATGTTTGCGTATAGAAAACTTCCAAGAATTGGTGAACGTTGCGTTAATCATGGAGGTGGAATATTGAAGTCTGATTTCTCAAGTTCATGTGAACCGGAAGAGAGGAATGCCCTACTCACTGAGAAAGGATGCTAAAAAGAGAAAGGTTACTTATGAAATGGATAAAGGAAAGGGGAAAGTAGTCAAGAGTGCACTGCCCTTATACACCCACCATGCAAAGATGCGGACGAAGGCATAGCTTTGAATGTCGATTCAACACAGGAGCATATTTGAGATGTAGTCAGATAGGCCATATGATTCGGGATTGTCCACATATTACGACTGGAGGAACATCGACGCCAGGAAACAAAGGAAAAACCCCTGTGAAGGCCAGAGTTTAAGCTATCATGCCAAGAGAGGTAGATTTGGAAGCTGATGAGGCAACTGATGCAGAGTAATCTCTAGTAATATTTCTAAGTCTACTCTATTTGATAGCTTGTGTTTGTTGAGAATTCTCGAGTAACCTTAGTTGCCTTTTAGGTAAGGTTAAAATTGATGCAACACATGGCATGTGCTCTGTTTGACTATGGAGCATCGTGATCTTTTGTGTCTTATGATTGTGTGCAAAGATGTGAGTTTAATATGGAACCCTTGTCCAAAAGAGTCCTAGTAGCTATTCCAGACGAGAGATTGTTGGATGTACTCATGTAGGTAAGAATTGTCCATTGGAAGTCCTGGTTTATCCTTAACCACCAACCTAATCGTTTTCCATCTAATGGAGTTCAATTTAATTTTAGGAATGGATTGGCTAGGATTTGCTACGTGGAAGAAATGATTAGATTAGTTCTATTAGTGGTAATGGTAGGACGAGTTAAGAAGAGTACACTAAAAGGAGCTGCCGCTTATCTCATAGTTATGGTTAGTCCAAGGGAGGAGCTTAAGGGTGTCAAGGGGATTCCAGTGATAGAAGACTTTTTCGAAGTGTTTGCTTATGAAGTTGCCTGGATTACCCCCGTATAGAGAAACAGTTTGTGATTGAGCTAGAGCCAGCTATGGCTTCAGCACACAAGGCACCCTACTGAATGGCCGCGACAGAGTTAAAGAAATTGAAGGTGCAAATTGAAAAACTCCTTGAGAATGGTTTTATTCGCCCTAGTTTGTCTCCTTGGGGAGCATTAGTACTATTTGTGAAGAAGAATGATGGAACCTTAAGAATGTGTATCAATTACCAAGATTTGAATAAGGTGACCGTTAAGAATAAGTATCAACTGTCACGGATAGATGACTTATTGGATAAGTTACAAGGAGCGTCAATGTTTTCGAAGATAGATCTGCGATTGGGTTATCACCAGAAAGATTAAGGATCAGGATATACCAAAGACTGGGTTCCGAACTCGTTATAAACATTTTAAGTTCATAATAATACCTTTTGGATTAACGAATGCCCCAGCAACATTCATGGATTTGATTAATCGAATCTTTAGGTAGTATTTGGATAATTTTACGGTAGTATACATAGATGATATATTGGTTTATCAAAGTGACGAGGAGCACAAAGAACACTTAAGGATAGTATTAGAGACTTTGCAAAAGCAATGACTTTACGCCAAGCTTAGCCAACACGAGTTTTGGCTCTGAGAAGTGAAATTTTCAGGTCACGTCATCTCTGGTGAAGGAGTTGCAGTAGATCCAAGTGAGATAGAGGTTGTGACAGAATGGCAGAGACTGACAAATGTCCATGAGATACATAGTTTCCTTGGTTTGGCAAGTTACTACTATAGGTTCATTGAAGGATTTTCAAAACTCTCTATTCCAATAACAACATTGACTAGGAAGAATGCCAACTTTGTTTGGAGCGAGGAACGCAAAAGAAGCTTTCAAGAGCTAAAAACTGATATTGGCTTTGCCTGAACTGCACAAGCCTTATGTGGTATACAGTGATGCCTTTAAGATGGCATTAGGATGTGTCTTGAAGCAAGAAGAACGAGTAGTCGCTTATACCACAAAAACTTAAGGATCACGAAAAGAATTATCATACGCACAACTTGGAATTAGCTGCAGTAGTGTTTGTGTTGCAAATTTGGAGACATAACTTGTATGAAGAGAAGTGTGAGGTATATACAGATCATAAAAGTCTCAAGCACTTGTTTAGTTAGAAGAATTTGAATATGAGACAGAGAAGGTAAGTCAAGATAATAAGTGATTTTCAGTGTGAGATAAAGTATTACCCTAGAAAGGCTAATGTAGTGGCAGATGCCCTTAGTCGCAAGACTCAGGCTGACATGCCATCGATATTGACAGGAATGAAGAATTTGTTGATCAGAGATCTGCTAAGAGATGTTGTGTTAACAGTAGTACAGGAGATTATACCATTAATTGAGGAGGAGATCATAGAAGGACAAAGTAAGGATGAGAAGTTAGAAAAGTTTCGAGAAAAGATTTCAAGATTTGAAGGACAGCTGCATTTTACGATTAGAAAGGATGGAATGTTATGTTACAAAGGTAGGAAAGTAGTTCCTGATATTCCGAACTGAAAGAGAGAATCTTAAGGGAAGAGCATTGTATCCCTTACACTGCTCATCCCAATAGCACAAAGATGTATAGGGATCTGAAAGGTCAGCTTTGGTGGGAAGGAATAAAAAAGGATGAAGCGAAATTCGTTGCGAAATGTGCTGTTTGCCAATTAGTGAAGGCCGAACATCAAAGACCAATGGGAGAATTGTAACCATTGCCGATCCCAGAGTGGAAATGGGAGGATGTGTTGATGGATTTTGTGATAGGTTTGCCGAGAACGTCTTCAAGAATTCAATTTGGGTTATAATTGATAGACTTTCAAAAAGCGCACATTTTCTACCCATAGCTAATACAAATTCTATGGATAAGCTTTCTCGGATTTATGTCAAGGAAGTTTTTCGATTGCACGGAGGACCTAAGTCCATAGTATCGGACCGAGATACGAGATTCACTTCACGATTTTCGCAGAGTTTGCAAAAGATGTTAGGCACGAATATGGGTTTAATAGTGCATATCATCCGCAAAAGGATGGACAGACTGAACGTACCATTCAAACGTTGGAAGATATGTTGTGTGCATGTGTGTTGGAACTAAGTGGCGATTGGAAAAACTATTTGCCGTTGATAGAGTTCACTTACAACAATAACTTTCAAGCCACAATATAGATGGCACCTTACGAAGCACTGTATAGAAGAAAGTGTAGATCCCTTTATATTGGGATGAAGTTGGAGAAAGGAGGATTTTAGGGCCTGAATATTTGCAGGAGGTGTGAAAGCAAGTAGCACTGATCCAGGAAAGGATGAAAGCGGCCCAAAGTTGACAAAAAGTTACTTTGATAAAAGATGAAGAACTCTGGAATTCGCTATATGTGATTGGGTGTATGTTAAGATGTCACCTATGAAAGGAGTCGTATGGTTTGGCCAGAAAGGGAAATTGAGTCCCCATTATGTAAGACCGTATGAAGTTATAGAAAGAGTTTGTGCAGTGGCATATTGAATAGATCTACCAGTCAAAATGCAAGGAGTGCACAATGTCTTTTATGTATCATCTTTAAAGAAGAGCTTCAGAGAGAGAAAACCCGTAGTGATGGAGCCTAGCAATATTTGGCTTCGACCTAATTTATCTTACGAGGAATGACCAATGCCGATTGTGGATAAGAAGGAGCAAGAGCTAAGGAATCGAAAGATACATTTAGTGAAGGTGCTCTGGAATAATCCAGATTTTCAAGAAGCGACTTAGGAAAGAGAGGATGTGATGAGTACTAACTACCCTCATTTGTTTGTATCTTAGATTTGGATTTTTGTAATAAATTTGTGTATGACTAATTTTACTTTGGTTTGTCATGTATAAATCAGTGTTTGTTTTGAATGATCTCTTAGTGACATTGTATGCACCATACCAGGACATGGCACAAACTAGAAAACCCCACGTATGCTTGTGTTCTTATTGGCACAAATTAGAGAAAGACGAGAACGAAGTCACAGGAACCGGCGTAGAAGAAGAGATCGCATGATGGCTACTCATTGGCAACAAATGGAAAAGTTTGATTATCCTCACATTCATGTGATGGATGCAGATTCCCGAGAAAATATTTTCCTACGATGAGCATTATCGCATGAAAAGCGACAACCCCCACGTGACCCATTAGTATGGAAGGATGCCAATAGAATATGCTTACTCAGACTTAATCAAGGAGTAGAGTCTAGTCACGCTGCTGAAAACCATGTGAATAGATAGACGCCTTTTGAGACCTCAGATACGTCTACGGATTGTATTCGTTTTCATAAAGAAGGTCAACCTATCGAAGACACCGAACTCGAGATCGAGCATAAGTTGAAAGAGAAGAAGGTGAATATGTATTTTGACTATGATAGAAGGGAAAGACGATGTACCACCACCATCATCGTCTGAAGACTCTACGACAGCTAGTGCCCAAGGTAAAGATCAAAGTTGTTTTGATGTCGATTGTTTTCAAGGGGGAAGGATGTGAGAACTTGGACTTTGCCAAGTCCCCATTCATACTTTATTTGATAATATTTTAGTTATTGGACAAATGCTAAGTGCTAGAGGAGAGCCTTAAGGTAAATCTTATTTTGGACCTTAGAGTTCTAGACTTAGAAAGCCCATAAGAGTAATGAGAGGAAAAAGCCCACAAAGCCCTATGTGGATTTCGGCCAACTAGGTTGGAATTAGGGTTTGGAAGCCCAAAGTGATTTCTAAAGGTTGGTAGAGGCGCCACATGGCACAAGAGGAGCAAGTTGTTCTTTTTCTAGAATGGAACCTAAGAAAATGGCAAGTGTGACACTTGTCCAGCATGCATGAGGTTCTAGAATGAGTGAGTGGAAGATGAGGTCATCAAGATTAGGGCTTACACGCCCACATGCAAGGCCCCATTTCTGTGATTGACACTTGTCAAGCATGGAGAGAAACCTTTGGAGTTCTATGAAGATCTTACTTGGGAAGGGAAAAAGGCATGTTCTAGAAGAATGTTGGAAGAGTAAGTAAGAGAGGGGGGTGATGACACAAGCATGGGAAAGGCCAAAGATCACCTATGGAAGAACTAGGGTTTCAGCCAACACAAGAAAAACATACTCCACTTGCCACATGGCAACCATGTACACGAAGTAGAGTTCCAAGGAAGATTGGGTTTTGTGCTTTGACCTTTTTGCCACCAAGTACATTGAATCTAAACAAAATAAGAAGGGCAAAGACGGAAGAGAGGTTTCAGTTTTTGGGAGGCCACAAGCCACATGTAAGAGGGTCTTTTGGTTTTCCAATGCTATCCCATCATAGGGAAGAGGAAGAGACCACTTTTGTCAAGAAGCCAAGTGGCATTCATGCACAAGGCCTTTGGAATTTCAAGAAGGGATGGAGACTTCTATAAAAGGGCATTGCCAAAAATTTGGAGGTCTTTTGCTCAAGTTCTCAACTTTGCTTCTATGGAATTTCGGCCACCACTACTTGCTCTCTACTTCTTACACTTTCTCCACTTTCTCACACTTTCTCACCAACCAAATGCCACCATTCTGAAAATCATCAAGAATACTCCTTCAACCTTTTGACTAGAGGTAGAGTACAAGGAGGTAAGAACCATTCCACCATTTCTTGCACATACACGCACAGCCAAGAGGGAAAACAACACCAAGTTTTGGTTCTAGAGTTTCACTTTAGAAACTAGGATTTTTTTTAAGAAAAGGAAGAACCCGAAATATTTTTCTTGTTTTAAGCTCATGAACATGAAGTATAGAGGGAATGAAGGCACACCACCACTCAGAAGAAAGGCTAGGATTTTTTTTAATTTTTTTCTCTTTAAGGGTTTCGGATTCTAGGGTTTTTTCATGAGAAAGCATTTTCGACAACCTTAGACACTCACACTCACCTTATTCTGAGACTAGGGTTTCTTTAGTCACCTTCTAATGTGTCTTGTATATATTTTTCAGATTTGCTATTTTATACATCGGATTTTTGTAAGTAAACTTCCAACTTAATTTTGATAACACTTGTATAGATTTCGTGAACTCTTATTTGTTTATCATTGCTTGAATCTTGCTATACATATGCTCAGTTTTGATGAAAGGATGAGATGCTAGGTTTTTCATGATGGTTTGTTGAAGTGTATTTTGAATATGTCTTGTTAGGGTTTTGGTTTTGATATGAATATGTGATATGCATGCTTATTTTGATATATAAATGGGTAGAAGCATGAGTATATGTGTTGTGATGTTGAAAATTCCTGTTTGGAGGACTTGTATGAATCGGCTGAGGCTATATCAAGGCTATTTGAATCTGTTTTGTGTTCGGATAAGTATGATTCAAGTATGTTTACATGTATTCATCATGATTGTATGATTCAAGTATGTTTACATGTATTCATCATATGATTAAGTGTTCTAATGTTTTCAAGCCATATTGTGAGATGCTTATTGTGGATTGGGCTATATGTGTTTCGGTTTTCACATGTTACATGAGTATGATAAAGTGTAGCATCATGTGTCCATGTCTCATGCATATAGGTCTATATTTTCAAAAAATAAAAAGGCCAAAGTATGTTTTATCACTACCTCAAATGCTAGGACGAGAAAATGCCCAAGTGGAAATCTCTGTCCACTCTAGGGTGTCTAAAGTCGAGTGGAGACCCCTGGGTCGATGAAATATGAAATACAGTCGATGGGCCTCGAATGGTTTCTTAAGGAAAGGATACCGGAGCAAGGTTGCACCTCAAGCTAGTGGATGTCATACGATGAAGGCGAATTAAGAGAACTACTGTAAAAGAATATGTTTATGTTATAACATAGTCACTTTGATCAAGTGGATCGTTGGTTGATGCGGTAACTAGTGGGGAACACATGGTGCTTAGGGGAGCCATGAGGTATTCATCTATGTAAATCATGAAATGAACAAGGCATTTGAGCTCCATGTTATGATACGATATGATATGCCATGATATGATATGATATGACATGCCATGATATGTTATGATATACCATGATATGTTATGTTACGATGTGATATGACACAATATGAAAATTTTATAAAATGATTAGAATGACATGATATGTTATGACAAGAACAAGTACCCGAGCTCAAATGATATGAACATGTGTTAAGAAGTCTAAAAGATAAAAGGATGTTTTATGAAAAGTCTATGTTGAATATGTCAAAGTTTTACGTCAAAGTTCGTGTCTATGCATTCATTTGTGGTTTACTTTTATATGCTTGTGATATCTACTGTATGTTGACTGTTTATTTGCTGAAATTTCTTGAAATTTTACAGTAGTAGTTTCCACTACAATTCCCCACCTAGAATAGTAGAAGTTGTTATAGGTTTAGACGACCATGACGAAATGCTAGAGGACTGAACATCGAGGAGGTGCCCAAGACCAATGAGAGCTCATCGGAGCCCTCTTTATTGGATAGGATAGAGAACGTTGAACGGCTCATTGTCGAGGCATTACAGCTCATAGAAGAGATGAAGAGGTTAAAGAATCGGGACAACGACTGGTTTTTTGAGAAGACAAAGAAGCTGGATTAAAGAAGTACCTTTGGGTCAAAAGAAAAGAAAAAGGAGAAGGGGGAAATGACTTTTGGTTTTTTGCAAAAATAGTTTTTGATGGTCTCGTGTTTTGGGAGTCCTTTAAAACAATTATCTATTTTTTAGTACTATTATGAAAGTTTAAACTTTTGGGATGCTTACATTTGGTACCATGACTATTATATTGTCACCGTCCTTATGTAGTTAAAATAATTATCCACTACGAATGACTGCATACTGCTAGATTTATAGGTGCATTGCATCTTATTTGTCATATATATAGCCTTGAGTTATATGTCCCGACACTTCAATCACCGTCCAATCCCAAATGGGGGCTGGGGGCATCACACTAATGCATGCTAGACAAGTGGCGCCATCGTTAATAACTCTTCATAAATGATGTGCAATTCACCATGAGCTCCATTAATGACTTTCCATAAATGCTCTGCAATTTTCCACAAGCTCCATTAATAACTCTTCATAAATGCTCCACCAACCACCACTAAGCTTTAATTGCTCCACCAATCACCTTTGAACTTTAAATGCTTCAGCAACCACCACTACTTTAAATGCTTGAGTGCTATTGGGTGATGGTGGACAGCACACTAGGCTAGGATATAGGGTACAAAAATCTGAATAGTGTTCTTGGAAAGAATCCTATTGCCAAGTGGCATGGGTCCTTAAAAATTAAAAATCCTCTTCATCTTTCTCAAAATTACTCTCCTAGGAAACCTAAGAATGCCTTGCATGCGTGCCAAGTGGCACTAGCCGAAACCCCTTAATGCCTTCTTCATGATTAACTTCTTGAGAAACTTAAAATTTTCACATGAATATGGCGTCAAGTGGCAAGCTTTGCCATTACTGAAACTTCTCTCTTACTCCCTCATCATTACTTCCTTGAAAATATAAGAAACATCCTTGCACTAGCTCCATGTGTCAAAGCCCCTCCATTCTCTCTTCTTCATGCCCTAGCCGAAATCCTATTCCTCCTCTATTTCATCATTGGTTTTCTTGAAAACTTAAGGGACTTATCTGCATGGAGAATAACTAGCGCCTCCCTTGAGGTGGCAACCCTAAACTTCCCTTTATCCATTCCTGGTCTAGACACAATGACCTTAGAGAAGGTGAAGTGCATGGCTGCCAAATGGTAGTGTAGGTGGCGTGTGGCCTCCAAAACCTGAAACCCTAATGGTTTTCTTGCATAATGAGATCTTTCTAGAACCCTTAAACTTCTTTGCATGGAAGACATGTGGCGTCTCCTACTCATTGGCCTAATTCCATATCTTCTTCTTCTATCATTAGATCCTTCTTGAAAACTCAAAAAGTCATTTGCATGTGTGCCATGTGGCACCCTTTTCACTCTAGTCGAAAATAGCTTATTCCTTTCCTAAATATGGCTTTTTCTAGAAGCTTTATTGCATGTTTGCCAAGTGGCAATCCTTGGCAAAAATGAAAACTCCCATCACTTAGATGCCTCATGATTGTGGCCTTGGGAACTAAAGGTCCCCTTCTTGCTTGGCTCCAAGTGGCGCCTCCCACTTACACATAAAACTCTAATGGCTTTTCTCAACCCTAAACCCCTTTATGGCCAAAATTCACTAGACTTTGGGCTTTCTCTTGGGCTTGGGCGCCTATCCCACTAATAAAAGATAAGGTCCATTTCACTCACATGGTTCTAGTCTTCATAATCCATTGGGCTTAAGTTCACTAGCTCAAATTAGAAATTAGTCTTAACCTCAAGAACCTAGCTTGGGTCAGGATGTTACAATATGCCAATAAGCATTTTTATAATAAAAGATATATATAAATATATATGTATATGTATATAATATATATAAGTCTATATAAACAATGACATGTGTTTCAAATTGGTATCCCCATTCTACCCTCACATTTATGGTTAAATTATTGGCCAACCTGTGACACTCCTAGATTCCACTTAGGATTGGGTGGATTCTGAAGTGCCGGGACATACAACACAAGGTTACCTACCCTGTTCATGAAAATTACAGATGTAATGCACCTAGCAATATACAATATTCACAGTGGATAATATATATATATTTTTTTTGAGTAATATTATGCACCAATTGAGATATATCCCAAAAACTTTGAAACAGAATACACAAACAATAGAGTGATAGACTTTCTTGATTAAAGCATAAGTCCAAAAGGTCTATAATCACAAAAGTACGGGAGACAGAGCTCCATAAGTGCATGCGTAAATTGAAACATCTACTGTGCTAGTTCGTCGAGTAACTCACGCAACTCAGTCAAGGATGCCATAATACTATCTATAAATTGGATCATGGAGGCTACGAGCTCTGCATCGTGTCTGCATTGCCTAGTCGATCGTCTCCAGTCGGCCATCATTTGTTGTATCTCCCAGTCCTGACACATCGTCTACCCTTCTAGGGGATGACTACCATGATGAGATTTGAATACAAATCTCAACAAGTTAACAAAGAACTTAACTAACAGTTTAAAGATGCATACATGACGTAAAAGTATGAATGCATAACATGATCATAAATAGCTTGACATAACTTGACATTTAATATGGCATGTACTAACATGAATTGAACTGACATGAAAAGTACTTGAACATGGACTGAATATGGATTGAACCTAAACTGAACGTGAAATAACATGAGCATGAACATGAAATAACATGAGCTTGAACATGAAATACATGAACTTGAAATCTTATTCATTAATAGCATGATCAATAAAAGTGACAATGTGGGTGTTACACGGTTTCCCTTGAGCCGTGTGTCCCCACCGATTACAGTATCACAACACAAGTATCTGCACCAGCTGTGAGTGCGTTAACATATGTACCAGTTCACAGGTATTTGCACTTACTATAGAAAACTTAATGTATGTATCCCGTGTCAGGTATCTGCACTAGCACGAGTACCGAGTACATATAACATGAAATTGAAAGTCGGGGGCACCATCACGAGTACGTATAACATGAAGTTGTATCAGGATCGGCATACAACAAGTAGTTGGCTTCAGATGGTTGAGGATGAGCTCGATCCTAAGAAGAGGCTAGACTTGATTTTAGTATTTATAGCGATGGCTCTATACACCATAGAGTGGATGAGAGAGTTGATTAGACTATGTAGTATCTATATCAAGATTTTACCTCTCACTTTATGTTGAACCTATGCGGACCTCTTGAGTGAGGAAGTATCTAATTATGATTTATTAATCATTGGGATGTTTAGTTCATTCTAGCATCAAATATTTTTGTCACCCTTAATTCTGCTGCGATTATTGCGTACTGCTAGATGCTTACTAGAATGCATTGCATATTAACTATCATAAACGGGGGTATATAACCATGTATTGCATGTTCCGACGCTCCAAAGTTTTCATTTCATCCCAAGTGAAGGTTGAGGGGTGTCACATAGTAGTGGTATGAGAGACACTCATTAAGTTGAACATTTTCAAGTAGAGCAGTCCCCACGTTGTACTTGCAAATTCTGAGGCATTAAACTGACCTACCTATAGAAAAGACACTATGCTTGTTTGTTTCATTGGTATAAAAGGAGTATCTTTTCATTGGTATGCAAGCATGATGATGATGATGATGAGGATATACACGAATGCTCTTTGGGTTGTTTATGTATGATTAACCATGCTATTTAGTTCATCATAAGTTAGACTCAGGAAATGTATCTAATTGGTTTTTTAGTTTTTGGTATATATCTTGATTTTTTCATTTTGTGATATTAATTTCTTATTTTTTAACATTTTAATGAAGAATTAACCACCAGCATGGAGAGTATACTACATAAAGATGATTGAGATTTGAGGTGCATTAGTGAAATTGTGTAACTATTTTTTGCTTAATTTTGTTTCATTATTTTTATAATTTTATGTGGACTTATCTTATTTTCTCACTTGTCTTGTTCTCTTTTCTTTAAGCACAACTTGGAATGGGAACAAGCAAAGGCTGCCTAATATTTATTTTTATCTTGTTGGTCATGTAATTGATTTCAATATATTTGTGTTGTTTTAGTTTTGTTGGTTGTTGATGTAGTTGGGAATAATATTTGGCTTGTATTTGAGTGTGTTTCTTATTTGTAATTTATTCATTAGTGGATGATTGGATGATGGACGTTGTCATTGGACGTGGTTACTCTTACTAGTTGTTAGTTGTTATTTGGGCCCTTGGTTGTTAGCTTGGACCTTGGCTAGTTAGTTGAACAATCCTTTTATTGTTTTTAGTTGGTTTGGGAGTATGAGACTCTAATATGAAATTATAAATGATGAGATATCAAGAATAGCCTAAATTTTAGTTTCTTTAATTGTTTTTTAATTTTCCAGGTTTGCATAGTATATGACATATTTTTAGTTATATATATATTTTTTGTTTTTTTCATATCTAAAATTTGTTTTTCTAGATGTTTTTAGTAAACTTGAAAGCCCACAAAAAATATTTATTATATATAAAATCTTGTTTAAAATTAGGCTAAATATAAGGCCAAAAATAAAGTCCAAAACCAACTTTGCACTGACATTTTATTGGAGTCAAAGTCAGAGTTAGAGTTTAGATTTGCACTTCAACAAACTAAGGCCCCGCTTGGATACACAGATGAGATAAGATGAGATGAGATGTTTTGAATAGTAGTTGAATAAAATATTAATAGAATATATTTTTTAGTATTATTTTTATGTTGAAATTTGAAAAAGTTGAATTGTTTATTATATTTTTGTATGGAGATTTGAAAAAGTTGTAATGATTGAGATGTGATGAGATAGTGGTTTTATGTAAACAAACGGGGCCTAAGAGTCGGATTTCCTACATATTGACTTCAACTCAGTCAATGCTTAGCCCTAGTTAAGATGTGGGAGGAGGTTTAGGGAATGGTGGTGTAAGATGGAGCAAAGTGTTTACTCGTGCATGTGGGTGCTAGATGACGCAAAGTCGTGTGCTTCTATTTGTGCAGCATGCGACGGCAAGGAGGCTTGCCTGGTGATGTTGGGCAGCACATGGAGGGGGATGGCGGAGCTTGAAAGTGCAATGGCGAGGGCTAGAGGTTGTTGCAGCGCAAGGAGAACCCTAAGGGCTATTAGGAAACTCTCTACGTGCATGAGGGGCTTCACCGAGCGCATATATGTGTATATATAGGGTTGTGAAGTCCTGGGTCTTCACACGGGTCATGGATCTTGGCTCTAGGTCTTGGTTCCTCAACAGACATGCCTAATGGGTTTGGGCCATGAGCCCTAGATCATCATCCTAGTCCAGATTCATTTATCTCCAATTCAAAACCCAACAACCTAATTTCTAAAATCCTTTAGTGTCTAGTCTTCCAATTTTTGTACTTAAACTCAATAAAATTAATTTTAAAAAAACCCTAATAATTATCCAAACCTAACAACCATAGTAAAATAATAATATAACATAATAATAAAATAAATTATTCTCTAAATTATACTAGGGGTTACATCTACCATTCATTTCATTTGCATTACGAGTTGGTAACATTCTTCCGTATCATGCCCCCTCAACCTCTAAAATAGTGTAATGATCCGGTCCAATAATTTTAAAATTAGAATATTGATAATTTTTATTTAACCTAAATTATAATTAATGGGTGATATTTGCTAAGCCCACGAGTTATTAAAATTACGTTGTTCTCTAGGAACTTTAATTGGGCTCATATGCCCAAAGTTTATTCTGATAGATTATAAATTTTCATTGGGCTCAATAATTAAGTTAAAGTTCAGTTAACAATTATAGCCTAAAATGGAGCCAAGTCATTAGGCCCTAGACTGTATTGTAACTCTTAAGTCATGCACTTCTCCACTTTCCACTAGGATTCACGTCTCAATTGAGTTCAATAGGGATTACAATTCTAGAGCCATTCGCATTAAAATTCTTAAACGTGATTTCCTTCTATATATACCCACGTAGCCCCAGCCACACCTCACTTTCTCACGTTGCCTATGAGTCCCTCCCCCACCTTGATTTTTCTACTTCCACAGGCCAGGACATAAACCGTGATCACCAGCAATTATCATGCAAGCTACAACGCAATATCTCTGTCCTTTCTCAAGGCAAACAGCCTCCATGCACGACTAGTGCACCAGTCCTCAATCTTCACGTTAAAACTCTCTTCTCCACGCTACAGTAGTCGCAAACATCCATGAGAAAATAACCTCTACATTCTCTTCTACGTCCAGCCACCTCATGCCACAGGAAGATCCTCCACGTCTCCTCCCTCAACCACAACAGCACGTCAAGCCACCACCTCCTTCTTATGCACTGCTCAACAAGCACCTCGACCAGTTTCTCTCTCTGCTAGTGACCACCGCACGGGTTGCCCTTCCACGTCCAGCGATGCATCAACATCACTAGGTTAA
Source organism: Pterocarya stenoptera (assembly GCA_003123785.1). Taxonomy (NCBI): domain Eukaryota; kingdom Viridiplantae; phylum Streptophyta; class Magnoliopsida; order Fagales; family Juglandaceae; genus Pterocarya; species Pterocarya stenoptera. The sequence continues at coordinate 118,913 of QEOT01003715.1, read as the reverse complement.
GCCCCTATTTCAAGCAACAAAAATAAAGCACCTCCATAGCAGGACAAATCGAGAGCCACGACCCACGCCTTGCAACAGCTCCTCCACAACACCACCCCCAGCAACTGTAGCACGCTGTAGCATCCACCATGAAGACCCACGCTGCTACACGTGAACCACCATCACGCTCCCAACTTCAGTTACATTCAATCTCCATCACTCGATGTAAGCCACTCCCTCACGTTAGCTCTCCCTCTCTCTTCTTCTACTTCACGTAACTCTATCTACCAATGTAGCTCTCTCTCTTTGCACACTATTTTTCCCTCATCTCAGTGTTGTAACTTATCATCTCCCTGTTCCCTCATTAGACTACCAAATTTCAAATAATACCCATGCCCAGTTGGTATTAACCGTATGATTTAAATAAAATAGAGAAAATATAAGCTTAGCTATAAAAATATTTGTAAGGTTTAATAGCATGATTATTGGAGAAATTTTGTGAAAATTAGAGTATTTGGAGAGATGAGATTTTAGGGTTTTGAGGATTTTAGTATTTTAGGTTTTATTACGAAGTACGTGATAAATGAGAAACTCATCGTACGTTACGTGTATTTTATAGGTAATTAGCTTCATCCCAGAAACATTGAATTAGTGCTATGAGGTAAGTAGTATTATCATACCCTTACACGTATGTACGGTAAATGACATGTTTTTTTTTTTTTTATAAAAGTATTATGCATGTACGCCCTCTATTGGAAACCCATTTTTATGTACCCAAGTTATGATAAAATGATGAAAAATATATGATTTTATGTATAGATTTCCTGTTAGCTTCAATGACATATGCATCAAGATATTTTATGAAAATCCATGGTTTTATGTGAAAAATTATGCATTAAGATATTTTATGAAAATTCATGATTTTATGTGAAGAATTATGCATCAAAATATTTATAAAAAAACATGATTTTATGTGAGAGTTATGCATTAAAAGATTTATGAAAAATTATGATTTTATGTGAGGAAACATGTATCATGACATTTTATGACATAATGCAATTTCACTTTAAATTTATGATATGACAAGTATGCAAGTATGATTATGATGAAGTATGAATGATAAGACACATAACGACCTATGTTATGATATGAAGATGGTACCATATGTTATGGACATATTGCATTGCCAGGTTATATACACTGGTAGTGCACCCAGTGTGTCTTCCCTATGTATGGATTCCACAACCTGCAGCCATGGACGGAACCAGAATCTACTTAGATTCGCTAACCCTAACTCACATGGGGTCAACAGTGGGTACGAACCTATGGCAAGTGAAAATAAGTTCATATTCATATTATTTATGTATGTATTTATGAGTATGCATATTTTTAAGAAATCCTATGTTTATTATGTTTACTATATGATGTTTTACTTATTGAGTATTCAACTCATTTTTTTTATGGTTTTATATTTTAACTACCTAGGTGAGATCTTTATGAGGATGGGACTACAGGACAAGACTTGGCCTAGGGAGGCGAGGCGAGGCATAGGCCTAGACAGTTTATGCTATGCTTAGTTTTACGATTTTAGTTTAATATATATATATATATATTGTATAAGCACATGAGAATTTATTGATTTTAAATAAGTGTTTCTACAGGCTCTCTTTTAGATTTTAAGTACTTAATAAACATTGGATTTATTTATTTATGGGATCTTTCATATTTGGCTCTTTGTAAAAAGATTTTTTTTTTTTTTAAGCTCAAGTTTAGTAGCACTTTGATTCCTTAAAAATTTTTAAGTTGACTTTAGGAGAGCGGGGTGTTACAAATACGCAATAAACTTCACACCTCGGCTCGCTTTGTCCCCCTTCTCCTATTGCCGGCCAGGATATGTAACACCCCACCTAATTAACCTTTGATTAACCCTTAAGTACTCTAGATTAGGCTCTTAATTATGGATTAATTACTTACATTAAGGTTGATAGTGAGATTAGCATTAATGTTGGTACTTAGTGTTAAATGAGCTACGGTTAATGAGCTAAGGATTAGAGAGGCAAGTCCATTAGTAATTTTGGTGAGACTTTTTAGGACTCTAGTGCATTCATGGGCCTAGCCCAAGAAAACCTTGAACCAAGCCCTTATGGAATCAATACTAGTTTTGGCCCCAAGTATAAGTTAAGTATAAGGCCTTTGGGCCAAACTTGATATAGAATGGACCCATGGCCCCATTAGGTCAAGTCAAATCTTGTCAACCCCAATTTTTGAGGTTCTTTTTTAACCCAACAAATCTGGAAAATGAGGCCCCCTCATTCAAAACCTAAGAAGCCCTTAAGCATTGAACTCATACACTTGACCCTTTTAAAGCCCACAAGGGCTAAAGCCATGATTGAGTTTATTTCACAATTCAAGACCAAAGGTCCAATACACCATACCATTAATTTCCTTAAGCCCAAATCATACCCAAAGTACCCAAATTAAGTTTTAAAAATTGGCTAAGGCCATTAACCATCATACTTGAGCTTAGTGCACTTTAAGCCATGTTTTGAAACTTAATTGAGTTTAATCTTTTCTTAAACCTTTTAATTTAAATTTTCTTGAATTAATACTCCATTAAACCATGATTAGACTATGTTAATACCCTAGCTAAACCACCTTACATGTTATTAAGAAAAATGACATAATAAGCCCAAACCTTGCACCAATTTTGTGCAATCTTCTTTGTAATGCTTGGACTGTTTTGTCCTTGGTCTAACATTTTTATGGTTTTTCCTCAAAGATAATATGGTCATTAAATACCTCATGAGACCCTCCAAAACTTAGTTTGGGCCTTGGACGAAATTGATTACATCAACCAACTCAAAAAGCCAAACCGGGTGCACCATGGTTTAGTTTGTGTTGTAATCGATTGTATTGATTTTGAACCAGCCTCCTGCCATGGTTTGCACCACCACCTCTTGCCACCTCTTTCACCACTCAATCCTCAAGAGGTCCCATGGCCATCATGAAAGATTTTGACTAAGTTTTTCTGCCCAAAACATCCAAAAATCGAACTGATTTCCTACCACCTCAAAACCACCTTCATCCGCCAGTTTCCAAGGGTGGTTTGTGGATTTTTCTACCACCCAAATGATGCACCATGACCAGGCCAGCTTCATATGATCAATGTAGCAATTGTGGAGGGGGAATCATGGTGCTTTTAGGCTACTATTCCCCCTGCACAAGATGACCTAAGCCCATGCAAATTTTTCCATATTTGAGCACCTCCCACTTTACCCAATCACCAAGCACCCAAGCCAACGCCCCTCACCCCTCGGCCACCTATAAGTACTTCACCTATCTTCTAATTTCATCCAAACCACAGCTCCAAGTATCCTCTTAAACCTTGAGAGCATTTCTCCCTCTTAGAGATCAAAAGAATACAACCGAGTGAAGTTTTGGTGAGTTCTTGAGTGTTCTTGTGTGAGGCTGTCTTGAGTGCTTGGAAGACCATGAATTTTGTAAGTTTTCTTGATTTTGATCTTAACTAACATTTCAAGTTTTGTTTCCAAGTGTTGGTGTGACGCCCCAATCCCTGCTTGGGATGGAACAGAAACTTAGAGCGTCGGGACATACAACACAAGGTTACATACCCCCGTTTATGACAGTTAATATGCAATACATCCTAGTATGCAACTAGCAATATGCAATAATCGCAGCGGAAATAAAAGCTTAAAATGTAAGATATGCCAGAATAACTAAAAACATCCCAACTTCATTAGAAAATTATCGTCTTCAAAATACCAATGTAGCATAGACTTGTATACAAAGTCATATTATTCTCTTTATGCGTTCTAAAGTATGAAGGACTTGGGCTATAAACATCAGCATTAAATCTAGCTTCTTTACAAAATCTGGCTACTTCTCAAACATGCAGATCCAGTGCTCCATCAATCCTGTCCTGGTCGATTCCTGACACAACTTCTATCATTCCAAGTGGAATGATAGTGGTCCCATAAAGGGGTGAGATTTACTCGAAATCTCAGTAAGTTAAACAACTAACTGGCACAAAGATAAATCAATCATGAAAAAATGATAAATATGCAATGCATGACATGTAGAAAATCAGTATGCATGTCTCCCATCCAGATTCCTCAACATCTTTTAAAAAAAAATGGAGACACGAGTTTTTACTCAGTAAGTAATTTCGTCATCATATTTGAGAAAATATAACTTCTTCATAAACTTTCATCATCATAGACTTACATCATTATCTTAATTAATAACATAACATGTGGTAACGTCACAGTTCCCCATATGCACTGTGAGTACTTGCCGGTGACCGTAGTACAACTCACGTTGAAACTACGTTGTCTATAGACTCGTTCTCAATGCATTGGTAAATATAACATAATATCATAAAATTCATAACGTGTACACCCACCAGCGTTAGGTGTCATAACATGTTGACTTCGCTCCGGTGTTCTTTAAAAAGAACCCATTCGAAGCCTGTTGACTGTTCTTCGTCAACTCAGGAGTTACCACTCCATTCTTAAACACTCCAGAGTAGACAGAGGAGTTCCACCAGGATAATTCCCCATCCTGGCCTTTGGGGTCGTGAAAAAATGATTTTCGTGCTATGTTTTGAAAAATGTTTCTCATGACATGTGCGTATATAGAAATTTTAATGTAAAAATGACATTTATAAATGTAATATGCAAAAATGATAAAAATGTCACATGTCATGTAATTATGCACTCAATGTATCATATAACATGACAATTTATGCTAAAAAATGATAATTGAAATATGAAATGAGCATTTATCAATAATTCATGAATAATCTATCAAGGTGTAAGTTAGAGGCCAACTTACAAACTTCTGGTGAAATTTGAAATTAGCTTCGTAGTTGCGTAAATCATGTGTATACTAAGTTAGGTTTAATACTCTTATGGATAGGTTCAAAATAAAAGGCTTCAAAAATTGAGAATTTACAAGAATACCCCTAGACTTTCAAAAATCGACATTTAAGCCCTAAATTTTCACTAATTGCAAACGAACTCCAAATTAAACCAAATTTCATGGACTTCATATTTTTGGCATTCTAAAACTATCTATGCACTTGGATTTTCAAAATTCAAAGTGAAACTTGTCCAACTAGTCCCAACCCGTGGCATGCAGCCTAGTTGATGCCTATGTGTATTTTCAACTATTGATCCCTATGAATGCATGCATATGAGATTTTCTTTAATCACTAATGATCATTAACATCCTTAGAGACATTATTAAGCCTAGTCCTTGAGTAATCAAGCTCATCCCAACACTTAATCAAAGCTAAGAAATCCTTAATCACCAATATGCTTAAAACCGATTCATGCTTGAAGATCAAAACAAGATAGATTTAAAACCTATCATGGCATGCTTCTAACCATAAATTTAACCTTCCATAATCATGTTAGGATAATGGTAGATCATATAAAAATCATGCTTAGTACATGCCATAGCTAAATTTCTATTTAAAACATTCAATCATTCAAACCTTCCTTTAATCGACCCGGTTTTGCATTAAGCATCATAACCTTCTCAAAACTCAACCAAATTTCGTACCAACACTTGGAAACAAAGCTTGAAATTCTAGCTAAGATCAAAAGAAAGAAAACTTACAAATTTCGTGGCCTTCCAAGCACTCTAGACTGCCTTACACAAGAACACTCAAGAACTCACCAAAACTCACTCGGTTTGCACTCTTTTGACCTCTAAGAGGGGGAAATGCTCTCAAGGCTCAAGAGGATGCTTGGAGCTGTAGTGTGAGTGAAATGAGAAGGGGAGGGAAGTATTTATAGGAGGCCAAGGGGTGAGGGGCGTTGGCTTGGTTGCTTGGTGATTGGGTGAAGTGGGAGGTGCTCAAATCTGGAAAATTTCCAGATTTGCTTGCATGAGCTTAGGTCAGCTTGTGCAGGGGGAATAGTGGCCTAAAACCACCATGATTACCTCTCCACAGTTGCTACATTGATCTTAGAAGGCAGGTATGGTCGTGGGGCATCATTTGGGTGGCAGAAAAACCATCCAACAACTATTGAAAACAGGTGGATGGAGGTGGTTTTGTGATGGTAGAAAATCAGTTCGGTTTTGGATATTTTTGGGCAACAAAAATGAGTCAAAATCCTTCATGATGGTCATGGAACTTCTTGGGAATTGGGTGGAGAAGGAGGTGACGTGGGGTGGTGGTGCAAACCATGGCAGAAGGCTGGTTCAAATTCAATCTGAACGGTTCCTACACAAACTAGACCAAGGTGCACCCAGTTTGGTTCAAGGAATTGGTTTATGCAAGTAATTTCGTCCAAGGCTCAAACTGAATTTGGGAGGGTTTCATGAGATGTTTAAGGACCATATTACCCTTGAGGACAAACCACAAAAATGTTGGGCCCATGGGCAAAACAGTCCAAGCATTACAAAGGGCAATGCACAAAACCTATTGAAGCATAGTTTGGGCTTGTTAAGAAATTTTTCATAATGGCATGTGGGTTGGTTTAGCTAGGTCATTAATAGGGTATTAATCAAGGTTTAAGGGATTGTTAATTCAAGAAAATTTGAATTAAAAAGTTAAAGAAAATATTAAGCACAATTAAGTTTCAAAGCATAGCTTAAAGTGCATTAAACTCAAGCATGAAGGTTAATGACCTTAGCCAATTTTCAAAACTTAATTTGGGTACTTTGAGTATGATTTGGGCTTAAGAAAACCAATGGCATGGTGTATTGGACTTTTGGTCTTTAATGGTGAAATGAGTCCAAACATGATTTTTGGGTCATGTGGGCTTAAAAGGCCAAATGTATGGGCTCATGGTTTAAGGGCTCTTGGGCTTTGAATGAGAGGGCCTCATCTTACAGATTTGTAAGGTTAAAAAGAAACCTCAAGATCCACTAAATTGGGCTAGAAAATATTTGACTTGGCCTAATTGGGTCATGGGTCCATTATATACCAAGTTTGGCCCAAAGGCCTTATGCCTTCCTTATAGTTGGGCCATAACTAGTCTTGAATTTCTTAAGGCTTGATTCAAAGTTTTTTTGGGCTTGGACCATGAATGCTCTAAAGTCCTAAATAACCTCACCAAAATTACTAATAGGCTTACATATCTAATCCTTAGCTCATTAACACTAAGTACCATGATTAATGCTAATCCCACTATCAACCTTAATGTAAGTACTTAACCCATAATTAAGAGCCTACTACCTCCACTCTTACTAAGTTAGGGCCAATAGTCTTATGTCCTTTTCATTGAGCTTATTTTCTAGAGTCCTCCAAGAAAGGCTTAAAACTTTATATCTCCCAAGTTGGGCCTATGGTCTTTTTGACATCTTAACCTTCGCCCATCACATCCTTAGTGCATTAGAGGCCTAAAGTCTTATGTCCATCAAGTTAGCCTTAGTGTCCATCAAGTTGGGCCTAATGCCTTAGTGTCTCTCTAAGCCTTTATACCCAAAAAGCTTGGGCCCTTAATAAACCAATCTCTTGGGCCTTCCTAAGTCCATCAAGAATTTTACCCAAATTGCTTAGCCCATTATTATGACAACAATCCAATGTGCCATGTGTCATTCCCTTATGGGCCTCTTGGCTTCTTATCCTCAAAATTAATAAATCACTAAAAATTCTCCAATCAACCTCCAAGAATTTCATTTTCCTCAAAAATCAATATTACACTAAAATCTTCTAATAATTATACTAAACCCAAAGTATATGTCCTTTTTGCCAAATCAAGTATCCAAAACGTTCTTATTCTCAAATAGCTCAACTCCTAATAACTAGAATTAAGGCTACTAAGGTCAAGGCCTAAGGGCATTTTAGGCGGGGTGTTACAGTTGGTATGAAATTTGGGGTAGTTTTAAAAAGCATATCACACTTAGATCAAAACCGAGTCAATTAAGAGATGGTTTGAATTATTGAATGATTTTAGTTGAATATTTAGCTATGGTATGTCCTAATCATGATTTGATATGATTTATCAGTATCCTAACATGATTATGGAAGGTTTAATTTATGGTTAGAAGTATGCCATGATAGGTTTTGAATCTATCTTGTTTTGATTATTAAGCATGTATCGGTTTTAAGCATATTGGTGATTAAGGATTTCTAAGTTATAATTAAGTGTTGTGATGAACTTGATTATTCAAGGATTAGACTTATTCATGTCATTAAAGATGTTAGTGATTATTTGTGATTAAAGAAAATCTCATATGCATGCATTCATATGTATCAATAGTTGAAAACACACTTAGGCATCAATTAGGATGCATGCCACGGGTTGGGACTATTTGGGTAGGTTTCACTTTGAATTTTAAAAATTCAAGGGCATAGAAGGTTTTATAATGCCAAAAATATGATACTATGAAATTTGGTCAAATTTAGAGTTCGTTTGCAATTAGTGAAAATTTAGGGCCTAAATGAATTTTTTTTTTTTTTTTAAAGTCTAGGGATATTTTTGTAAACACTTAATTTTTTAAGCCTTTGATTTTGAACCTATCCATAGAAGTATTAACCCGAACTTAGTATATACATGATTTACGTAGCTACAACGTTATTTTTTAATTTTTTTCAAAAGTTTGTAAGTTGGCCTCTAACTTATACTTTGATAAATTATTTATGAATTATTGATAAATGCTCCATTCATATTTCACAATTTTCATTTTAGGCATAAAATATCATGTTATATAATATATTGAGTGCATACTTACATGACATGTGAGATTTTCACCATTTTTAGCATATTGCATATATGTCATTTTTACATGAAATTTTGCTACATATACATATGTCATAAAATACATTTTTCAAGCATAGCATGAAAATCATTTTGTCACAACCCTAAAAGTCAAGATGAGAAATTATCTATGCGGAACTTTTCTGTCCACTTTGGAGTGTTTAAAAATGGAGTGGTAACTCCTGAGTTGATGAAAAACAATCAACAAGCTTCAAATGGGTTCTTTTTAAAAAATGCTGGAGTGAAATCAATATGTTATGACACCTAATGCTAGTGGGTGTACATGTTATGAATTTTATGATGTTATGTTATATTTACCAATTCGTTGAGAGCAAGTCTATAGACAATGTAGTTTTAACATGAGTTGTACTACTGTCATCGGCAGGTACTCACAGTGTATATGAGGAACTGTAACATTACCGCACGTTATGATGTTAATCAAGAATTGACATTAATGATGAAATTTTATGATCATGAAGTTTTATGAAGAAGTTATGTCTTTTAAAAAATGATAACAAAATTACTTACTGAGTAAAAACTCGTGTCTCCATGTTTTGTTTTAAAAGATGTTGTGGAATCTGGATGGGAGACATGCATACTGATTTGTTTGCATCTCATGCACTGCATATTTATCATTTTTCATGTTTGATTTATTTTTGTGTCAGTTGGTTGTTTAACTTACTGAAATTTTGAGTAAATCTCACCCTTTATGGGACCATTATACTCGGAATGATAGAAGTTATGTTAAGACTCGACCAGGACGAGGTTGATGGAGCACTGGATCTGCATGATTGAGGAGGAGCCGGATCTGGAGAGGAAACTGGACTTAATTCTGTTGTTCATAGCCCAATTCCTTCATGCATTAGATCGTATGAAGAGAATGATATTACTTTGTATATAAGTCTATGCTACTTTGGTATTTCGAACATGATGACCTTCTAATAAAGTTGGGATGTTTTTAGTTATTCTGGCATATCTTATACTTTAACCTTTTATTTTCACTACGATTATTACATACTAGGATGCATTGCATATTAACTGTCATGTAAGGGAGTATGTAACCTTGTGTTGCCTGTCCCGACGCTCTAAGTCTCCGTTCCATCCCAAGCAGAGGTTAGGGGCATCATAAGATATCTCACCATTATTTTATAACTACATCAAGACATCAACTGCCCTTAACTGCAGGGTGTACTTGAGGAAGGGGCAAGACATCTCTAGCCATGCGACGCAACTACTATTTTCTCCCTTCGATCCTGGTCCATTCCTTCCTCATTCTTTTTTGGTCTCGTAAGTGCTCTGAGCATGCTTGACATTAATGAACTCATATGCCTTGTCCATGAAGCCCCTCAAGGTCGATGGTGTTCTCCTTGCCAATTCCCCCATGAAAGAACTGTGTGGCCATATCCCTTCTAATAATTCAGCTAAGGTGTCTTCTCTTCTTGGTCGTTGGTGGTGACCTTTCCTTATTAAACCTGACCATGTAATCTTTAAGACGTTCATCTTCTCTCTATTTAACCGTCAAATAGGTTTACGACGGGCCTCCTCTAACGTTTGCTTGCCATAAGTTGTGCTAAAAGTAGACGACTCAGGTTGTCAAAGTTGGACATGGAATGAGAGTGCATGTTCTAGAACCATCTTCTCGCCATTCCGTTTATGGTTAGAGGAAACGTGCTACAAGAAATTTCTTCTGGATACCCACAAAATGACATATGAGATGTATACGTTTCCTGATGCTCCACCGGGTCTCTCACCACGTCATATAGGTCAATTTGCAACACCCTAAACTTCCCAGGTAATTGCATAGACATAATTTCACGTGTGAACGGCAGGTGGGTGTTACTTGAGGCATGATCAACCATGGAAGACGTCCCTACTTCCAAGCCATCTACTCTTACTTAGCATGCAAGTCGTTCAATCCCTCATGTTTAAGATTCTTAAGCTTTTGTTCTTCTCTAGTGCCATGTTCTCCTCCATGGGAGCCTTCATCAAAGACTTATTCCTCCTCTTGTTCTTTCTTCCTCAATTCATTTCCTAGTTCCTCATTTTGTTGGAGCATTATGTCGACTATCTGCACCATTTTCTATAGTGTTAACTCCATCTCAAGCATCCTTTAGTCAACCATCGTCTAAGATACTGTGGCTCCACGCTTGGCTCTACTCCGATTGCCATTATTCAAAATTTTGTGGTGATTTCGGCCGACTCCAACGCAAGACAACTTGAGGCAGTGGTTTGAGGTGCAGCCTATTAGAGACCGGTTTGGGAATTTTGTGGTGATTTTTTTTTTTTTGAAAAGAGACGAAGGCCACCTGTCCATGAGTGACCCCCTTCCAATTTTATTAAAAAAAAACCTCACCTATGGTAGAGGAACACTGTGGAACCAATCAAAAAACATCAACACCCTCTCGAAAAAACAACTAGCTCAAGAAAGAATAGAAAACAACAAAACAAAAACATACAAACATGAAAACACGACCTCAAGCTCTAATATTCGGCAATCCCAATTTATCCGTCCTAAGCATACCCCTTAACGTCCTCGGAAGTGAACTCCAATCCGTGTATCGCCTCACAATACCCTTCTCCCCTTGTCACGCAAGAAAATTAGCCAGCCCTTGCCTTCTCTGAACTGATGAGCAACAGTGAAATGAAGTCCCCTTAACAAACTAAGAAGCTCTTGCCAGTAATCCCACAAGTACCAGTTCAAGCACTTCCTAGCCAACAGCCAGTTGACTACCAGCATTGAATCACACTCTATCTCCATCTACGTAAACCCCATATCCCAACACATGCACACACCAAGTAAAAGGGCTCTCAATTCTACCATGTTATTTGTACCATGTCCGAAGTGTGTTGAGAAAGCACCAATAAAGTTGCCCCCATGATCCCGTATCACACCGCCACCTCCGCAATTCCTAGGATTACCTCGACAGCTCCCATCGACATTAATCTTGACCGACCCCTCAACTAGAATGTTCCAATAAATCAGTTGCTCTCTTCTCCTCCGAACACTACATAACGGAACATCAAGTGCTTTCAAGATGGAGATGTCCTTTGCTGTGGTGATGTTGTGGCTTCCTGGTTTAGGAAGCAAATGAGGTTGGAATTCGGCGCAAGTTGTGGACAATGATGCTTTGGTTTTCAGCACACGAGGGAAGAGATATAGAGAGGCCGACAAAGGCTTTGAGGTGGTGCAAGTCCTCCTGTGGTTGCTTGACTGTTGTTCCGTGTTACAAATTCGTGAGTTGGAGTTATTTGGTGGTTCATGCTTCAGCCTTGCTTCGGTTTAGACTTAGGGCTATGACTTGCTTCTCCTTGTTGCTCTTGAGGTAATGTAAAACATTGGAGTATGGTCGTACATGCTGGAGAAAGATTGTTGGTCGTTCATGGGAAGAAGCTGCTTGAACGTGGGAGGTGCTTGGGTGGAGGCTATGGTGCAGCAACCCTAAAACTAGAGCAGGTTGTACGTTATACATGGAACTATGGTTTATATACAATTAGGCAAGGCAATTTTCTTGGGCCTTGGGTTGGGTTGCTCCATGGGTTCTGTGCTTTTTCTTCTTGAGTCTTTGAACTATGGCTTGCTTATGTTCTCATGGGCCAAATATTTACAAATTTCTTATGATTGAGTCTTAAATCCAAAATGAGCCCAACTCATCCATTAAATGCTTTATGGGCCTTTTAAAATAATTGGGTCCTATAAAATCCAATCATCTCAAAATAATTTTATGAGCCCTTGGCTATCCAATAAACTCATTTGGGCTTCATATAGAATTCATGGGTCTAGGACCCAATTCTAGTGTGATACCCCACTAGAAATACAAGAGCCAAGATATTATTAATGTCAAATCTTGGAATAAGTGACAAGGATCATATGGATTAAGCAAATGGTGAAGGTTTATGATCTTTAAGAGAACCAGACTTTTTAAATTTAATTGAGACATTTAAGATTATAATTTGGCAAAATGACTTTCACCATAGCTCCGGTTGGAAGTTTTGGAATATATAGTGCAATAAAATATTTTGTAAAAATGTGATGCCAAGTGGGCCAATGGGACGATGACACGTGGCATGAAGAGGAATTGCCACCTCATCAAAAAGGGTGACCGGTACTTAACATCCTTTGGAGGATAGATTAGTAAGATGGGGCCCAAATTTAGTAGGACTTAGAGGCCCAAGGTGAAGCCTAACTTAGTGGAAATTGAGGCCAAACTTGGTGCAATTTGAAGTCCAAAAGGAGGCCCAAAGTTGAAGCCCAAGCTTAGGTCCAACTTAAAACAAACTTGAGGCCGAAGTTTAGAAAAAACCTGAGGACCAAGCTGGACCCTTATGCTCACCATGATGACCCATAGCTAGGCTTGTCAAGAGAGCACACTCTAGACGCACATGGTATTGTCGAGTTCATCAAGCCATGCATCACTTCAAAACTTTTCTGCTAAGATCAGCCCTTCCATGAGGAAGAAAATAACCTATTTTCCAGCCCTAAAGATTCGCAAGATCAGCACATTATGTCATGACTTTAGACCTTACTTTTTTCACATTAAAATCACTCCAAGATAGGGACTTATGCAACCGAACACTTCAAGCAATCTCTTCAGGTATTTTTCTGCAAAACCCAGCCCTCTTTCATTAGTTTAGAGCAGTAAATTTAGACCTATAGATAGGATTAAGTGCAGCTCATCAATGATGGTCATACATTTGTCAAACAAAGCACTCAATGTAAGGAAACATATGCAGCCGAGTATAGTGATTGCTTTCATGTCTTTTTCTGCAAACAATCAGCCCCCTTCTCAACTCATCTTGAGATGCCTTTAGGTTTGAAAAAGAATTGAGGACCCTCAGATGCCCACCCCAATCTTTTGCCCTACACTTGTCCAATTGATTGAAGAAAGGAAGATAGAGGTCAATGTGTGTCTCTGCAAACCACTTCCATGTGTCCATCATTCAGCCATTGGTCTTGTTAAGGTCCTCAATGGTGGCGATGGAGGATGAGAGGGAAACCCTAGAGTGAAGGAGTACGCAAGGGAGAAAGAGACAAGTTGTGAACTGAACTAAGTGAAGTGTTATGTTCGAAGTCAAGGAAGTGAACTACAGGTATAGATGTGATCGTGGGATGTCGTCGTTTGAGTAAGGGAGAAATAAAATGCAGCGTACTGGGAAGCTACAACGGACACTTGTTTTAAATCCAAACACTGCGTTTCACTTACTTGAATTGCAGTGCTTTAAGGGCTGTGACCCTCACCTGTTTTCCTCTTTGTCATTTACTGTTATTTTACTTTTCATTCTCATGTATTTCAATTCCGTTACATTGCATTTTCAATTCGGTTAGAGTGTCAGAGGCATATAGGAAAAGGAGGAAAACGTAGAGCACTATCAGACAAGAACAAAGAATATTCTAGACTAATTGTGGAGGTTGGGTTACCTCAAACAGACCCATGGCTGATTTGCTTGAATGAAATCCTTCTTTTCCTTTTCAACTTGCTCTTCTTCCTGAACTTTTATCTGTCTTCATATCTTTTTCACGCTTCACCATCCCTTTTTTGGAAGCAGTACCTAACATTTGGTATCCAAAGCCTTCATCTGATGGCAGATAACACACGCTCCAAGCAGTAGCTCGATGCTCTCCAAAAGCAGGTGGATTCACAGCAAGAAAACATGCAAAAGGTGAATGAAAGGTTAGATTATTTAACTGAAGGAATGGAATAGCTTAATGATATGATGAGAACTATGATGGCACTCCATAATAATAATGTTAATAGGGAGTTACAAGTTGGTCCTGAAGGGGCGTTACATCCCAGGGGTATGAATCAGAGGGGAGTCCGCTTGGATTTTCTCCATTTTAATGGTGATAACCCAGCAGGTTGGGTTTTTAAGGCCACACAATATTTGGAATTCCATCAAACACCTCCTGCTCAGAGGTTGTTAATGGCTTCCTATAATATGGAGGGTGAGGCCTTGGTATGGTACCAAAACGCTGTTGATTCCGGACAGTTTACGTCATGGGAAGCATTTGTGAGGGCCTTATTACTACGATTTGGCCCTACGCTTACGATGACCCTATGGAAGCACTAACAAGACTTAAACAAACTTCCTCTGTAGCAATATATAAAGCCCAATTTGAAGCATTATCAAATCGTTTGAGGGGGTGTCCGACCTTCATAAGCTGAGTTGCTTTATGAGTGGACTAAAAGATGAGATCCGGTTGCCCATTCGCATGCTAAATCCTATTAATCTAGGGATAGCCTTGGGCTTAGCTAAAATCCAAGAGGAGTACCTAACCTCTACCAGGAGAGTTTTCAGATCTGGTCTAGAACAACCATTCCCACCATCTGAAAATTTTTCACCACAACAAGGCTAATCAAGTAACAGCGGTAGTAGGCCTAACTATACAACACCAAACAGAAGAATTTCTTCCGTATCCATGGATGATAAGCGTCGCAAAGGGCTCTGTTTTCATTGTGAAGAAAAATGGAACCCAAATCACGTGTGTAAATCTCCTAAGATGTATGTGTTACAAGGCCAAAATGAAGTGGAAGATGTAGGGGGAATGCATTGCAAACCCAGAGTTGGAAATGAGGGTAACTACAAGGCCCTCACCTGCAGTACCTAGGGAGGCTGAACCAGAAATTTCTTTCAATGCGATCTTGGGAACCCCAAGCCCCAATACCATGAGACTCATCAGAAGAATTGGTAAGGAACAGGTGGTTGTCCTCATTGATTCAAGGAGTACCCATAATTGTTTTGACTCATCTATTGCCTTGAAAACCAAACTCAAGGTGGAAACCACAAAGGGTTGTCTGTCAAAATAGCTAATGGGGACTTGGTGCAAAGTGAAGGTTATTGCAGTAGTATCTGCACCAGCATACAAGGTAATCAATTTTACCCTTCATTTTATGTTTTATCCTTGGGTGGCTGTGATATTGTTTTGGGGGTACATTGGCTGGCCACTTTAGGCCCGATTATCTGGGATTTCTCTAAGTTGACTATGGAGTTTTCATTTGCTGATACAAGGGTCTGTTTAAGGGGTTTAAGTCCTTCAGGACTATCTTTTGAGGAGGGCAGTAAATCCCTCTTGCATTCCATTTGTGGTGGGAAGGGATTTTTATTTCAATTGGTCGGTACTGAACTGGAGCAAACAACAAGCACTGTCTCAGAGGGAATTCAGGGTGTCTTAAACAAATTCCAGCAAGTTTTTGATACCCCAAAAGGGTTACCACCCTTTAGGTCTTATAACCATAAAATTATTTTGAAGGAAGGCACTCAACCAATTTCAACTAGATCATACCGTTATCTATATTACCAAAAGGAGGAGATTGAGAAAATTATGATGGAACTGCTGTCCACTGGGGTAGTAATGCCAAGTAGCAGTCCTTTTTCATCCCCGATCTTGTTAGTGAGAAAGGCGGATGGTAGTTGGCGCCTTTGTGTTGATTATAGGGCACTTAACCAAGTCACAATTAAAGATAAGTTCCCTATACCAATTATTGATGAACTGCTGAACGAGTTATGTGGGACAGTGATTTTTTCGAAGCTGGATTTACGATCGGGTTACCGCCAGATCAAGGTAGCCTCGGATGATGTGCCCAAAACGGCCTTTAGAACACACGAGGGGCACTATGAGTTTCTTATGATGCCCTTGGGGCTCACTAACGCCCCTTAAAGCCTTATGAACACCATTTTCCGTCCATTTTTGAGAAAATTTGTGTTGGTTTTTTTTTACGACATTTTGATTTATAATAAATCATCGGAAGAACACTTGGGTCATCTCCAACAGGTTTTAGAGGTCCTGAGTAGCCACAAACTCTTTGCTAAACTCTCAAAGTGTAGATTTGGGGTTGCTGAAATTGATTATTTGGGACATCTTATCAGTTTTGAAGGGGTTAAAACTGATCCTTCTAAGGTGGCAGCAATGTTAGACTAGCCCACACCAGCCAGTATTAAGTCCCTCCGTGGATTTTTGGAACTAACGGGTTATTACCGGAAGTTCATTAAACACTATGGTCTAATTGCCACTCCACTCACCCAGCTGTTAAAGAAAAATGCCTTTCTATGGTCCGAAGATGCTAACACAAATTTCCTTGAGCTGAAACAGGTAGTTTCATCACCCCCGGTTCTAAGGTTACTAGATTTTTCACACCCTTTCACTATTGAATTTGATGCAAGTGGTAAAGGTATTGGGGCAGTGTTAATGCAGTTTAATCAGCCCATTGCCTTCTTGAGTAAGGCCCTAAAGGGTAAAGCCCTCATGTTATCTACGTATGAAAAGGAATTTTTTGCAGTAGTAATAGCAGTTCAAAAATGGCGGCCTTATTTATTAGGCCAGTCCTTTGTTATTAAAACGGACCAGCAGGCGTTAAAGTACTTATTGGAGCAGCAGGTTGGCACGGGCACTCAACAGAAATGGCTCAGTAAGTTTTTAGGCTATGACTTCACTATTATTTACAAGAAAGGCACAGAGAACAAAGTAGCGGATGCTCTATCAAGGCAAGGGAAGGAAGAGACAGTCCAACAAGGAGTCTTGGCCATGATTTCTTTTCCTAACCCGGATTGGGTTGAGGAATTAAAGTCCAGTTATAATGAATCACCCGAAATGATAGATTTGATTACTAGACTCTCAAGTAACTCAAATCCACCCAAAGGCTTCCATTTACAACAAGGGTTGCTTATCAAGAAGGGTAGAATTGTCATTGTTCCAAATTCTTCCTTTAAATTAAAGGTTCTCCATTTTATCCATGATGACCCCTTAGCAGGTCATTCGGGGTATTTAAAGACACATACCACAGGTCCAAGAGGGATTTTATATGCAAGGGGATGAAGGGTGACATTAAGAAGATGGTGAGAGAATGCCTACTATGTCAGACTGTCAAGAGTGAAAAACTACTACTCCCGCCGAACTATTACAGCCCCTGCCTATTCCACAACAACCTTGGGCTGACATTTTTATGGATTTCATAGAAGGGTTACCTAAGAAATGGCTTTGATGTTATTTTGGTGGTGGTTGATCGCCCTATGAAACTGGGGCATTTTATACTCTTAGCCCACCCTTACACAGCATCCACAATGGCGGATTTATTCATGAAGCATGTTTTCAAATTGCACGGCTTACCTAAATCGATAGTTTCTAATCATGATCCAATGTTTGTAAGCATTTTTTGGAAGACTTTTTTTACAATGCAGGGTTCATCTCTCAACTACAATTCAGCCTATCACCTCAAAGTGATGGCCAAACCGAAGCCCTCAACAAATGTCTCGAAGGTTATCTCAGATGTTATGCAGGAGCAAAACCCAATCAGTGGGCCCAGTGGCTAGCCCTAGCCGAATGCTGGTATAATACATCCTATCAGGCTTCTACAAAATTAACCCCTTTTGAATCTGTCTATGGTTACCCCCACCCCCCTCATTTCATATATTACAGGGACATCTTCTAATGATTCAGTAGACAAGCAATTACGTACAAGGTAGCAAACATTGCAACTACTCAAAGAAAATTTACAATATGCACAGCACCGCATGAAACACTTTGCGGACAAGAAACAGGTGGAACGAGAATTTTTAGAGGGTGATTGGGTGTACCTGCGCCTACAGCCTTATAGGCAGGTCTCACTAGCTGCTAGAAGGAATATGAAACTCTCACCCTGCTTTTATGGCCCATTCTAGATCACAAAACGCGTCGGAGCCATTGCATATCGCCTGAACCTACCCACCACGGCACAGATCCACCCCACTTTCCATGTCTCTTGCTTGAAGAAAAAAGTGGGAACCCAGATCCAACCATTGTCAACACTGCCATCGATGGACACTCACGGCGAAAGTCTTCCAGAACCCGAAGCCATAGTGGATCGCAGATTCAAATGCCAAGGGGACAAGCCAATTACTGAGGTACTTGTGAAATGGTTTGGGATTTCGAAGGAAGATAACACATGGGAGAAGTATTGGAGACTTCGGCAACTTTACCCGCACCTTGTGGGCAAGGTGCTTTAAAGGGGGGAGCTTGTTAGGGTCCTCAATGGTGGTGATGGAGGATGAGAGGGAAACCCTAGAGTGGAGGAGTATGCAAGGGAGAAAGAGACAAGCTGTGAACTAAAGTAAGTGAAGTGTTATGTTCGAAGTCAAGGAAGTGAACTGCAGGTATAGATGTGATTGTGGGACGTCGTCGTTTGAGTAAGGGAGAAATAAAAGCAACGTACTGGGAAGCTGCAACGGACACTTGTTTTAAATCCAAACACTGCGTTTCACTTACTTGAAATGTAGTGCTTTAAGGGCTGTGACCCTCACCCGTTTTACTCTTTGTCATTTACTGTTATTTTACTTTTCATTCTCATGTATTTCAATTCCGTTACATTGCATTTTCAATTCGGTTAGAGTGTCAGAGGTATATAGGAAAAGGAGGAAAACGTAGAGCACTATCAGACAAACAAAGAATACTCTAGACTAATTGTGGAGGTTGGGTTGCCTCAAACAGACCCATGGCTGATTTGCTTGAATGAAATCCTTCTTTTCCTTTTCAACTTGCTCTTCTTCTTGAACTTCTATCTGTCTTCATATCTTTTTCACGCTTCACCATCCCTTTTCTGCGAGTAGTACCTAACAGGTCTTCATGTTGGGAAGTAACCTTAAAAGCCTGCAAAAGCTCAAACACCATGGCACAGGAGGGAGCAAAATTTAGATGAAGTTTGGACTGATTTGGAGGTAAAACCAACCCACAGCTCCTAGTTTTCTTTGGGAACCGAAAGCTTCAGGTCTTCACATGTGAAGCTTGAATCCTCTACACCATTTCCACTCACTTGGTCTTTCCTTTGGGTAGTAATGGACTGCACACACACAACTGCATACCTACATGTAATGATATTAGTAAACACTTCTTCACTGAGAATCCCTTGAATTTTATCCTCATTTCCCTTCCACAAACCGAAATATAAAACCTCACTCTTCCTCTCAGCTTCATCCCACGCTTACTCTTATAATATCATAAGTTCTCTTGCTCGAAATTTCATAAGAACCTCTAGAAGATAGTGTACCCTAGAGCTAGTGTGAACAATCTTGGAGAGTTGGTTCTTTTAAGCTCTAAATATTTGGTTTGGTGAGTAGATCTTTCATATTCTTTCTATTGGAACTTAGATCAATGTGTTAAGCTTTGATTTGAATCATGAGACTTGACAAGCTGGATGCAAGATCTCAGTGCAAAGTTTGAGCTAGCTATTTGCTTATGTTAATCATGAAATGTGGTAATAACATAGATTAATATTTTGATTAAGACTTAGCTAAAGGCTTATTATGATGATCATGAGTGAGTTATTTCATAAAATCAGCATGCTACATAAGGATTTAGCCAAATATTTAAGACCAATTGAAATGCATGTTTCATTTTTAGGGTTATGCTATGGTTTGAAGTTTTATCTTGAGATATCATGGATTATTTTCTTATTCATGTACCCTCTAGAAATGAGTACTAGCATGTTAGAGATTACGATTTCTAATTTATTAAAGTTCTTAGTATCCATATGCAAAAGGAAAGCTAGGAACATCTTGCTATGTCTCGGCTAATGATGATTAGTGTTGTGATTGTGTTAGTAATTACTTCATATGATGAATATATGGTCATGTATGATACGAATCTAGTAAGTTAACATGTTATTAAGTTCTGATTTAAGTGGAATTTAAGTGTTACTTTCGGTTAAGTGGTTATTAACATGCCAATAGGCTTAAAGCACACTTGAATTTTGAGTTATTAACATGTGAGTTATGAATATCACACGTNGGCTAATGATGATTAGTGTTGTGATTGTGTTAGTAATTACTTCATATGATGAATATATGGTCATGTATGATACGAATCTAGTAAGTTAACATGTTATTAAGTTCTGATTTAAGTGGAATTTAAGTGTTACTTTCGGTTAAGTGGTTATTAACATGCCAATAGGCTTAAAGCACACTTGAATTTTGAGTTATTAACATGTGAGTTATGAATATCACACGTTTGGGTTTTGGAGAGAATTTCTCATAGTTGCTATGTGATTCATTATTTTCTAAGGCCAGAAATGGATTTAGAATAGAAAATATATGAATTATATATATATTTATATATATTTTTTTTTGTCAAAATTGGGGCCAAAATGCAATTTGTGAAAGTTTTGGGAGTATATTTACAATTTCCAAAGTGTTAAGGGACAATTTGCAAATATTGCTCAAGTATGTAGGATTCTGTAATTTCATTAGTTATGTGATTCCTACCCTTAGTATATCTCTTATTTCAGCCCACAACAGTTTATAGAACACAAGGAGCTTTTAAGTTAGCCTTTAACTTACCATTGGATAACATCTATATGACTTGTATAAACGTCACATTCAAGTCATAAATTTTACTTTTTATCATGAAATTTCATATGCTATGTCATAAGTATTTTGTCACTTACATGATTTGCAAGCAATGATTTGATTATGAGAATACCTTCCAGCCGGTCGAGCTATTCATCCGAAAAAAATAGCCCTCCAATCACAACCCTCAGCATAAGTCGTTTAATTTACATCTCACGTGCCTGCCTACAACTAATCCAAAAATACAAAACTCTCCCATCTTCTGCTTGTGCCTTGTTCGTCTTCCACCAAAGGACCTGACCAAACCCAGAGCTCTATCGACGAACTTAGATCCACCATGTCGAGTCGCGATGGACGGAGATTGAACCCCTGAGCCGCGACGGACTGACCTCGACCCTGCTCAGCGGATATCGAACCCCCGAGCCTAGACGGACGGAGATCGACCTCCAAGCACCCATCCCAAACCCAGAGCTCCATCAACGGACTGAAGCTCGACCTTGCCGAGCCACGACGAGCGGAGAATCTAATTCAAGATTCACATTTCTTACGGTCTCCCACATTTTCTCCGATGCCAAACAGAGCAATTATGAAAAAAAACATGCTCAAGAATGCCCAACTTGTTTCAAATGAGATTACATTTTAAATCCCTAACTTGTTCCATCACCGACCCACAGATTATTGGTTTGGCCCAATTTTTGCATCTTTGTTCTCCAGGTGATTCTGCAAATAGGTTATTAAGCCATGCTCAGTCGCTATCGATTCTGCAAATGTGCATCCCAAATATGCACACCAGTGTAAAAGATTGTTTTCCTTTTTCCTTGGTGGCTTGAAGGTAAGTTTCTTCCAGGCATTGCCAAACCTCTCGGGCAGTGCTCTGGCAAAGAATATCCCCCAAGACTTCTTCTATTAATGTCCCAATAATCTAGCTCTTAGAAAGAACATCAGTGGAACTCCATTAATCAAATGAGAGAAAAAAAAAATTGAATAAAAATATTATAAAGTTAAAATATTGCTAGAATATAGATTTTTATATCATTTTTATTTTAGAATTTGAAAAAAGTTGAATTATTTTTTGTATTTTGTTTGGAAGTTTGGAAAAGTTGTACTATTTAGATAATATGATTAGATGAAAAAGTTGAAAACTTTAAATTTAAAAATATATGTTTGCGTGATGTTTGGATGTTGATTTGATAAGATGAGATGAGATAAAATAGGATGAGATGAAACCATCTCAACATCCAAACGAACCCTTGGTAGAAACTGCCGAGATCAAATTAGAAAAATTAGAAATGGAAAGTGTAAAAGATCAGCCATTTGTCGGTGAGGAATCAAGAGCTTTTGGCTACTGATACCATGAAGAAGATGACAGAACTTAGATGAGGAGAAGACAGAACTTTCTCTATAACATTGAGAAGCTCTTGCCGTGTGAAATAGTATTTATTATAGAACTTCTAAAATGTAAGTAACCGGTACTAAGAAAATTTACAGAGCAGCAACAAGGAAAGGTCAAAGAAGTGCAATATCTTGAGTAATGTGCTTTTCCATACACGAGTGTATCTCCAACGGTTGAAAGGTCTTCGAGATATTCCTTCATTAGTAGTGGCAATGGCTCCATCATTGATACAACTTTATGCAACGGCTCCATAATCTTGTTTTCTTGCTTTGTGTTTCCATCCTAAGGCCTGATTGTTGTTCTCTATCATCCACAACTCTAAAACCTTTCTCAAGGACCATGGCTCTTCTCATTGTTTCGGTACATACATTAAAGCTTGAAACCAATATAAGGTGATGAACTCTATATCACTAGGGCCCTTTTGAAATTTCCAAACCCTTTTTCCTTCATCTGGAATTAAGTGAAGGGCAAAATAGGAGGTTGCAATTAACTTAAGAACACACTGTTGTATCAAAGACTAGGGCTAAGCAAAAATCAAAAAATCCAACTCTGAATCCGACTCCCTCCAACTTTGGTCTAGCTCCACTCTGACTCTGACAAAACGGAGTTAAAGTCAAAGTTCGAGGTGTTGCTGGACCAACTCCAACCCGATTCGAGTCCGACTTTATGCTCCAACTTCCGACTCTAAATCCAACTCCAATATTATACATATGTTATAAAAATATGTATTTATCTATGTATTTATTATATATACTAGTATATTTATATAGCTATATAACTAGAACTTATATTGTTAAATTCAATAATATACCAGTATGAGCAAATTATTATAAAATAATATACTTAAACTATAATATAAATAAACTAATACTATAGTATATATATGTAAACATCATAGCATTTCTACCATACATAATTAAGTATAGAAAAAAGTTAGACACTCATATTGAAATAAGCCTAGTATAATAAGTTAATAACACTACAATAGTAATTTACTAAATATAATAACATGTAATTAGACACTAGAAAGTCTAGTATATAATTAAGTTATAAATAAGTTAGACATTAGTATAATAACATGTAATGCTATAAATTAGACACTAGTATAGAAATAACTAATAAGTCTAGTATAATAAGTTAATAAATATTAATTTACTAAAGTATAATAACATATAATTAGACACTAGAACTTAAGTCTAGCGTAGAAATAAGTTAGACATTAGTATAATATAATAACATGTAATAGTATAGTATAATAACATGTAATTAATCACTAGAAATAATATGTAATACTAAGAGTGTGACAACATATAAATAGACACTATAGTTAGTATAAGTCTAATATAAATATAAGTTAGATATTAGTATAAAAGTAAATCAGTAATAAATAATTTAGTTTTAGGTTTTAATTTTTGAAAAATCTAAAATTTGAAAGCCCACAGAAAATCCTCTTTTAAAAATGGGTTAATATGAAATTAAAAAAAATCCAAATCTGACTTTGTTCCAACAAGTCAAAGTTGGATCAAAGCCTGCACAAATCCGAGTCATAGTCAAAGTTAAACTTAGAAAAATCTGACTCCGTATTTCGACGCTCAACCCTATCAGAGACCTCTAAACCAAATCTGTAAATTCTCTTTCTTTACGATCCTTTATCATGGCAAGGTCGTTAGTCTCGTTAAAAGTTTCCTTAAATTGTAGTGATAAAGCCTTCCCTTAATAGCAATTTTATATCGTCCCACCACCTCTCTGCACCATTCTCTAGGATGAAAGTGGCATATCTCACATTTTGTTTATCAATAATTTCTCCATCTTGGAAATCATTTCTTTACTACCACTGGATTTGTTTCCCATAGAAGGTAGGGGTTTTGTTTCTTGAACTCCGAATATTCTATCAGCAAGCTCGTCAATCTCATCTATCTTAGGACTGAGATCATACACCTTTCTTCCTCCAAGTTACATTTAAAAGCAAAAATTTTGGCAACGACCTTCTTTTGCTTTGATGGCCTATTCAACCTAGATTCATCACCAAAAACGATTTATATATGTGGGGTACATAAAATAAAATAAAATATTTATTGAATCTATAGCAAAACAAGCCCAATTATTTCCACCACTTGTCTCAACTCAATCTTAAACCATAGTTCTCAAAGATCGAGATATCTCATCCTACTTCCTAGTTCGACCAATATCAAAATATTATAATTTGATTCCTCAAGCCTTGAAAGAAGATTAACACCTATGGTTCTATTAATTTTTGAACCTTTGCTCTGACACAAGTCCAAATCATTCCAAGGAGTCTACAAAATCATATTCTAAACCTTAACACCCATTGTAGAGCCCCGAACCTAGAACTACGATTGGACAGAGCTTTGGCCATAATTTGAAGTTCCTCCCTGTTTAGGAAATTGCCAATACAGGATTTCCAAGCTACTTCGCAACCATATATAAAAATTGATAAAAAAAAATAAAAAAAAAAGGATTGCTAGCCTACTACTACCATGAAGAAAAAAGGTAAACAAAAGACAAAAAGTAGCAAAGAGTAAAAATAAAGGGAGGATATAAGGGGAGAAGGCCAATCCCAAGAGGTTAGCAATCAATAACAAGCTCAAAAAAGACCCAAAAAATAAGCTTGGAGGCAACACGTGAGCTGTACACACTGATGGAATGGTAGCAGCTTCAGCAGTTCATGGAGGAGATCAGAGGGGGTTTCATTTATAGAAGGAATGTAGGTATTTGGTGGCGGTAGAAAAAAAATCTGGCCTCTAAAGTCTGGAGAGAAGAAAACGAAAAATAAAGAGGGGGAAAAATGAAAAGGGAACTAGTGCATCCAGAGTTAGAGGGAGGAAGAGGATTTCTTCGGAAGGGGAGTGGGCTGGTAGGGGAATTGAAAGAAGCAGTGGTGAATCACGTCGGGGTATGCCTTACACTCAGAATGCACTTAAAGGAACAGTAGCCAATGTATGTGTTTCAGAACTCATATCCTGACAGTAATATAATCACAAGGGATTATGGGTTTCTAAAACTGATATTAAGCTATATCCTGCACAATCAATCACCTCCTTGCTCACTTCCCCCCGACTTAGGTAAACCCAAATTGGTGGTTGGAAGGGCCTTCTAATCCAAAGACAGATGTACTGACATTGTAAATTTCACCTCTTGCCTGAGTGCGCGCATGGAGTATGGAGTCCGTAATGTAATGAGATGCAGAAAAAATAATTGAAGAAAAAAAATTGCACTATGGGATACCTAAAAAAAAATAGCATACAGTTTAATGACAGTTACGCCGGTACCATTTTCCCGGACAGTCTTTTCTGAATCAACGGAGGT